>CM039126.1:48367490-48892490 GCA_022036555.1 Microstegium vimineum | reverse complement strand
TTCACGCTACCAGAGAGCGCATAGAGGGAGGAGAGGCAATAGCGAAGCGAAGCCCTAGTTCAATCGAGGATGGATTCATTGAGTGGGCGAGGAAGATGATTGGTATGGGAAGATTGGTCTTTTACTAATGGAGCATCTCCGCCCTAGCCTTGAAGTTTCACATCCGGGGATATCAAAATATTAAACCAGTGATTCAAAAGAATGGCAAGTCAGCGGTTATGTGTTGACTTCAGAAACTTGAATCTTGCCACTCCAAAGGACGAGTATCCAATGCCGATAGCTGACCTACTGGTAGATTCGGCTGCTTGTAACTCTGTATTGAGCCTCTTGGATTGGATGCCCACTCAGGATTTAACCAGGTGCCAATCGCCGAAGAAGATATTAACAAGACTGCATTTAGATGCCCTGGTCCTGTTGGTGCCTATGAGTGGAGAGTAATGCGGTCTCAAGAATGCAGGAGCCACATACCGGAGGACTCAGAATAGCATATTCCAGGGTATGGTGGGCCGAGAATTGGAGGTGTACATTGATGATATTGTTATTATGGCTCAATCCGAGGAACAACATCTCCTTCATCTGAGGAAAGCATTCGAGAGAATGAGGCAGTATAAGTTTCAAATTCATCCTTTGAAATGCGCCTTTGGTGTCTCGGCTGGGAAGGAATTAGGATTTCATTCATTTTGACAAAAGAACTTGCTTAACATACTCCAACTTTCTAAACTCATGCTTTCAATGGAAAGACCCCCTTCCCTCTTGCTTCCTTGCCCCTAACCTTTTCATATAGCCCGCCCCTGCCTGATCGATATCCCCTTACAACTAACTTATAGTTAAAGCCTTAGGAATAGGAAGAGAGAAGGTAGGGATTGCTTGGAACCTCTAAGACATGGCACCCCTGCCCTAGCCGCCTTTTCTTATGATGTCTCGAAACGAAAGCGGAATCTCACCATTCGAGAAGCTATGGAATCGTCGACCCCCTTACCAAGTAGACTATGAAGTCACTTTCGTTTTTTTGGTTGTGTATGCTATGTGTTTGTGCCCAGTCATCTACGAAGTAAATTCGACAAGAAAGCAAAGTAATCGCAATTCTTAACTTCGCTGATCCAACAACACCAGTTCCTCGATCTTGAGAGTATTTCAGTACTGGTACTTCGGAATCTGGAGCAAGCAGGTTTCATTCCTGGTAAAGGTGATTGGTCGGTACTCCCCTCTGCCAACCCACGAGCTAAAGGAAAAGGAAAGAGGAGAAGGAAGTAGACAAAAGTCGTGATTTCTTCATTACCGGAGCCTTCTCGGGTAGTCTACTTATGACATGGCTCGTTCAGAGGGCTCTTCGCGCTGTCTTCAATATTACTATTTGTCCAAACCAACCAGTAGTAGAAATTCAGAAATGGTAAGATTTGAGACTATGAAAGACCCGTTTGTTTACCAATTCGTCAACTATAAAGAATTTGTTACGAAATGAATGAGCAAACCAGCAGAACCAAGAAATGGGAGGGATGGGTTTAAGGATTTTGAATTATTTCACCTTGCCCTCCTAGCGAGACAAGCGTGGAGAATGCTGCAAGAACCAGAAAGTTTGAGCGCAAGGGTGCGAAATGTATTTCCCTGATGAAGACTTCCTAAGAGCAGAGTTAGGAAACCAACCATCGCAGATTTGGGGAGGAATATGTGAAGGGCATGATAAAGCAAGGTTTAATTCGGAGGATTGGTACACAGGGAGGTAGGCAAAGAGGGACCCCCTGAAGGAAGAGGCTAAACAAAGACCCAAATGGGCTACGCTTTGGTTAAGATCAATTTCACACCTCGAATAAGCGGACTAGTACATGGACTATCAGATGATGCTTTTCTCTCTCTTTGAGTCTGACACACACCGGATAGTAAAATGGATTTGAGCAAGGTGGTTGAACGGAGACAGGAACTTAATGACCTTCAACACTTCCAATTACCTATGCACCAAGGCACATCTTCACACCGCAGCCTTTACCCACATTGACCTTTTTGGGGACGGTTACTAAACCATTTCATAATCTTCATCATTACCGACTACGATTTGAAAGCTGCTGAAACATACCTCGAGGCAGCCCTCTTTTTGGCTTCTTCTGACTTTGCTCCTCCCTCTAGACTTTTCTGTATTGCCACAAGTTGGATTTCTTGAGAGATACATGGAATTCGGTTGACTCCAAAACCAGGATTGAAATTCATTGACTCTTGGGAGCAGCCGCTTTTTCTTCTTTCTGTGGAGAAACCTAGTAACTTGGTTTTATTTTCCAACTCCTACTTTATTTGCCGCCTATTCGCTGGCACTAGTGACTTAACCAGTTAAAGCTTCTTTTTTTCATTTCCAGGATCGGCCTACTGAGGACGTAGCGAGATTAGGACTTTTGCCGGTATATGATCCTACTTTTTTTCTTAGAAAGCTAGGACCACATAAAAAAGTCAAGGTTAGAGGGTAGCCTACCTACATGGAATTGGAAGAGAAAATAGGTTTGAACCCCACTTCAAAAAGGGGCCGTCTACACCCCCACCTCCTTTGGGGATCCCTACTTACCCGAGCTTCCGGCTTTGGCGAATCGTGAATACATGTTAACCAGAAGAGTCCGACTTGCTAAAGACCTCCTAAGGAAGCTGCAAGAACAGAGGGAGGCTCATCTGCCCCCACAACAGGGATGGAAAGGTATCGATCGACCATGAACTTGTCGAATTTCTTTGACCACTGCCTCGGAGCCCATACAAGCTCTTCTTCAACAACCATATGTGACCTTCTTTTCCCCGAGTTTCGAACCCCTCGGGTTGCACCATGTATATCTCCTCCTCCTCGTTGTTGCCGTGGAGAAAGACCGTATTCACGTCTAGTTGAAATAGATGCAAGTCCTCGGCCGCTACTATACCGAGAATCGTCCGGATGGTTTTGAGCTTGACGCTTACCTGAAAGCATGCGGCACTCAACTCAGCTGAAGAATTCACTTCCACCCTCTATAGCTCATAGTCATGGTATCCTCCTATATTCATAAAGCGTCCTCCTACATTCCGAAAGCGACCCTAGCACCAGTTTCTCTTTCAACTCTCATATAGACCATTATCAACCCATCCTTCTACTACCCTATGGCCTATCTATAAAAGAACAATTATTTCGAAATATCAATCAATAAGAAATTGCTTAACCCAATGTTTAGTCCGAATGATCGGTATATCATCAATGGATGACGGAAACCGTTTTTTATACTACTGAGTAACAAGCACTATATCGACCATACTCTCATGTCCTTACATGCCTGCCATTATGCACTACATACTATTGTTGTCAACTCACTATTTGCACTCCTTGCATTCCATGAGCTTTTCTTTCAATAGTAAGCAGGAAATGCGAATAAGCGATCTGCGAATTTCTTTATTTCACAACGGACGTTAGATAAATCATTTCTTAGGTATGCTACATTCTTTGAAGAAAGAGTAGGTTATTACATTATGTCTAGTTGTTGAACAGGGCCCTTGCTTAAAAAATAAATAGTTATATTATATTATGCCCATGCTTTATTAACAACACAAGTGAAGATAAATAGTAGTAAGTAAGCTTTCTACCACTAGTAGTACTATGGTTGCTTTCTACCACTAGTCGTTGAATCTTCCTATTCCACTTACTGTACCTCTTTTGTGTCTTTGTCGGATTTCTCTCACACGAGGTTCAAAAGGTCTAGGATCCCCAATTTCGCATTTGACCCTGTCTGTACCGCTACGCGCCTCACTGTACATCTTCTGTCCATTTGCTCTACTGTAATTACCATGGGTATGTTTTTTTAAACAAGGTATCTGAATCAACGAATCAATAAAACTGGTATTGCTACCAGTATCCAGCATAATTCATATAGGTTGGTTTTTTATCCTTCCTTTTATAAGTGCCCTTAGACTTTATATTATCTTCTTCTTTGCCGAAACCGAGCTATTAATTGGCACCTTGGGCACCAAGCACCTATAGGCCATGGCTTCGGGGCAGCTCCCTGGGATAGCGATAGGTCTAAAGCTCGTCATATCGACTAAAAGGGTGAAACTAGCGCTAGGGAAAGGGCCGTACCTAGGCATAATAGGAAGGAGCGCGCGCTAGGTAGGCGTTCTTGGAAGGAGCCTTGGGAACTGGGTAGAGGATTAGGTTGATAACCCCCTTTGCTTTGGATGAACCGAACCTCCAATAGGAAACCTAGGATAGGATAGGAAGCAACCTGCCTTGATCACGCTGCTGTTGCGATCCTAATTGTTGACGTCTACAACTAGATAATTGATTGATTTTCCTAGCCTTGGTCTATTTCATTGATTTAGTTCACTAGGAATAGGAAACAGAGGCGCCGTTGCTTGTTCTACTAACGCTAGTGCTACTTATTGCTAGGATACAACTAGATAATTCGTACGTGCATAGGATGCCGAGGGCAGTATGAAGATGAACTCTTTGCCAATGCCTGCTTCCTTGGTATGATACCGGTATTGAGGGAAAGGATATCGATGGGCCGCCGTTCCGTTATTGGATTCGATTAAGAACCATAGCCGTAGTCGTAGCCGTTAGCAGGGAACCGAAGTAGGTATTTTAAGCAAGTATTGGCGTACCATAATACAATATTTCATGAACTAATGAGGTCGCGTAACATGCCGTAGTGTAGAACCCAAAGTAGTAGTGTATCACTCTTTCCAAGCCAAGGCAAAAAGCAAGGAGAAGGAATCCGAATCCTCCTATTTTGATTGATTTACTAAAGCCGAAGGAAAGAAAGAAGTAGGGTTGTTTTGGAAGGATAGATGCAATGCGTGTTCCCTCTAGATATTGTTTAGTGTCAACCTTGTGCCTAACTAATAAAGTCGAAACAAAAGCAAAAAAGATTGGTCACAATAGCTCCTTTTAAGGTTCTCAACTAATAATAGATACGCGGATGATTCCACTCTCTATCCTATGCCGGTCCTTACCTTCTCCATTGATTTAGGTTACTGCGCAGGAGCTTCATCCAGTATATCTATGGCAAAAGGGTCGGGCAACATCAATGGAGAGAGAGGAAGCCGCTTGAGAGTTGAGGAGCTGGTTAATGCCTTCCATAAGATGGGTAAATGATGAGACTACCTGTAATCCATGGCTAATACCACCATTCATTGTCTATCCCTAGCCTTGGTGCCAACCCACAACGAGAAATCATTCATTAGGAGCAGGATACCTATACTTACCCATCTTTCAGGACCCTATATTTGTTTATTTAGTTCATTAATTCGTTAAAAGAGCCAACCTAAATTCGGTGAAACCAAGGCGAATTTCGGTATCTTTCTTTTCCGGCTCTGCTGCTCCGTTCAGTTATGTTCCACGAGCTGATGGAAAAGTACAAAAACAAGAGGAAATGCACTATCATTGTTATGCTCCTGGGGACCAATAAATTAGCGAGTTGATGATGGCTCCTTCCTTGATTTAAGCTGGCTATTATCATAGATATGCTTGATGATCATGCTTTCCTTTGATTCTCTCAGTATCTATTGCTGCCCATATTTTAGCATGCTACTAACATTCACCTAGCTTATCTTATCTCAATATCATCCCTACTTTATGCTGACTGCTTCGATCAGGCATGAGGTTATTATAGTATTGGAAATGGTAATGTTTTATGCCAACCTCTTTGTTTGACGCCTACTTGATTGAAATACCTTCTCTTTCTCCCCAGTAATAACTGTATCAATGTACCTTTCCCTTTTATTTCATTAAGTGAGTTCTTGGTAATAGTGTAGGATTTCATTTCATCAGCTTCTTTCTTCATCTAAGCTTTTGTGAATCACTGTTTTGCGGAATATTCCATTTATTTTATGGTTTTGCTTCATGAAACTCTGATAAAGAATTGGATAAACAATCTAGCTGGTACTTAGGAATAGTAGCTGGCTCTGATCTTATCAACACAACTTCATGTATAATTGAATCTCTGTCTGTGTATAAGGTAGAATTAAACCATATCATCACATCGTAGTAGATCCCTCTTCAGTTCATGGTCACAATAGGCAGTAGGTAGTATGGATATCCCAGATAAGAAGTCAATACCATCATTGTGCCATTCATCAGCTTATCAATAACTATTGACTTCTCCATTGATTAAGGTTCCTCCATGCGTTCTATTTCCTTCAGCTATGATTTTGGTTATCCAGCATCTACCTAATAAAACAATGAACTGGTTTCACGGCCTACTTATCTTAAGGTTATCTGTCGGTTTCACCGCAGGATTTCATTAAAGTGTTTGCTTCGCATGCTTAGCTGCTCAATACCCAGCTGTGATCTCCTAGGTCTGGCTTAAGCTCCCATTCCTCAATGATGCTTCTTCCCATCATTGCATTCAGCCTTTTAGCTCTTTCCTGCTTAATACGATGCCAAGTAGAGTCGGTCTAGGATTCAAAGGAGGACGTCTTGATGAAGTGAAGAACCTCTTCCAAGCCCAATCCTCACTCTAAAGGCTAAGCTTATCATAATAAGAGTATTAACGCTATACCTTCAAATCATGAACATATAGTTCAATCCCACTAAGGCTTAAAGAAATCCAGCCTACAAAACAGCCATCTCAGTATAACCAGCTTCAGTTGCTTTTGCTTTGTGCTCTTCTTGAGCTAAGTCCGAGAAGAAACTTAAAGTGCTTTTCACCTTTCCGCCAAACCAGAACGAGAGCCAAGCGGGTCGATCAGAATGTCCTTCTTTCGCTGCGCTATAACATTCTCGACGTTCTAGTCTGACTATCTCGATCTATTCTGTTCTATTCTAAGTCGCACCCGAAAAAGCACACGCTAAGCAGATCTTTACCAAAGCCATATCCCCATAAGCATCCAAAGCTGCCTACTCTTTGGTAGTGAAAAAGAAAAAAAATAGAAATGTTTACGAAGCAATTACCCAAGAGCTGCTCGCCACAAGACATTCTCACCCTTCAGCATATTGAGAGAAAGAAAGATAGGAGTGGTTTCCGCCCTAAAGTATAGGAAGAGCAAGCTCAACATGATAGCTCAATGTTTTAAACTCTTGCTAGAGAGACGTGGCTTAGATAACGAGTTTGAGACCCGCTCGGAGATGGGGATCCGAGAAGGCATAACCAGAATCTGATTATTCTCCGGGAAATCAAATTTAAACTGATTCGGGTCTGAATTCATCTTTAACCCGGACTCTGTACTATCATATCTATGCTTGTTCACCCCTAACCAGACCAGTAGAAGAGGGAGTTCTCCAATTCTTATTATTCCGACTTTTTTCCCTTCGAAAGACTGAGTACATCGTTCTCAACCGCTACCTTGTCATTACTCCGACCATTGGTTGTCTGACCCGTACCCATTACCCGAATAGCAAACACACCGCTACGCGCCTTTACAAAAATCTCATACCCACAATCAAAAGCACTGCGACAGCAATCCGTGCCCTTCCCTACCTAAACAGGCACAACAGACAAACACCCCCCACACCGTGGCCTTCGGCCCCTGCTTTCAATTAAGAAGATAGAGGCCGAAGGTTGAACGATAAATGAGCTGTGCCAGGAGTTAAGACTTAAGTAAGGAGGCCAGCAGAAAGAGCTGACTTATTAGGATGTGAGACAGAAGATGCCAATTCAGGAGACTAACTCCAAATATGTCTTCCCAACTAATACTTTCACTGAAGTTATCCTATTCCCGACTGAAACTTCACTTCCATCATAAGTAAGATTTGGGGTTGGCTAGGCTGCTATTGATCTCAGAACAGTAGGCTAGGCTGGTGCCATATTGAGAACAGTAGGCATAGGGAGCTTTGCATCCTTAAATTCATCAGTCGTAAGTGGGTGTTTTCCTCCTGTCCATCCTTAAAAAAAGAAGTTTATTCTGAGAACTTAAGGTCTTCATTTCCATGCGAGTCGGCATATTTATAGAAGTTTGCTGGTGACCGCATCAGTACTTTCTTCGAACTGAACTATAACAACTCCGATTGGTAAGAGCTTACCCTGCTTTAGTAACTTCCTTTTTATAAGATAGTATAGTTAGAAACCCTAGTTCAGTTTGTATTGGATCTGCAACTGGACTTAAATCTAAGCATGCTGCTAGTTAGTTTCTATCTGACATGTAATAAGCATCAGTATGATTTGTCTTTGGCGACGCTTGGCCAACTTCAACCACTTGCTTCTTTGAAACTAATAGAAATTGCTGCTAGCAAATACCCTCCTCACTGGGAAGTCTAGTAGCAAACTACCCCAGAGCAAAAAGGAAAGGAAATGGGTGCTTCTGGCAGGGGATTCTCTCAATTATACAGCTAAAGTAAAAACACTGGTAAACAGCTCAAAAACTGGCTGGAGTCTTTCAATTAAACAGCTAAGCGCACGCCATTGAATTGAAAAAGACACGGACGGACTTCTAAATAAGGCAAGCGGCAGGCTGGGATACACCCATTAAACAAGGTATATCCATTTTAAGGTATTCTAGGGCAGGCAAAGTCGTAATGGGTGCTATAACAATGAACTGTGGTATATAACTAAATCCATCCATTAAAAGAGGCCAAAATAGGGAACTCTTTATTGGGGCAAGCTATATATAAAAGAAGCTATAAGCTCAAATGGCAAGGAAGATATGTGCTTACGAGGGTAAATGGCGGCAAGTAGGTAGGGATTTCTTTGATTGACTTTATTTGCCTACCCATATCTGACTGAAGTGTAGTTCATTCTAAACTCTGAGTCGAGATTAAAGACTGATTGATTCCTGCTCTTTGTTGTACTCCCCTCCTTGGGCATTGGAGAATCTGTGGAGTCCCATTGACTTTGGAATTGGGATTGAGTTACTTGAGATGTCCAACTCCAGAGACTGTCGTGCACACGAAGATTGAAATTGCTACCGGATCCAAACTATTGACTATACTCAAGATTGATACTTGAATCTTTCATTTTACATTGTTGTTCCCCTCTAAATGACCTAATTTTCTGCCTTTTGTGTCGGGCCTTATCCATCAGACAAGTTGTCCTCATTCCCCTCATGGAGTGGCAGAAAGGAAGAACCCTCATCTCTTGGACTAAACTCGTACTTTGCGAGAGGCAATACGCAATTAAGGAGTAGGAATTCCGATCGGACTTGCTTCTGGGATGGGAGTGCGGACTGCTTTTCTTAGTTACTTTCTTTTTGGTATTTCGTATTTTCAGATGCGTCTTCTTCTTTATCAGATGGCCCGCATGTAGGTCCAGTGTGATGCTTTCTTAAGCTGAGTCGTAGCCCTTGACCAACCAGTTAGCATGTCCCTGCCTTCTCACAACGAATTGCATCGTAAGTAAAACATACACTTGGGAGTTCAGTCTGTATGGAAAGAGCTGTATCGAAAGAGACACTCAGTCTGGATCTGTATCGTTACCCTTGTCCTATTAAACTGGTTTTTAGTTTAGACTTTCCCGAGCTTTGCTTGATTGGATTCCTACCTAGTTTCAGTTCACTAAGCTACCCTATCAGATACGATTCTAGACAACACGAGAACTCTTCCTGTGTTAAGCATATTGCTAGCGGACTTCCTTTTATCTTTGCTCGGCTAATACCTCTTCCTCTCCCAAGGTCGTAAACTTAATAGGAATTGCAACCGCCATTTCTTTCATTGATTGAATGTTTGCTCGGCACAGCACTACCCCTACTAAATTGGTTAGACCTTGGCTGGCCTACTGTTCTAACTGTCCTACCTTGCCTTGATTGCATTTATCGCGTTCAATGATTGCTTTCCTAAAAAAGAGTTCCTCAACTGCTAGCTATCCGTGGACCAGTGCTTGATCATACCTGGACCTAGTGTCTGTAAAGTAATATAAGGTGTGAGTGATTATCATTCAATTGAAAGCTTGAAAAGCTGAAACAAGAAAGAGAAGAAACTTCAAGTGAAGGCACATAAGCCAGCTATCCTTGAATCAGCTTACTACATTGCGTCTCTTTTGAATTGTTTCATACCCAAAATAGTACAAGCTGTTGCTAATCAGGCTGGTGCTTGGTATAGAGGTTCTAGGTCAACTCATGATCATCCCCCATGGGCAGATTTGGTTAGGATGATTAAAATCCGGTTTGGTAAATCTGAGAAAGGAGGGGCTTATGAGGAAATGAAGAGACTTTCTCAGACCAACAGAGAATACATGCATCAGTTTGAGTTGATACAGTCAAGGTTACAAGTTGAGTTACCTTACCTCCCTGAAAGCCATTACATAACTCCCTTTGTAAGTGGCCTTAGAGAGGAGATTAAACACTTGGTGCTGGCCAAACATCCAACTGATCATCTTTCTCAGCTTCATCTATGGCAATATCCGCTACTGCTTCGGCTTCTTGTAAATTCTGCTGATAATAAAAGAATTAATAACTTCCAGGCACTAACTGAACCACCCATCACCATTTCATTCTGTTGCATTTTCAACAGCTGCAATGGCAAAGTATAGGATGATAGGATAAATGGCAATCAACAATCGCTCTTCTTTCTTATCATTGGGTTTCTCATCATTCTAATATACTACCCACCCATATTAGGTAGTACACCGACTGTTACACAGAAACATACCAATACACCTAAACTTATTGATTTAAACCATTTACTAGACTTAATGGTATTATTATCTCCTAAACCAGGGATGGTATTATCATCATCAGGCAATCTTGCCCACTCTTCATAAAAGAGATCTTCCTCACCCATCTCCGACTTACGCTTACTATCAAGCATATCCTTAAATGGCGAATCTTCAAATACCTCTTCGATCGATGATGTCATACCCTCCAAACCTTCCTTTATCACAAACTTAGTATAACCAGGCACATATGCTTTGTCTTTGAAGAATAAATCAAGAAATTCTGCTGGCACCAGGTCATTTGAGTATAAATACGGAATACATTCTGTAAAATTATACCACACTGTTGTATAAAATCCTAATTTCACTAGAGCAAAGATATTACCATACACATATTGAATTCCATCATGCGATTGACAGGTAATCATGTGGACCAAACATTGTGTTACTTGATATTTTATACTATGACTAATTTGCTCAAATTGACTTAATTTATTTTCCAAAGATTTATGTAAATCCTCAGATGCTCTATTAAATACATGCCATAGTCGACGATCTTCTCTTAGTTCAGCATTACAAATTGGAGATACATTCATTAATTTAAACATTTCTCTTAAATAATAGTATTTAATCGAATCAATCCTGCCTTGGCCTAGAGGAAGTCAAACTGGGCCTGCCTACTTACTACCCATACCTCGCTTGGCTGGCCTGCCTACTAGCCTATCATACCTCGCTTGGATAGCCTGCCTATCTTATCATACCTGCCCGACGGCTGGCATTAATATTTCATTCACTTTGGTTGGAAAATAACTATAAGTAAGTAAGTTGGTTGAGAGATTTCCCTGAAAGCAAAGAGATATAATTACCGCAAAGGAAGGCTTTTATTTACTAGAAAGCATTCTTCTTCTTTCCTCAGGATGAAATAATTCGGTGAAACTATTATTCTAATAAGGCCAGCCCTATCTAGATCCCGTAGCTTTCTTTTCTAGAGAACTTCATCTTTAAGCTTGGCTCCCTGGAGTGTTCGACGTCAAACTAGCTACTCTGCTGTTCGGAACTCACTATTCGTTTGGGCTATGGCTCTCAGCTTGAAAAGAAGAATGAAATTAGGGCAGGCGGGGCTCTCTATTAATTGGGAACACTTCATTCTGCTGGCTACCTTGCATCAAAGAAAACTTCCTTGCTGGCTGCACTCCGCGCACTTCAAGGAGTAAGTATACGCTTCCTTCGGTCGAAGCAATAAGGTCTGTTTCACTGTTGGACTCGAAGTATCATGGGCTCTTTCCCTTCTAACATATGTGTGCTCCGGACAAACACTTGTTTTCATCGTTGATCTCCTAATCCTACTGGGAACTCTTAGTAGGTGGTAGCTCATCTAATCCTTTAGCTTCGCAGGCTTTCGTTTCTCTCTTACTGCTTTCGGTAAAACCTATTCAAATTATCGTAAATAGTATGTATTCGCTGATATCGAAATCCGGCTTTTCCACTTTGGATCGCTGGGTGGAGAAGAGGAATCAACGAAAAATCCAGGAAAGAGCTGCGAAAGAAAAGCGTGACGAGCAAAGTCAAGTCTGCCTTTCTATTTCTTCTTTATATCCGCTTTGAGATATAGTTGCCTTCCTTGGCAAGGGATTTTTCACCCAGTCACTGTAGTTAGGAAAAAGAAGCTAGTGAACGTGGACCTCCCTCCTCTTTTCCAGGCGGCACAGAGAGAGTGGATTGGCTTTTTCCTCCAAAATAAAGAAGACTTTGAGGAAGGTTCACCTTGTATCAAAAGCAAGTGAAACATGTTTGGATTCCACTTTCCGGAAGTTTACCGCTCTAGTCTCTTTCTTATAGTTTCTTACTTCGACTGCCAATTTGTTTTCTTTGAAAGGCTAGTGGACAGCCCGCCCATTTTTTGACTCTTTCCACGCTGCTTTCTTTAGCTAGTTGAGTTTTCTCCTGTAGGATGTGAGTGAGTAAGTCGAATTCTTTTATTCTTTGTGACCTACCTACTTATTGGAACATGTTAATTCCACCCTATATTTCTATTTGCTTAGCCAGTCTACCTTTAATTTAAGAAGAAAGGGTGTTGGCAGGCAAGTCAAGCAATGAACACTCACCTACCGATCAAAAGTTCTAGTTAGTTGTCTAGTTACCTAAGTGAAAATTACCTAAGCGCCTGGAAATTTACTAAAAAAAGGGTCTACTCATATATAGATAGTAAGTAAGCCAACTGTTTTCATATAAGTAAGTAAGCCAACTCTTTGGTTTTCCATTTCCGAGCGCATGGATTTCAACACTCTGTGATTGAGCTTCACATAGTGTAAACATATACAACTGTTAAGTGAGTTTGTGTACTTTCCTAGTCAAGATTCACTTCGGGGTAAGGAATTTCCCCCCATAAGTGGTGGGTGCGCTGGCACCGGGCATAACACATGTTATTAAGTAAGTTCACTTTGTTTGAACGAACATTCTTGGAATGTAGTTCAGTGACTTGCTTGCGCATTTCACCTCCTCATTGGAATCTCTTGGATGGACTACTTTTGCATTTCATAAGAGGGAGGCCTTCCTAGGGATGTGACTTACTCATTGGAATAAGAGGATTAGCGCGCGCTCGTTCTGCTTTCTGTTCCTAGAATTTTCATAGATTATTTCAGGTAGGTAAGGAGGCCCGTATTCCCTCCGCTATATCTCATTCCTGGATTTGCCTGCCTCTATATGGCCTCTATATATCTAGTAGGAGATTGAGTAGCACTTGACTAGATTGACTGGTGCGTGCGCATTTCCGAATTGCCTTTCTTTGACTGACTTGTATTTCCTATATTTCCTTTTGGATTTTCATGGCCTTACAGAGTGAGTTAAGTGACTTGGAGTTAGTTATTTCCCAGATTCCTCGCAACAAAGAGATTGGTTCCTGGTCGTCATTATTATTGTAAGTGAGTGATGCTTTTTCTTAGAGCTCTGCGCGCGCTCTTCTTTCGAGAAGGCTATAGATATATATTGGCACTTCCCCTACTAAAAAGTACTGCAGGAAACCATTCTTTTCTTCTGATATGCCCACTTTTTTTATAGCTAGGTGCCGCCTGCCCGGGACCAAGGCAGGCTATAGTATAGGCGGATTGCCCAACCGATCATAATCATAGGTTCAACCACACCAGAAAAGTGTTTATACATTTGGAAGACTTACTACACTGGAACCTAGATATCAATGCAACTAGGAAGTAGAAGCTAGGCAGAGCCGTTTGTTTACCAAACGAACTTATCGCCGTGCTCGTGGGCTATGCTATCAAGTGCGGGGAACTACCCTGTATGCGGTCCATGTACCCTCGCCTACGGCTCTTGTGCTCATGGTCCCGTTTTTTCTCTTCGCCAAAAAGAAAGGAAGAGAAGAGGTCGGAAAGATCACACACAATACGAAAGCAAGCATAAACCAAACGAAAACCGATGTAGCGAGAAAGAGGGCACCATCCTTCCTTTTTGGAGCCAAGGGAGCCTTTGGCCTATCTGTCAGTATGTTGTGCATTCTCTCACTTCCAAAATAGCATATAATGGATGTCATGTACCAGCTATCTCTGAAAAGGTAGAAGGGCCCTTTAGGGACAGCAAGAGTTGCTTAGTGCTCAATAGTGCTTGCAAAGAACGTTCAAGATAGCTGACTGAGCTACTTCCGTAATAGGGGTCCTTTCTTTTAAAATCCGACCCACCCCCATCGATTTCTAAATATGCATTGAGAAAGAGCTTACCGGTAAATACCCTATCCCCTGTCTGAACTCTTGGAAGAACTTAGACTTGGGCACTTGTAACATGGTTGGAGGCATAGACTTGGAGTCCAAACGCCATTCCCTAAAACCTTATGAGTAGCTTACTATCCTGCCTGGGTACTTCGCAAGTCCTGCTGCTATCCAATTAGGCTGGCTTCATTACGTAGAGCGGATCCACCCATACATAATAGGAGTACTCTTAAAGTAAGACCTTTAGAGCCTATAGTATAGCTTAGTAGCGGCGAACTTCTTTGAAATGAAAAACGATGTGCCCGCGACCTTTTGTTTCCAAGCTAGCTAAAGCCAGTTTTCGATGATCCCATTCGATTTGCTTTTTTTCATGAGTATAGTGAGGCGTTAATTCAATCTTTCCTCTTCTACTTATAGTGTTTGTGATTTGCTAGTAGGTGCCCCATCCCAGTGGTCATTAAACTCTTTGAAGCGAGTCCACCTCCCCTCTCAGATTTCTTTCTTTGATGCGCCTGCTGCCAGTTTCACATTCATTTCTAAGTCCCCGACCATCCAATGCGAAAATTCTTTTGAGGACGGCGATTCTATTGTTTACAAATGTGACCATCCCTCATTGGTTGCCCGCGGGACCATATGATAATGTAGAGTAGGCTAAGTTTGGATTGGAGATGAACATCTTAAGTTTATTATTCCTAATATGCAATTTCCCGCTTTTCTGTACTTCACTTCTGGTAAGTATCATCGGTCTTATGGAAATTGCAGGCATATAATGGATTCATTGACTGTTTTTGGTCGAGCAACCGAAATGAACGGCTACTATCTACATAACTAGTTTTCCTCTTTTCAAGGAAGTAAGTCTCAGACCATATGTAGTTCTCGTTTGTTAGACCAGTTCCTTTCGGTGCTGAGTTCCTTACTGCCCCGTGTACTGAAGTGGCTTCTTCACTCCAGCACAGCACAGAAGTATTCTATTCTGGAAAAAGGGGCGCATCCAGTAGGAAGTGGAAAGTGGGGGGTTTCCACTTCCTTTCCTGTTTTAGGTTCTTTTATTTTCTGTTTGAAGTTTCCTTGAGTTTCTTTAAAAGTTGGAAGTTCTCCAAAAGTATGAAAGTGGGGCTTTGTACCAACCATTCTAGTGTGGCTGGATTTGTCAACAGCCCCGGCTTTCCGCACTTTCTTTTCTCTTTCCACTGTTGAAGTGATTGGACAACTCGAAGAACCGACGAATCCAATCGGATATTAAGCCGAAACTGCTCAGGAAATTCCATCCGGCGTAAGCATCTGGATAATCTGGAAGCGCCGTGGGCATACCCAAACGCCCTAAGAAATGCTTGGGGAAAGAAGATGATTAAACCCGAAAAAAGGGGTCCAAAAAGGATTTGGTAAATTTTTAGGAATGTCCGACCAAAGATTTTCCCCCCCCTAGTAAAATCCAGCAAAAAAAAGAAAAAACGCTCCCATAGAAATACAAATTGGAAGTGCAACCAAAATAAGTATCCATGTAAGCATGTCTAGCCCAGAGTTTTGAGATACCAGTGGGGCCCTCCTTTTGGTGAAAAAAAAGGATGAACCCTACAGCAAATAACATGGGTGTTTTGTATTGTATCGAACCTCCCCATGGTAGCGATCCAATAAGATTTTGATTCCGTGGGCCCCAACTATGATCATGGTAGCTGCGGTGAAGTAGGCACGTGTATAACGTTAAGCCACAGTAAACATATGTGAGCCCAAACTAGAAATCCAAGAACCCTATATTTCAGGCAAAACCCATGCCAGAACCCCGGACGGTTTTCTTGAAGGTCGATACGATATGACAAAATACCAATCCAGGCAGAATGAGAATTACACCTTGGATGCCCGAAGAACCAAAAGAGATGCTGGTATAATATTGGGTTCCCCTCCTGCTGGAAAAAAAAGGTTGTATTTTAAGTTTCGATCGGTTAATAACTTGTAATTGCCCCTGCCAGTACCGGAAGTGATATAAAAGTAGGAATGCGTCACTAAACAGACCACAAAAAAAAGTGGTAATCTATCCCTGTCATTCCAGGTCCACGATGTTGAAGATAATAGTTATAAAATGATAAGAACCTAAAATGAGAAACACCTGATAGATGAAGACTAAAAATTGCAAATAACTGCTCCTCGGAATGGCTGGTAATACCACTTAAGGGGGATAGAGTCCCCCCAGTGCCCCTGCCCACTTCTATAAGGTAGCTTAAAGGAGCAAAAAGACTTGGGGGGCAACAACCAGAATGAAAATTATTTAACGTGGAAATCCCAAAGCAGGTGCACCTATCAGAATCGGAACAAACCAATTCCAAATCAACCTATCATCCCCCCGGCCAAACCATAAAAAGATCATAAAAAAGCGGAGCCGGGGTTATTAAACATTATAAAGTTGATGATTCCACCAAATTTGTCCCCCGGGCGGGTAATCCTCGTCGTCCGGGCCAGTGCCCTCACTCCTCCCATGGACCCGTGAAATATAGAGTCCGAAAACCTTGTGTTAGGGGGAGCCTCGGCCAGATTTTGCATTTGACGTTTTGTTTAAAATTTATCAGAGGGGGCCACTAAGGTGGATGGAAAGAGAGGAGTTAGAGAGGAAAGAAATTCCCGCTTTACAGCACCAAAGGGGCCCGCTTACGTTAATGTCGACCTCTTTACAAGGGTCAAAAACCGTAAAAAGGGGTTAAAAACAAAAGGCCCCCCCCTATAAACACGGGCCTTGGAAACCAAAAGGGACCTAAAGGCCCCCCTCCTATAACATCAGGCGAACACTAATTTGGGGTTTTTACCACAGAACGGGGTTTATAAAAAGTCCCGGGTGGAAAAAAAAGCTAGGACAAAACCACGGGGGAAAGGGATCTCTTTAAATTTTTTATCGGAAAATCAAAAAAAACGGGCCCCCGGGTGCAAACGGGGAAACAATTATAAAAAACGAAAACCAATTTTTAAAAAAAAACCCCAAAACTAAAAGATTACAGAATAGGTGTCAAACCCGGGGAAACTCCTTTTCCTTTTGATGAAAACTTTTACAAAGGCTTTTTGAAGGCCCCACCCCAGGGAAACCCCGCAATAAAAAAACCCCCAGGGGTACTCCATTTAAAAGGGGAGGATGGGGGAAAAACCAAGTGATTGAAAAGGGGCAAAAAACCCTAAATGGCCTTGAAAGAAAGAGGATCCCCAAAAGGTTAATTTTTTTACCCTCCGGGGAAAAAAATTATTTGTGGCTGCAAACGAAAGGGGAACCGCTCCAATCCCCCCCTTTTTTTAAAGGGCCCAGCACATAAAATTTAAATTTGGGGTGTCCTCTAGCCATTCCCTAGCATTCCAAAAGAAATATTGAAATTAAGGCAAAGGCCCCGGGGCAAATGGTCCTGAATTCTCTTTCCTTCTTAAATTACTTTCAAACTGAATAGAGTAAAATAGAAATAGAAAAAAAACAAAATATAAAAAGGTGATTAGAAAGGGTAGGTTTTTTGGGGTGTATTTTTGGCATTGTAAGCTGTTACGATATTTGACAGGAAATTCGGTAAACACAAATCTTTTCAATGAATGAATGAAGAAAATTATGGGAAAATGAACAATAAAAGGTACTTTTTTAGTTACCTTTTTTTTGTCTTAGAAAGAAAAAGTTCAAATTAGCTGATTTTTAAGTTCCTGTTTAAAAATATAAGGGGTTGGTTCAACAAATATTTTCTTTTCACTCTCGGAGAGAATGCATATATAAGGGATTTTTCTTTTCCTTTTCAACTTTTCCTTTTTTCTACCTTTCCTTTTTGGTAAATGAAAGTAAGAGTATTTGTACAAAAGAAGAAAGGCAAACTTTTTTTGGGGAAAATTTTTTTACCTACTTTGGGACCTTTAAAGGGGGAAATGAGTGACTTTTCCCGGGAAAATTTTCACTTATCGTCTTTTGCCCTTTTCCTACTTATAACAAACTAGGTCCCCTGGACAACAGGGAATAAGGGGGATTAAGTTCAGTGGGGAAAATTTAATTCATAAGGCCGGGGGGATGGCCCCCCCGTGGTTCCCAAAACCTATTCCCATGCAAAAAGGGTTTTGGAAAAAGGAATCTATTAGTCCAAGTCCGATTTTTCCCCCATGAAAAGGGGGGAAAATTTGAATATCGTACCAAAAAATGAAAAACCCTTAAGAGGACCCTGAAAAACCCAAAAAAGCAAGCAGGGGGGGGATGAAAAAGAGAATTCCCGGTTACTTATTTAGAAATGAGGAAATAGTTTTGAAAAGGGAAAAAAAATAGGAACTGAACAAAACCCACAAATTACAACTCACCATTGAACCGTAGGAACCCCCCGAGGGTAGTAGGCGGGGGGGCCCTTCCCTTTCCTTTTTGGGACCCTCGATCTACCTTTTTGTGCCGGGGAATGACCTAATTCCCACTGAGTAGGGCCCCCCCTTTTTTTTTCCTTTTAAAAATAGCTGTCTCGCTCTAACCCGTTCGTACGAACTTTCACTTTTTTTTTTTGGGAAATAGGCGATTTGCATTTCCGTTGGTAAAAAAAATTCATAAAAGTAGATAATGAAAAGACTCCCCTTTCTTTCGAGAAGGAGTTTTTTTCCAAAAAATTTTTGGGGAGTAGGCAAAGGGTTACTAAAGCTCCTATCTCCCCCGCCCCTTCGAGCAAATTAAAAAACCCCCCGAGAGGATCAACCCCCCAAAAAGGGCGCGACTAATAAAACCAAGGAACCCCTCATCGGGGTTTTGGGAAAAGGGCGAACGGTCCATTGGGTGATCCTGGATTCCCGAGCAACCCTCTAACCAAGAGGTTTTCCCCCCCAACCTTCTAAAAAAACATTTTTCATTTGGTATTTTTATTTGCTTTCGCCCCTTTGTTTTAAAAAAAACTTCATCCCTGGTGGTGTTTCACCTCAAAAGGGAAATTCCCGCCCGGACTAAAACGGTTAAACCCTTGGAACCAAAAAAGCGGCAGTCCCCCTTTGGGGGATGAGAAAGGCCCGCTTTTTTTTTTTCCCCTTGCCGGTGTTGGCCCCAATTACTTTTAGTTTTGTGGGCCAAATTTTTTTGTGGACCGCTCTAAAGAAAACTAGGAAGGAGGGCAAAACCAAAATTTTTTCCATTTTGGTTTTCTATGTGATAAAACCAACCACTTTTTTTTCATGCATTTGGCAAGCAATTTATTACAGGTGCTCCGTCCCCGAAGGAAAAGTGGGTTTCTTAGGATAAAACAAGAATGCCGGTTTCCCGAATTGCGAGGTGGATTGGGTCGATGAAAAAAAAATTTTTCGAAACCCCCTAGGGGCTGTTGGTTAAAGGGGGGGGGGGAAAAATTGTTATTTCAAAAGCAAAGGACCATAAAAACCAAAAGAGCAAAAACGAAGTCGACTATTTTGGGGTATGGTAAGCGAAATGAAAGGACGGTCAAACGGAAAAGGTAAAAGGGTTTTTCGCATTTCTTTTATGCATTTTATATTTTTTTGCACTTGTCGGCCCTCGCAATGTAAAAGGTTGGCCCGGGAAAAAAACCACCCTTTCGGGAAGAAAACCCTGTCTTCCCTGAAAAAAACTGTTAAAACCCCGGACGAAAGGGCCCCCAAAAAATTCTTTATTACCAAAAAAGGGGGGTTCCTTTTCTTTTTCGAAAAGACTTTGGTTAGGGGATTTAGAGGAAGGGCCGGCTTTCCCCTTCCCAGGGTTTCCCGGCCTCCCACGCCCCTTTTTTTTTTGATCATAAAAAACCGACTCTTTTTTGTTTTTATCCCCCCTTTTAATTCAAAAAAAAAGAGGAATTTGGTCCGGGTTTTTGAAAACCCCCCCTTTGAACTTCCCCCTTAAAAAAATGGAAAAGAAAAAACATTAACCCCAAAAACCCAACCCAAAAAAAGTTGTTTTCCCAAAAAAATTTTTTAAACATGAAACGGGTCAAACGCCCGGGAAGGGGGCCAAAAAGGCGCATGGTCTTCCATTCTTCACAGGCGGGGGGAACTCTAACCCAGCCCTTTGGAACTGCTTTTTCGTTTTCCCCCGGGGACGATTTCTTTTCCCCAAAAATTAAATTTTAAAAGAAGCTTAAGTTTGGCAAATCCCATCTCCAATTAAAAAAAACCCCCCCCCCCCTTTTTGGGGCGAAGGGACTTAAAAATTCATTACAGCGCCTGACATCAATTTTTAATTAAAAAATGGGGGCCCTTAAAAAAAATTTTTAAAGGGCCACTCCCAAAGGCAAATAATTCCACCCCATTCAGATTCGGGGTGGGTAAAGGGAAACGGTCTCTTTCTAGAGGGACGCGTCGAGCATAACGGAACAACCAAAACACCAATCCAAAATGGGCCCCTTACTACGTTTAAAATGTGTATGGCCACATAAACCCTTTTGTCGTATACCTAACCTACCGGGGCCCTTGTTTGCCCCAAATAACCAATTAACGTAAAAACCAATGTATTTCCCCTGTATCCCCCTGGTAACCCGGGTTTGGGCTTAACCCCTTAAGGAATCGTGTAAACCTAAAAATTTTATATTTTACAGGGAAAACCCCCGAACCCAATTTACCTTTTACTACCTAAAAAACGCATATTTACAATACCTTCTATTTTGAACCCTTTATTAACAAAAAATAAATCTTCCCCGTGGGGGGTTTAGTTTTCCCTGGGTGGTAAAGTTAGGGTTTCAGAAAGCTAGTTTTTTTTGCTTCCGGTTTATACTTAAACTTTTTTTAACATCTGGTTGTAAGGCTTTTTTATGTGTTTTAAAAACAAGTGGAAACCCCATCCAGATAAATTCCCCCCTTTTTAAGGGTTAAAAGAGAGGGAAAAATATCACCCGGAATATTTGGGAACCGGTTGTGATTGAGGTAGTGTAGTCTTTGGGTTGGGGAGTTTAATCCTTCCCAAAACCTGAAGAAATAGGACCCCGGGGGTTCCAACCTGATTTTTACTTTTTTCTCCTACTTCCCTTATTTTTCCCAAGTAGGAAAAGTTAATTCCGGTACTTTACTAATCCTTTCCACCCGGGGTTTGTATGCCACTTTCCCCAAAAGTCGTACTGCCAACAAAAAAAGAGTATAAAGGGGCCTTTCGTCTGTCAAAGATTTTAAAGGGGCCGGATTCTTCAATTCCAAATTCTTGGAATTTTCATGTTCCAACAATAAGTGTGTTACTTAAAACGTTCAACGTTTGGTTTTAACTTTGCTCGACTTTTTTTTTTAAATGGGGTTGCTTTTAAAAAAAAGTAACCCCTTTGTGAAAGGAAAAGCTGGAAAACCCTTCTTTTGGTCCCCCTTCCCTAGAGAGAGAAAAACAAAGAGGAAGCTTCCCCTAAAAGGAAACGCAATAAAATTTTCTCTCGTCCTTGGAAGTATGATTTTTTCGTCATGAAACTCTTACCCAAACCTTTTTTTGGGATTCACTGCGGGCACTCCTTCTCTTGTCGTTTCCCCGGTGCCCCTTTTCCAAAAAACTATCCTGGCTGTTTTTTTTTGCAAAAGCTTCTCTTCTTTTTAAAACTCTTTCTTGAGAATCCCCCGGGGTTCCCCCAAACTCCCCGAAATTTCTTTGCTTCGCTTCCCCAATCTTATTTTACCTTCCCCTCATTCTCCTCCCCGTCTCCGGGTGGGCCATTCACCTTTTCCCCCTCTGATTATTTATTATTGGATAGAGACCAATCCTTAGGATTGAAACAACGCAGAATCAGCAAAAAAAAAGGGCGCGTAGCGTAAAAACCTCCCAAAAAAAGGGGAATCAAGGTTGGGAAAGAGGATTCTTTGCTAAAAAACCCAAGGGAGCGCTTTTTTGCAAGAATCGGGATGAAATGAAGCAAATTTAAATTTTTTCCCGGGTGAAAAAGGATTCCTGTAGGAAAAGTGGGGCCCGGGTTTCACCCCAGGTATAGGAGGGGGAAAAGCACCAATTCCTAAAAAGACGGGGTTTTTGAGGGGGTCAAGAAGAAAATAGCCCCCTTGGAAAAAATAAAACCAAAGGGTTTTCCAATTTGGCTTGGGTGCCCTTCCCTTTTTTAGGCTTGGAGGAGTCGGGAAAAACCTTAACCCCCCAAACTTAAAAACCAAAAAAAGGAAAACAAATCATCAAGTTTTGGTTATTCCCGTTGCTTTATTAAAAACCTTAACCTTTTTATTAAATTGGATGGAAAAAAAAAAACCAATTTAAAAGGGTCCCCTCCCCCATATTTTTTAAAAAAAGGGGGGAAAAGGAAAAAAAAAAAACCGCATGAAATTTGGGAAAAAAGGGTTTTTCACACAAAAACCCTGTTTGGGGCCCTCTTTCCCCTTTGGTTAAAATTCCAAAAACGAGGGGAACCCCCTTTTTTTGAAAGGAAAAGTGGCGATTTTGGGGGGATAGGGGTGTCATTTGTGAAAAATTTTTCCCCGCCCTTGGGGGAAAAGGGGTTAAAACTTGGGGAAACCAAACCCCCCCCGATCTTTTAGAGTTTTTCCCCCCCCGGGGGTTTTTTTTTAGGGGGTTTTGGGGGTTATAAAGGGCCCCCGAAAGGTTTTTTAAAAACCTAATAGAGGTAAAAAAAGGGGCCCAACCCCGGGCCGGGTTTCATGTTTTTGATTTTAAAGGGGCAGGCAAGGGGGTGGTTCCCCGGGTTTAAAGGTTGCACTTTTGCATTTAAAAGAAGGGACCCGCACCCGGAAACCCTTTGGGGTTTTTTTCCCCACAAGGGCCCCCCAAAAAACGTTTTCCCCTTAAATACAAATTTTCGGGAAAACCCCTGGGAAAACCCAAAAAAAATTGAAAAAATTTTTCCCCCCCGGGCCCCAAAAGGAAACCCCCCCAGGGTTTGGGGAATTTGGGCCCCGGGACCTTTCCTGGAAAAGGGCTTTTTGGTCAAAAAATTATAACGCCCCTTTTTTCCCGGGGGCTTTCTTTTGTTTAACTTTTCCCCTTTTTCCCCCCTTTAGGAAGTCCCCCTTTACGGGGGGGGAAACCCCTTAAAAAACCCCCGGGTTTTTTCGTTCCAAGGAAAAAAAGGCCCCCGCTTGTGTCTTATTTACCCCTTTCAAGCAACCTCTTCCTCCCAAAAAGGACTACCTTTTTAACCACCCCTTTTTTTTTCCGAAAAATTGGGGTAATTTTTTTCCCTGGGAAAAAGTAGCACGCAACTCGGAAGAACTCTGAGGGCCCCTTTTTTTTTTAAAGACCCAAAAAATTTTTTGAAGGGGGTAGATAAGTAAGTTGTTTTTTGTTTTGGGTTAAAAATTAAACAAAAAACCCAAAAAAATTTTTTAAATTTTTACTTCCCGGGGTTTTTCTTGCCTCATTTTCCCAATTTTTTTGTTTAAAAAAGCTTGCAAAGGGCTTTTTTTTTCCCCCTGGGTGTCTTTTTTTGGGGGGGGAAAGCTGATTGAAAATGGGCCGGCCAAATTTTTGCGAAAACCTTGGGACTCACATAGCTAGGAGGCTTTTAAAATATTTTGAAAGTTTGGCCCCCCTTTTTCTTGATAAAAAACCCCTAAAACCCCTATCTAAAAAGGGGTTTTTGGCCCAAAACCCCATAGGGGTGTTGTAGGAAGGGGGGGGTTTATCGAGTTGTTGGGATAGCAAGTACCTGACGTGTAAGGAAATAGTCCCCCCCCACTCGGGGAAAAATTTCAAAACCTATAGCTATTCCCCGGGAAAAACCAATTTTTTATCTAAACATTAAAAAGCGCTTGAAACCCCCCAAATTCCCTGGGTTTTTTCGAAAAACCTTTGGGGGAGGGGGGGGCCCCCAAAACCCACCCCTTAAAAAATTATGAAGGGTTCATCAAGTTAAAAAAGCTTTTTTCCCCCCCTCCTTTTTCAAAAACTAAAACTACCGTCGGGGGGGGTTTTCCTTAGCTCCGGAACCGCCTTTCCCAACCCCCCCTAAAAAAAAATTTAAAACCCATTCTTTTAAGGGGGCCCTTTTCAAAAGAAAATGCTGCGCACAAAAAGGGGAAGAACGGCTTTGCCTTCTGGGGGAAAGGAAAGGGTTTGGGGTTTGGCTGCCCCCCCCCGCCCCCCGGGGGGGTTTAAAGAAAAATGGAACCCCCCCCCAAAACACCCCCAAAAAACCAGGCCCCCGGAAAACCTTTTTAAAGGGAAAAAAGAAAGGAAAAACCCCGGAAAAATTTTTTGCCTTTTAAATTTTTTGAAGCAAACCCAAACCCCCCATTTTTTCCCTTTCCCCCCCCCTTTACTCTCAAAAAACCTTTTTTTGGGGGGTAAAAAAATCTCTGCTAAAGGGGAAAAAATCCGGGGTTAATCAAAGTCCCCCCCCCTCCTCCTTTCCACCCCCCCAAACCCCCGCCCTTTCTACTTAAATTCCCCACCCCTTCCCCGGGAAAGGGGAAACCCAAAACCCCCAAAAAAGAAAAAAAGAAACGAAAAACCCTAACGTAAAAAAAAGCCTACAACAAGAACAAGCAAAAAACCCGGGGGCCCCCCTTTCCCCAAGGGGAAAAGCTCAAAAAAAAAGGGGGAAAACAAATTTTTAAAACCCCTCTCGGGCCCAAAAAGGGCATTCCTTTTCATTTACCTTCCCCCTCCCCAAATTTTGAACTAACTAACAACCCCAACAAAAACCCCCGCTTTCCCCACTTATCCCAAAATTTTAAACCCCAAAAGGGGAAAGGGGTCTCAAAAAAAGGAAAAAAATGGAACCCTTTTTACCCAAAAGGGGGAAAAAAAAAAAAAACCCCAAAAAAACCCCAAAAGGAAAAATTTTGGGCCCCAAAACCCAAACCCCCCACATGAGTCTTTTTTCACCAATCAATCCCCCCCCTTCTTTTCTTTTTTATTGCCTTTTCCCCTTTTCTTTTTTTTTTTTCCCTTTTTCCCCCCTTTTGTTTGTTTTAAAACGATAAGGAACCCCACCCCCAAAAAAGGAAAACGAGGAGAAATTTTTAAAAACTTTTTAGGGGAAAACCCAAAAAACCAAAAATGTTTAAACCCCCAAGTTTGGCCCCCAAAACCCCTCGCACTTTTTAAATTTTTTTGGGGCCCTTTTTTATTAAACGAATTTTTTGAAATTTGGTGAGTTAGTCCCCCAAAACTCGTTTTTGGTTTTTGGGGGGAATAGGGATAGGACAGTGATACGGGGTTTGGGGGGAAAAGGCAAAAAGGGGGGGAGCGTGTAGAAAAAAAAGGAAAAACCCCGGTGGTGGGGGGGAAAACATTTCCTTTTTAAAACTTTTTCCCCCCGGGGGCCCCCCTATAAAAAAACTTTTTTTAAAAAAAAACAAAAAAAGGGAAAAATAAAAAGGCCCCTTGGGGGAAAGGGGGCAGTTTTTGGGAAAGAAAATTTTTAACTTTCCGCCCAATCAAAACCCCGGGCGAATTCGAAATCCCGCCCCAAAAAGCTTTCCAAAAACCCCCCCGGGAGGCATCTATTTTTCGAAAGAAAGAGAAGAACTTGTGATCTTTTTAAAACAGGGTTTTAGTCACAAAAGGGGTTCCCCTCTGCCCCCTAAAATTTTCTTTTTTTGGTTTTCCCCCGCGGCCTCGGGGGGGAAAAAAATGCATTTTTTTTTGCGAATGAAGAATGGCTCGGATTCATCCCCGGAAACAAGTACCCATTACTCCTAAAAAACTCACTCACATATATGAATGAATTTTAAAATGAAAAAAAAAAAACGGAATTCGTCAAAAAAATCCATACACCCACCCTTTTCTCTTGCCCACCGAAAGCGTCCCCCAACCCCCAAAACCGAACCACCACAATTCCCCCTTGGGGTACTGAATTCCCCACCAAAAATCCCAAACATCATTCCTTCGAACGTTGAGCCCTTTTTCGAAAGGAAGAAAGGAAATGGGATCCTATATATTTCGGCAGTTTCCCCCTTCAAAGAGAAGAACCACACACAGTTGTTTTTTTTTAAAAAGAAGGTGAAACCTGCACTACCCCGTACTTTTGATAAATCCACAAAAGAAAAATCCCAAATAAAACATAACCATTATTCCGAAAAAGACTCGGAAGCTCAGATAGTAAGGCTCTGAATAAGATCCAGGTGTACAAGGAAACATCATGATATCTTGCCCCCCTATGTTCTTTTGGAGTGATTACTTTACAAAGAAGAAGTTGGGAAAATTACCGCCCCGCATAGTGGATTCTTTCTCTACCTTAGGTGGACTGTGCTCACGGCGGGTGTGCTTATTAGAAAACCCATGCAAAGTTAAATTATTATTCTTTCGAGGTCCTTTCAGGTTCTTTTTCGACAACCTACCATGGCGACCGACCCGGTGGTTTTTCTTTTGCTCCATCGGGTGTTTCAGCAAAGCCTAGTACCTCGCTTCCCCGCCTTAATTCCCGCTTATAGGGAAGGGCACTTACTTCCCCCTACACGGCTTATGAACTATTACCTACCTACCCTACCCCGGCTTATCTTCCACTTGGTTCTTGCCACTGCAAACCCAAATCATACTTGTGAAATACTTCCCCTGAGCAAGCGAAACACTTGCCTCGACCGCTAGGACACACACCGCTGTTAATGTATAGAGCTTGTGAATGTATTTGTATCTGCTATTAACGACACTTCATTGGCTTTCTTTTCTATTTGCTTGCTTTTATCGCCTACTCCTGCGGCCTGCTAAAACCCTACCTAAGTCTCACCACGCATTTAATACCGCCCGTTTCAACAGTTTCTATTCAAAGCGTTTCCAAAGTGCGGTTCGATAAGCAAAATGGAGTTCAAGAGATCATAGACAGTGCCAAACCAAAGTGGACTCAAGTATGGTCATACCGCTTTTTTCTTGTTTGCTAAACCACTGGATAAGAAAAAGTGCTTAATTTGGGAAAAAAAATTGACTTATAATGAAGAAATCGGGTAGCATACTGAATTGCACTCGAAAGTTCAAGTACAGAGTTTTACTAAGCCGTCTTGGTACAGGAGTGAAACAAACCCGGCTAAACCTGTTTCTATACTGAGTTGCATCCCTCCCTTTAGAGATAACCCGGCGTAAGTGCTTGAATGAGCTGTCCCACTTGTCTTGTAGGTTAGGTCCCCTCTTCCCCTACCTTAAATGCGAATTTAGAGGTTCTTCTGCCTTGCTTTTGGGTGGCCCGGGTTTCCCCCTTTCGTTTTGGGGCCTCCCCCGTTGTGCCCTCTTGTTGGGAATTTTCAGGGCCAAAGGGGGCTTCCCCTATTTGTTTCTCATATTTTGGATTGGTTTCGTCCAAAGGATGAATTGCCTTTATCATAAAAATTTTTGGGGGAAAGTCAAAAAGGGTTACCCAGAAAAAAAAAACCCTTTCTTTAATACATGTGTTACTAAATGGGACACAACCTAATTGGAAATACCCTTTTATTTTTTTTAAAACGAAAAACCGCAGGGGGACCACCAGGAAACCCTTTTGAGTCAAGTTCCAATTAAGGCGCTCCTCATTGCATGCCGGGCCCCAAACCTGATAAAGATCCAGGGTCCCAAAAAAGTGTCCCACGAAATCAAAGCAAGGCGAAGAGGTCTTTAAGGAAGTTACCCCCCCCATAAAATAAGTAGATTAGGCTAAAAGGTCAGAGGCGCAAAAGCCAGATAAAGGAGGGGGGGCAAAACAAAGATTCTCCTAATAAATAAAACTTTCCGTTTACTTCCTTAGCACCATCTTTAATGCCGCTGAAGTGTTGGAAGGGGGCCTTTGCAGGGTTTGCTGCCCACTATATATTTTTCAACAACAAAACGTTGGCCAACCGGAGGTGCCCTCTGGGGGGGGAAATTTAACTTAAAAATTTTATGTAAGAGGAGAATTACCTAGTGAAAGTGGAATAGATCCATCAAGTTATTGTAGCCAAGATACAAATACTAAAGTTTCAAGAGGGATCCGATCCAATAGGGGATCCGCCAGCCAATTGGGAAAAATTTTTCATATGATAGTACAAGGGGGATTCTGGGCAAGCTGTGATCACATCATTCAAATCTGTAGCGGGCCGCGGCACCATTCGCATCAATGGCTTTGAATCAAATGTCCAAAGCATTTCTTTGAATAAAAGATAAAAAAAAGAAGGGAATCTACCGAGTGAAAGAAGTTCTCCTATAAAATATCCTTTACTTGTTTTCCTAAAACCCATTGATGGAATGCATTCCCGGGAATTTCCCACCTACTACGCTAATACTTTTTTCAATCAATTCTCTAGGTCCATCTAAAAATAATGATCCTTTCTTTGCCTTGCGTTGCCCCCACCAATCTGCAAACTTTACGGAGAAGTCGTTTACTGATTACTGCTTAAAACGTGGAAATCTTTCTTCAAAATCCATCATCCTACCTAAGTCGAGAGAACTAAGATCAACTATTCAAACTACTGGTCTAGTTTAATGCCTACCTCGTCTGGTTAATGCCTACTCTAAGTAAGTAAAAAAACAATTGTCTGCTTTATCCCTCCTACCGGCTAATGATTGGCTGGCTTACTTCTAAAAGATTTTTCAAATTTCTTTCGCAAACCATCGAGTAAATCTTCGGTTGCTTTTTTTAACTACTTTCCATACGTTCCGATGTTTCCCCAATTCTTCTGAAGCATAGGGATAACCCACAATCTATGATAAATTCCCTCATTAAAGTTGATTTTTCCTAATCACAAGATTACCCCATCCATAGGCAGACCATCATTCATAGTTTCCGTTTGGGTAAAAATAAACGAGTTGAGGGAATATACCTTCCAACCTGAACATTAAGAATACTTCCCAAAGCTGTCTTGCCTTTACCCTGAGAATAGCACTTGGGGCCTCACGGAGAGAATCAAATTTCCACCAAATTTCATTGTTTGCTTTTTTAACATACATAAGCCTAGGGCACAAGGGATAGGGACGATACCCTGCGCACCCTCTCTAAAGCAGTGAACTCGATAGCGGTTGACAATTCCTTTTTTTTGTGTTTTTCTCTCTCTTCTATATATTCAAATATGCTCTTAGAGCCCTTCTTATGGGGAAATAAAATCGGTACTTGAATAAAGAAAAAAGATGAGATAGAAGTTTTTCCATTCATTTAGGTTGGCGGAAGGGTAGCTATTTTTTCATACGCTCCGGGGCAACTATTATTACAGGGGTCAAAGACCAACGAATGGCTTGGGTACTACTTTCATCACTTATTGCTAGGATAGGACTTTCTTGCCAGAAAAACAAGGCGCGAAGCGAGCCCCCTCTTGGTTTTTATTCCTCAAAAAGTACTTTTCCAGGAAAAAAGATGAATACAACTTCCTTTCTTTGCCTCCACCTTAAACCCAAATTTCCCTTGGGTTGAGTGCTTTTTTAGAGTAGCATGCATAGGGAAAGGAGAAAAGTAAAGAGTAAAATGGTAGCCTGAAAAAAAAGTTGAGTTGTTTACGTAAGCCTTCACACCCCCTTGTTGACCCCCCGAGTAAGGACCCTAAAAAAAAATCTTTTTTTGCGGTCATGCAAGTGGGGAAGCGGGAGTGGCGTCGGGGTAAGGGTTTCCCCACCAAAGGAATAGACAGCTTCTTATTCTTTAGGAGGAATAAAAAAAAAGGGAAACTTAGGGTGGACCAGACCCTACAGAAGTCCCAGAAACCCCACAAAAGTGATAGAAAAAAGGGGTAGAGAGAGATGCCCACAACACGCGGAATGTGATCATCATATAGAAGATCTAATGCACCATCTCACCTCGAACAACCCGGCTTTTTATTTCTATTCTAAAATAAGTAAAGCGTCCTCGATTCTCTACCGCAGTCTTTCTTCCACTTTTCTACCAATTCCATTCTAACCGAGGGGGGGCTCCTCCTTCGAGGACTCTAACCTCTGCCCGCCTCTACCATAGAGACGGGATCCCGCCGATTAGATGTTCCATTACACTCGACGTGATCTCTTTATGACCACTTTGGGCTCCCTCTATTCTCCTTAGGGAGTCCCGCATCCTTCTCCTTATTAGATGCTTGAAGAACCGAACAATTACCTTTTTTTCCACTCCTGGAGGATTTCAAAGAGAAAAGGGAAATGAATTGGAATAACTTAAGAAAGAGAAAGGGCAAAAAGAAATATAAGGTGCTTTTATAGAGAAGTACGCCAACCGAACTCAAGAGGAATAGATTTCACAAATGGAGTAGGCTAAGCAGTTTTACAAAGCTTGTTCATTGGCAAGATTGGAGTTACTGATTCCAGAAATGGGGTTGGTTATTAAAGTGTCATACCCTAGCTGCTCGGTAGAGCGTTGTGATACCGAGCAGCTAGGGTTCGTGTCATCTAGACTTTACTCAACATCTCTGCTACCGAGCCTCCCTTCTTCAAAAGGTGCCGATAGCTACTTATACTTCCTTGAGATGGCTAGAACCTTCGAAACTGTCTTATCGCAACCCATAAGCTAGGACCAATCATCATTTATTGCATTTCAGAGCTGTTCTGTTCCAGATTCCTATCTGTTCTTAGCTGCTCAGCTCTATTATTCAAAAGAGCTAATGCCAAAACCTGATACGCACCAGTTCCACTACCTTATCCTGGGCACCGGCTAATCACTTCTCTATACTGCAAAAATAAAAGGATGGTTATTGAATGACAGGAAGAGATCTATTAAAAACTTGTTGTGCTTCACTTCTCAGCTACCAAATAAGGATAAATGAGAGGCCGAAGTCAATGACAAAGATGAATTACGAAACAACTTATCCAATATTTGGATAGTCTTTTAAATTTCTCAACTCATCTCTCTCTAGTCAGCTGCTTGCGATTCGATTCGAACCTTTCTGCTCCTCTTTGCTTTATTGCTGCTCCATCTCAGATCTGATCTGAGCTGCTATTCGCATCTATTCTCTTGGTTCTAACCATTTCTTGTGCATCATTCTTTCTGGATTTCTGCCAATCTCTTTCCTGTGGATCTCATTCCTGGGTTCGGTAGGTTGATGGCTAAGGGAAGGTCTAGTCTAGTACGGATAGGAATTTTAGACTGGAGGATGCAAGAGAAGCAGATCTTCCTCGCAAAAGGAAGAGAAGCAGAAGCCAATCCCTATTGGAAGGGTTCTCTAATCTTCGTATAATCTCTATGGATTGTGATTCCCTTGGTTTGGGACAGTTGTAGGCTCGAGACAGAGAAGTCTCTTTGCTTTTCAGCCGGTTCTCATCTAGCCATTCGTGATTCATTTCTAGATGATCAATGGGAAGGTCGGAAATCCAGCTTCCTATCGGCACTTTTGAGACAGGTCACTAGACCTATATCTCTCATGCTGGCAGTTTCCTATTTCCATTGTTGGTTGAATACGGCTTCTTGATAAGGCTAATTCTGTTTCCTGCTCGAAGCATTGTTGGTTCATAGCTGATCTTAAGGGAGAAGGTGCCGGTTAGACTATAGCCAGTGATTACCCGGGATCTGGATCTCATTGCTTTAAAGTAGGAACCCTTTCTTAGTCCTAGCTTTTCTTATGAATTCCTAGCCCGGCCCCTTCTTGATATCATGCCTTGCTTCTGGACTTTTCTTGTTTTGGTCTGGCATCTGCCCTGATTTTGGTAAGGGATAGTCCGGGGATCAACTCAAGAAGAGCTTGACAGGAGAGGAGTGCAACACCATTCATTGACTTTCCTACAACAGATCAAGACATTCCAATCAATTCAACCATTAGGTAGGCCCCGCCCCGGGCAATGCAAAGAAATAAAAGTCACCCCCATTAGTTATGGCTTCTTACTACCCCCTGCTGCTTCCGAGTTCGATGAATATTCTGGATTTCTAGCAGCTAGCATCTCCGGACTACCCGATCCATCAGTAGAACCAGGGGTCGTAGGTTTCAGTTTACGTTTTGTGTGTGTCTGTAAAAAGGGAAACTTTCGAGTAGAGAGCTCTCCCTGATAGACCCCTACTCAGTCACTGAATTCTTAGCACTCAGGGGGCTAGTTAGAACACGGTGTAGAGCTTTCCTTATGGCACACCCGGGTGCGTCTAGTGGTATTTAAGGAAAAACACCCGGCGCACTGTTGAGTCCCTATATCAAAAGTCTCCCAAGGCGCGCCCGCCTTGTTGAATCAAGGCTGAGAAGGGAAGGCCCAGGAGATGATAGTAAGTAGTAATATGCATCTTCTATAACTTTTAGACTCTAGTGGCGTTATACTCGCCGGTGTTTATAAGTTTGAATGCGGGAAACTGCTGTAAAAAACTTGCTCTTATCTTAAGAGCTTAACAAGGCTAAAATCTCTGTGCTAGCCTAGACCCTAATAGTAGGGTAATGCACTAGGTTATTGTCTTCTGGCTTGATGCTTTTGAACATCTATATGAATCGCTAATTCCCATATAAATGGTATATAAACTTGACAGGTGCGGATCCATGAGTTTCGAGACTCAAATACTTTATGTGTTTCAGGAGACAACTATCAAGTAATCTTATCAATTCAATATTGTGTAAGATTTCTCATAATAGGTCAATTCCTAGGTTAACTCAAAACAAAAGTCTGTATGTTCGGATTTCGTTTCTGCTCTTCTCTTTTGATCGCTTAACTCAAGTTACGCTCGCCAAAGCCACATAGGAAGTCCATCACTTGCGAAATCTCTATAAAATCTCTTCTTGCGGGCAGTGATAAAAAAAGTTTAGTTTAGGATAAATACATGCACAGCAATATCCATGAACTGAACATAGCTGCCAAATGCAAGATGCAATTATCCCAGTTCACCATGATGTGAAGTTCGAGCAAAGGAATCCTTCGGCCTGGTGCCTGTTTGGCATCTCTATGCCTAACCATGCTAGCTGGTACCATTCCGCACTTATCCTAACTAATGTTTACTTGGGATTTCAGTCATTCAAATTTTGTGTAATGTATGCAGACAGCTGTAAGAAAGAGGAAAACCCTTTTGTAGCATCCCCTCGCAAGTTAGATACTAGGGTTTACTTCCCTAATAGTAAAACTGGTTCAAAGATGAATGGAATGACAGAATGAAACTTCAAGAATAAAAAATGAGACGAAAACTTTCTTTCGTGCAAAAAGCTACCGCCAATGGATTACCCCCTTTATTTACTGAATGACTGACTTAGCGACCTAGCGGCCTCATCCAATTGACAGACCAAAGTGGACTACTTGGCTATTTCTATTGCTATTACTCTTTCTTTTGCTTTTATCGTAGCCAGGCACGAAGTGTTAGGCGAATGCAAAGATTTTTAGTTATTAAAAAATAGCTCAAAGGCAAGGTAGAGCTAGGTGTAGCCAAAGTAGCTTGGTATACTTGGAATAGCAGAGTTGGCACGTTACTAACACAACAATTACCACCCCTAGAGGGTAAATCAAAATCATATAAAAGAAAGAAGAGGCAGCCCTTGGGCACGAGGTGGGTCCCCTGTATGCAAGTCGTTACTTAACTTGACAAGCAGTGTTGAAAGTGTTGCTGTGTCAAATCGAGATTGTGTGGGTGTTTAGGTTTCTTATTCAACTATGTGGGTTTTAGGTTTTCCAGTTTCATTGAAGCACTCCTTTCGCTTTCATCTGTTCAACTAGGGAGAGGAATCAAATCAACGAGAAATACTATACTCGAAATTGCGAGTTGCGAAGGAAAAGCGCGAAACAATGTCAACTATCAACTATACATATTAGAGGGAGCTAAATCAATAGGTGCTGGAGCAGCTACAATTGCTTTAGCGGGAGCTGCTGTCGGGATTGGAAACGTTCTCAGTTCTTCGATTCATTCCGTGGCGCGAAATCCTTCATTGGCTAAACAATCATTCGGTTATGCCATTTTGGGCTTTGCTCTCACCGAAGCTATTGCATCGTTTGCCCCAATGATGGCCTTTCTGATCTCATTCGTTTTCCGATCGCATAAAAAGAAAGGAAAGTCTTCTTATTTTTTAAGGAAAGGCTCAAAACAGCTTAAAACTATAAGCAAGAGATAGCTACTCTCTTGCGGAACATCGCAATAGATAATGGAGAGAACTTCGATAATGAAACCTCCTATCCTACGATCTAGCGGGGGCTTCCCTTAACTGGGAAGACTACTTATGCCCCGAAAGGTGGTTAGGAGAGGGCAGCAATGAAGTGTGCCGAATTTATTAGAGAAGAAAGTCGGCCTTAAGTGACCAACAAGTGTAACCGATTTCCATTCGATTTTTCATAAAATATCTTCATAGAAATCTCTTTTGTTTAGTAGTGTAGGTATCTATCTTTGAAAATAAGGTATCGAGGCCCCTACTTACCTACCGGGTAGGTAGGGGGAAAGATGAGTGGGAATGGGGGCATCTTTCACTTTTTTTTGTTCAAAGCTTTGATCCGCGCACCTTATTTCTGATTGAACCACTTCCTCGAAAGGACATTGTATCGGTGCCAGAAATGGGGCCCTAGCGGTACACCAACCTCCCCACCAACTGCTACGCCCCGCGGGGCTTCTTCCTAGCGCTATTGAAATGATATTCCTATTATTGGTCCTAGCAATATCCCTGGACCAGGGCACGACACCTATCCAACTATGTCTTGTTTCGGTTTCGGATCCGGGTAGTAGAGTCCTAGGCATCGGCAAAGCCAACAAGGTACGGGAAATGGGCTCAACAGCTACTTCCTTGCTTAAATAGAATTAAAAAGTGTATCCCCACATAACATAATGGAGATTTAGCAGCTATCTTTACGGCATAGCCCTTTGACGGCTAAGGGAAATGTTGATGTTTCGGTTCATACGAAATACGATTTCTCGCAATTCAAATCTATTAAAGTATAGTGATAGTTCACACATTAGCAATTAGCACTGCCTCAAAGCAAACATAGGAACTAGGGAGTTCATCGATAGACTTTCCCTTTACTTTATAGGTTGACCGGGATGACCCAGGAGCTTTTTATCCATCCACTTGATTCAGTAATTTCATTCTATCTCGACTCCAGGCAAGACAAAGCACTTCCAAACCCTAATATTCCCCTGAAGAGCTGGTACTATGCGACTGTCCTGGCTTAGTTTTCCCTTCATTTTATAGCTCGCTCGAGACATGAAATGGTAGCATGTGGTGTTCTACCAATCGACCGCATGACTCAGCACAGGGAGGCAGTACAGGTCGTAGCAAACAGGGTTGGGCGCAGCGAACTGGAACGTGTCTATAACATAAGGTTAGCCGACCCAAAACCTTAACTCCGAGCAACTACTCTGTAGATTAACTAGTGTCCCCGATTGCTTGGATGAACAGAGCTCTTTTCTCCCCCAAATGCTTATTTGACGGAGTCTAGTGCGTATTCATTTTCTTCTGGTCTTGGATTCTAAAGGTTTTTTTTCCGGTGTAGGATTCTTCCTACCCAAGTACCTTTGGCCATTGAAGAATGAGTCGAAACAGTCGTCCGCATAGCCTACCCTGGGATTGAGCTTATGAGTAAGGAAGAGACGAATGGTTCGTATCCTAATCTAGTAGCAGGATCGACAGTGAAAGTCCTTTTTCACCCAAGCAAAAAAACGGACCCGAGAGTGCGCTCTATGCGGCAGAGAATGACCATGTTGAGGAAGAACTGAGCGAAAAGACCATAAGGCCCATTCTCAACGTCCATCCTACTATGATCACATCGACATCAAAATTTCGAATCCTTCTTTGCTTGTGGGAGCATGTTGCATTTGCGAATGGAGGAAGGAAGCCTGGCTGGCGGTGTCTGAAAATAGCAATTGAGATCAAAGCCCTCGCTGCATAAACAAATAAACCAAGGCTCGATTCGTCTATGAAACTAGGCAAGCAAGGAGGGGATAAAGGACCACTAAAAAACGGATACTTTACCGAAAAGCCTTTGCTTCTTCTTCGATTGGATAGAAGCTCATACTCCACTTCAACAACTGGTTTGGTGCTGATGTGTCCAAATCCCATGCTCCTACGCCGGGTTGATTGATGTGTCAAAGACTAATGCTCCTTCGAAGGTTTTGATAGTAAAGCTGTGGCCCAAGAACCCACTACATCTAAGCCCAAGTCCAAACAAAACTAGACCCAGGAATGCTGGAATGAGAATCCTTACCCGTGATGACCATGCATACTTTTCTGACCTATGTATGCCTTTCCTCGCCTACTTCGTTCTTGCTTTCCAAAGAAACTGATTGTCCTTCCTACTTGTTGTGGCTAATACCCATAAATTCATTCTGAGCAGAGCTTTCTAGCAGATTGATTGAGCTATGTAAGAGTAAGTACGTGATGAGAATCTTGTCATCAAAGTGAAAGCACATCTTTGAGAGTTTCCTATATTCCAATATGAAGTGAAAGGGAGTCAGAGTTAGCAAATCCTTATCAAGGTGTCTTCTTTTGACTAGCCCCATTCCAAGAGAGTAGGTCTTGCTCGCTATCTTGAAAGCAGTCCTATACAACCGTACTCAGAATTCCACTTGCATACCAGTTTCATATAAGGACCAGACTCTCCTATCTAAAGTGGAAATTGAGAAAGAAGTGTTGTTTTCTTTCAAAAAGTTGCTCATTGACTTCTGTCGACAACCTATTGCTTTTGGAAGAGAATATTGGAAGCGTAAGAATAGAATATAGAGCTTTGAGTTTAGGAATGCTGCAAGAAAAGAATCAAAATCAAGTATACGTTTGCTTGTTGGCTTGAGCACTCGTTTCAGAAGAACCTTCTTTTGGGATAACTCTTTCAGGCAATATCTCGTTGTAGCAGTAATAGCCCAATGGCTTCTAGTTGTTTTTTTTACCCTTCCGGGTTCTTTTCCCCCGACGGCTAGTTTCAGCATAAAAGGAAGAAGTCGGGTCCGCGCGGTTCGCCTTTTCGAATGCAGCAGTGTTTTTGGCTTTGGCAATACCAGCTAGCTAGCTATTTACTTGTGTGGGATGGGAGTCCTATAAAGAAAAGCCTGAGTTATAGACTGACTAAAGAAATCCACCTAAGCCGTAAGTTTTTGTTACAGCTGGCACACCCTGCTTGCAAACTAGAAAATCAGATTCTAGTAGAAAGTGGACTAAGTCTTAAGAGAGATAAGCCGGTCTTTATACACTGGCCCTACTTCGAATTCAGTCAGTGGCCAGATGCATTGTCAGCAATTCCAGTCCCAGCTGCTGAGGTGGCATAGTCAGCCCTACCTAAGTATTGAACAAAACCAACCATTTGTCTAATATTATCCTGCATATTAATTAATACTTTAGTTAAAAAATAGAAAAACCAACAGAAAATGAGAAACGAATCAAAGAAACTGAAACACCTCTGACATACTTTACATCAGCAATTCTCCATTAAAGATCTTGGTCAACTTCACTTCTGGGTATTGAGGTCACCTCTACTAGTTCAGGTATCCTTCTTACTCAACAGTACTTGAGAAATCTACTTAAGAAGGCAAACATGCTCACAAGCCAAACCTATGAACACTCCACTTAAAACAAATCTTCAGTTATCCAGGATTCCCTTAATAAATCCTTCCTTATATCGAAGCATTGTTGGCGCAGCTTCTGATCCTCCATAGAACAAGTAGGCAGTCTTTGGTTGGCTTACTGAAAATGCTAGGATCACCTATCAAACTAAGGAACCCGGAGGGAGAAGGGAGAGATCTCAACGTAGATCAAAATGTAAATGTAGGAAATCCTACCCTAATTTCAGAAAAAATAGATGAAGAAAGGTGATGGCATCCCAACGGATATGGAGAAGGATAAAAAGCAGCAGAAGAAAACAAGTCCTGAGTTAGTGAAGGAAGCTTCATCACAGAGACCTCCAGTAGTCAAGATCAGGAGACCTATGAGCTGGATATGAGATACGAGGGGATTTAGCCTTCAGAGAGAGAGAGTGTATTTGACGAGGAGAGAGATCAAATAAAAAGGAACTCGCAGGGGAAATTTCGGCTGGCCAATCTGGAGCATTCTCGGCTGGGTCCAGGATTTGTTCCTCTGGAGTCGGGCTGGAAGTTGATTGGGAGGGGGAGCAATGAACACGAGAGCGGGGACTACCCATTTATCTTTTTGTACGGGGAAGTCCCCCGCTGGAATAATAATCCACTCCAGAAAAGTGGGTTCTTGGACGGAGTTAGGATCAGAACTTCTCCCTGTAGTGGCCAACTACTTGCAAATTTGTGGCGAAGGTGCAGAAAGTGTACCGCAGCCACAAGGGGGGGCAGCTCAAGTAGTTTAGGGGATGCCAACGCCAGCCCCACAAGAGTGGACCGCCCCCCTACCCTCCATTGTGCCACCTTCTTGTTACTCGCTGACCGGGTATGTGGAGGATTGGGTTGCTTCCAATGTGCCGCAATTTCGAGAGAGAGCCTACCAACTATAACCCGGATGGCATGAGATATGCCCCCTACCTACCTTCCTTTTACACTCAAAAGAGCGTCAAAGAGCGTCAACGAGTTCTATCCTAGAAGAAACTTCTTCTTTATCAGCAGGAGTCCGCCTCTTAACTTGAAATGCTAGGATCTTTCCTCTCATTTCATCCCAGCTTCCTAAAATCAAAAGATCCAGTAGGAAGGTCTTAACTTATATTCATTTTATGTTCAGAAATAGCAGCAGAAGTTGGCCTGTGTAGTTGCCTTCTTCTCTAGGTTGCTTGCTTTCTTCCACTTGAGCTACTTGATCGGAAAGTGTGTCAATTCTTGGCTCACTTGTTGGTGGTTTCCTGGATCTATTGTTCTTGTGTTTTTCCTGGTTTAACAACATCTTTTTCTTAGCGCTGTTCCCAACAATTCTTTCCCCATCTCTTTATTTCTTAGCCCATTTGTTGTATTGCAGCGGGGAAGCTGGGGCTCCCCTTCGTAAGAAAGAATCATCTTGAAAACGCTCCTAACCCCTTCGTAGGGCCGTGTATAGTAAGTGATCCGAACTTGCCCGGAGCGAGCCCCCCTTAGAGGCAAGTGAAGTTGGTGAGCCGTATGATGGGCAACTATCTCCTGCGGTTCGGAGAGGACTCAGCTGTTAGTTAGTACCCCCTTGGTTTCGGGTGGACCCTTTCACTCTATTTTATTATATACGCTTAGCGAAAAGAATGTTTTTTGATAGACCTAGGACATGGATTCTATATGAACCAATGGATCGTGACAAGTCGTTACTACTAGCAATGACTTCCTCTTTCATTACTTCATCCTTTCCATATCCCTCTGCCTCCGTACCTTGAGCAGAGCATGCGCATGGGCATCGGCAGTGTTGGCCTCAGCAACGTAACGTTGATGGAATGATCCAAGGCGTCCAACTATGCGTCTGCGGCAACCGGCATTCTCTCCAGCAGTGGCTCTGAGCTGGTCTGTCTTCCCCTATGCTTGAAAGCGATGTTTATACAGCTTAGAAAGGTGGTATTTGGAAGATTAGGCTGGAAAATTTTAGATGAACTAGAATGGCTACCGCTTCACTTTAAATATGCAGCCCGCACGTAGTCAAGACAAGTAACGTAAAAGACAGAATGGGAAAAAGAAATTGCAATTGGCTCGTATAGACTTCTGAGTCCTCCCATGGATGATACTTTTTTGAGTTACTATTCGTGTCGGTGCCTTTGTCCGACTTTGTTATGCCCAATCAGGACTTCCCTTCTCTTGGTTTTCCGCTATGACAAGGTTCAGTGGACTTTCCAGTGGCTAGTTTCATTGTCTAAGCTAAGCTCCTTTCATACTTAGTCTATCTTTTCTTTATGGCCTATGGACCTACGACACCTCCAGAAGGATGGTGCGCCGCATACCAAGCGACTGAGGTGCTTAACTTCGACGATTGGGGATCTATCCCACTTGACAATTTCCATAGAGAATGATATGTTGTTGGTAACATGTGGATGGATGCCAATCAAGTAGAAAACTTTCTAAGTGGTTCACAAGTGAAAAGGAGTTTTTGGTAATTGGACATGTTGTGCTTGACCACCCAGGATGAGTAGCAGGCTTAGCTATCGAAGTGATAGGCCCGTAGACCATTTTATCTTTCTTTCTCGGAATAGCTAGCTAGAATCAGTTAGCGATGATTGGTATTTTCAAGTTTCCGCTTCGAGTTAGTCGATCTTTCCCAAGAAAGGCTAGAGGGAGACATTTCGAAAGGTCTTTCTTTGAAGCCAGGACAAGGCCCATGAGATGCATAAAAGCAGAGCGAGAGCCTTAATGAAATGATAGGTTAGCACTAGTATTGGATGATACAGACTTCTTGAACAGAAGAGAGCACATCGACTATGGCATGGGTTTAAACACGTAACAGGCGAACGGTTTGAAATACAGAAATCCGCTTTTCAAAAAGCTCGATCTTCAAGGTGCTGGAGGGAAGCATACCTACTACCCCTCCCCTGAGCTTAGTTCAGAGTTGCCTCAGCGCGCTCTAGTAATAACTGGGAAAATAAAGGCAGTCTTGAATTAATTAGAAGAGCTTTCTCATCAAAGATAAAATAAACTATTTCATTCCAGAAAATCCAATTAAGTAAACTTCCTGCATAAGGAGATACGTTCCTTAAGGAGGGAAGGAAAGGTACGACACTAGTTCGAAATGAATACCAGCTATGGTAAAGTTCTGTATCTAGGTAAAGACTTCAATGGAAAGACTTACTTATCTTGGTATGTAGTATATCTATCTCAGGTAAGTAATAGAAAGTCCTCGACGCTTTTGTTCTGCTGCCAATTACTTTACCAACCCATATCACGCGAACTCTTTCTGTGCCTCGTGATTGATGAAGGTCATAGAGGAGGATGGTATTGAAGTTCCAACCCCAGCGAGCAGGCGTTTTCCCATAAGTGATGTAGGAAAGTCTGGAGATACGGATTCAATTGCTTATTGAAAGTCGGAATACCAAGTTTCTTTCGAGTCGAGACGCATGCATACTTTATAACAAGCTCCCTTTCCTCGTCGTAGTGAAAACATTCGAATTCAGTAAATGGGAATGAAATAGGGAATGGCACAGGATATGGCTTGAATTGCGTTGGGTGGCAAGAAAGGTCAAAACATACAATCGTATCTCCTGGCACAATCAATACGTAGATCAGTACCCACCCCGCTGTAGAATAGTCTACACATTGATTTAGTATTTGAAAGAAGCTTCTTTGAAGTCAGCATGCTAAGATAAAATAGAGGGACTTCGGTAGTATCTTATTTTCGATTCAACGATAGAGCAAATTCCTTCGCAGGTAGGTATCCATATAACTCTCTTGACTCGGCCTAATTCGAATTGATCATATTCTTGCCCTGGATATAGAATCCAATTTTTGTGATTGAAATGACGATGGCAACAGGTTTCGCTTCTGCAGCGGGTAAGCATCAGCCATAAAATCTAGAGATCGCAATGCGTTACCCACTTTTGGATTCGTAAAACGGAGAACATCAGTCGGGCACTCCATAGAGGGACTTTCCTGAATTAGTGATACGAAAAAGTAAACGAATAAATGTGGGAAAAGTTGGGGACAGAAAAAGTTCCGTAATCGTCCTATTTTTTCGTTGCATTTCCTTGTTTTTAACGGAAGCGATAAATGCGTAACGACTTTATTTTTAGATAGAGGATATTGGAAAGAAGTGCGTAGGTAGGCCTCAACGTGTTCATTGAGTAGCTTGAGGAAGTTTGCCATTGTGAGACGGTTAAGGCCAACTCCTGGACCAGTCTACCAGTGCTAATACTTTTCCCCCACATCTTTAAAGGAATCCTAACTTTGATGCCCCCACTATCTGTAAAGCTCCCATCAGCCCAAGAATGGAAGTGAACAGTCATAGAATGAGAGCTCGGGCTCCTATTTGAAACTCTCCATTGCTTTGATCAAGAGCTTTGAGATAAAGAATCGATTGGGCAGTACCAGGAATATAATAGTTTCGGATACCACCAGATCTTGACAAATGGCATCGGGAATTCGTTCATAGGCTACTGGAATCCAAATCCACGGTTTGACGGAGAAGAAGGTCTGAGTAGAGCTTGAGAAAGAGCAGTTTTTCCTGAGTCTACAAAAAACGAAGAAAGGGAATTCCACACAGAGGGGGGCATGAAGCGAGTAGCTCTTTCGTGATAGAATTTATCTTCTCCATAATGGTGTGACCTTGCTTTCATCCCTTAGGCCATAACCATCTCTTTGTCACGAACTGTCAGCGCCCACTAATCGTACTTGAGTCTTCTTTGTAAGCTCCTTTTCAAGCCTTGTTTCAGCCCCTATCTCTCCGGCAATAAGTAAAGATATTTCAAGCTGGCCGAGAAAGCCTTCAAACTATCAGCCTGTTTTTCTACTATTTCTATCGCGTTTCATGCTAGATCGGTCCTGTACTTTCTATTGGGTTTTCATTATCATCTTAATCGTCATTCTTCACTATACGTGGGTGGAAACAAGTGTATTGGGTTGCGGAGCTAGCACTGAATCAAAGTAGATCAAAGGACGGGCCCGTTGACTAAATAATTCTGTCAATGTCTTTCGCTACGCCCTTATGCAAGTCAAGATGCATGGTCCTTCTGTCTCCGGGAAATCAGATCTGAAGATCTCATGTCTCCTCTCTGTCAATTGGGAAAGAGTTTGTTTCCGCTTGATTACATGCCTTACATATAGATTGACGTGTTATGCCATCGTGTTTACTTGGCACGCCAAATTATCCTTGCCGTTAGGATTTCAAATTGTCCTTGCCGTTGTGGCACCATTTTACTCGGCTGCTGGGCTCGTTTACACTTGGTCCAAATGGGCCTTCATCAAATACAAGTAGAGAAAGCGTACGTGATGGGCTATTCCTGGGCCTGTAAAGCAGACAAACTTCTCTGACTGCTCTGCTGGCTTGTGGCCGCCAGAACTTGAAGCCGTCGTCGTCGCCATTACCATCATCGCCACGAGACAAAGGAGGCGTCAAGTCGTTTGCCCGGGCATTCTGTGTCCTCTCATCTCCTCGCCTCATAGGCTCATCTCATCTCCCTGGTGCAGTGCAGTGGTAGGGAGAAGAGAAGAAGAGGCAATATAACTTTCTGGGTAGAGAGCGCTGGCTCTCAGTTCGTTGCCGAGGAGGAGAGATCCATGGTAAGTACGCTATAGCTTAATTGTTTGCTGCCGTCTAGTATATTTCAGTTTCCCAATCTTGAAACAAGTGGCATAACTAACACTTTTACCCCATTCATCTTAATTAGACCTTGTTTAGCTATAATCTTATTTATCTTAACCCACATGTACGGAACTAGATTGACGATTTTCATCCCAATTCACTTCAACACACATATATTATATATTAAGATGGACACAAGTAAAGCCTAGTATGCCCTTATTAGGAGTAAGAGGGCTTCTATCTGTGGACTCATACTATTTAAACGTATAGAATACTCCCTTCGTCCCTAAATAACTGTTTTTCTTACCGAGAAATAACTTAGATTAATTTTATATAAAGAATTATTAATATTTATGATACATAATTGATATCATTAAATAGATTTTTTTGGTCTACTTTTTTAATAAATTTATTTGGAGACACAAATGTTACACATATTTCATATAAATATAGTCAAAGTCGTGACACGGAAACCCAAAATGACACTTAATACAGGACAAAGGAAGTATAGATGTAGGGTCTGTTTAGTACAGCTGAGCAGTTTTTTTATCAAACACCTCATTTGAAAACAGCTTCATGGGTGAAGCTGTTTTTCTTCCCCTCTTACAAAGATATAAAGTGGGATGAAGCTGGAAAAAAGTAGTTTATCTTAGCTCCCCCCCCCCCTCTCTCTTATATCTATTCATAAAGTTGTTGGTGAAGCTGTTTTATCAAACACTTTTTTCAAAATAGCTCAACTTCATCTAAAGAGTTGCTCATGAAGCTATTTTCTAAAAAAAAACAGCTTTACTTGTAAAGTAGAGCTGTACTAGACAGACCAGTATTGCTCATCACAAGCATAAAGTTGATGGTAGATATATATACGGTTACCACTGATGTAAATTTATAGTTCATCAGTAGTAATGTTTTCACGAACAAAATCAAGGGTGAATGAAGAAAATTGCTAATAATTGCAAGCATCAATTGATAGTAGACCTATTATTGATTATTTTCTACATAGAAAGCTAATTAAGTCAAAGTTATGAGAAGTCAAGCTTAATCTAGACGAGTCGTGTGTGTTCGAGGCGAAGCAGCAGCTACGCGCGCCATCTCCATCCTGGACCTCTCGTTCGACAGCTCCTGCTCCTCTTTTTTTCGCGACCGGAGGTTTAGCCCATTTTTCATTAAGAGGAAAGGAGTTTTTTAAAAATATTACAAAGACGATCTGAGACGGTGGCGAGTGGCCATTGAAAAAGATACGTCGAGCCCTAACTAGTGAATAATACACAAGTCTATTACATATGATCCAATTTTTGCGACCAAACCAAACATGATGAAACAATCATTGCACTAGGAGTCATGAACTGACCAAACAGCCCACTGCTTCCTGCCGGGGAAAAGCATCTCCATTGCCTCCCGCTTCGAAGGCGTGAGAGGTAGAGAGAAGGCCGTCTAAAATTCCTCGAACGAAGCTTCATCAGGTAGTTGTGTCTGTGCCTTGACGCCTAGACGCTTCATCATGACCTTCCTTGCTTGCGCATCCGGCTTCGGCTCTCGAAACTTACTCTTCGCAGCTAGACGGGCACTCCGCCTGGGGATGAGCTCATCATCATCAACCGCACTGGCCGGGTGATCCTTAGTCGTGGTGGGGATGAGAGAATGAGTTGCGGTAGAGGCTTCTTGAAGGTGTTGATGAAGTCGTCGATCGACGACGCCACCACCACAAGGGTGTCAAGGCCTGCCGCAACGTCAAGCGCAGGACCCTCAGCCGCAACCATCTATGACAGGAAGGAAGTCCCAGTCCGTTCCAGAAGAAGAGAGACCTGCCTGGGTGGACTCTGGTCAGAGCTACAACCATCAAGATCCGGTTGCATAACTGGTGATGACGTGCTGTCGTGAGCAAAGCCAAGTGACGGACAGGTATCCAGGCCAACTGCCCGCGAGACTAGAGGCACGACCAACAACCGAGCAGCAAGCTCTGCCTCCAGTAGCATCGGGTCCGGTGCGGACTCAACACAGTACGTGCGGTCAAGCATGACGAGGTCAGTCCCGTCGGCACCACCAGAATCAGGTGCCAACATAGTGGTGGCCTTGACGGCAGATATATATGTCCCTATCCAAGAGCAGCGGCTTGTTGCTTGCACGGCGCATGCGTGGGTGCGACCGGCAAGGAAGCAAGCGTGGTCAGTGCACGGCGCAAGATATGTCCCCGTTGAGATGCACCGCGCGCGTGACCGGCAAGGCAAGGCCTAGGCACTAGAGGAGGGGCTGGGGTGGTATACGTGTATGGGCAAATTACTACTATGCCTTTAATTAAATAAATTCTTATTTACTAATTACCTTTCACAGATGAAGGATTCACAACCAAAAGTGTATCTAAAAGTAGTAATAATTGAAAAAACTATCTAAAAGTATCATCTTAGCCAATAGCATATACTGTCGCCGTCCTCGAAAACTTGGTAAGGATCGCAATTTGTACGTCTCCATTCATGCATTTCATTTATTCAGCGGCTTATTCCTTGATTAACATAAATCAGCTTCAATAAATAGAGTATTTGGATAATAACTTCTAATAAGCACTAATGTTTTCTTTCTTTTTTTTTGAAAGGGTTTTCTTAAAATTCTAAAACACCAAGTGTTTTGGAATGGATCAAAGAGGTTAAAACTCAATCGCAGGAGAAAATTCCTTAGGTTTAGACCGATTGGTGTACGAATGAAGTTGACGTTTTCATGATCTTTTGCAACATTCATGATTTAACAGTTACATTACATAAGTTACAAAAGATATTATTTTTTTCGTGTGCCGTTTCAACACTTCCCTGCAGCAAGCATGACGTGTAAGTCAGGTCCAGGCGAGAGTAACAACAACAAAGTAGTCCATGCAAGAGTAACATCAACCAACTCCAGTCCAGCTGGAATGACTTGACTCCGTGCAGCTTGCATGACTGGCTTGACTGCCATCCATCATTCTTCTATATCACCTCGGTGGAGGCGTGTTAGCTCATAACTCCTAAGAGAGCTCTCAAAGCGACTGCTGCAGTTGCAACCTTGAATTTTCTAAGGCGAGATCTATATGGTTTTCTGGCTTAAAATTTTTGTGCTGGTATGTTTTAACATTGGGTTATTTGGATTCTTACCTTTACAATTTTCGAACTTTAAAAAAATACCATTACAATTCGTCTATTTTGAAACATACCATTACAATTTTTCGTTTCTCATAAAAATGTCATAAAATACGTATAAAGATATCTTGGGCCTACCTGTAAGCGTATATGAATACAAATACTTCAGTCTAGGTCCTCTCCCCTGTCGCTGATGTGCGGGTCCCACTTGTCATATTCTTCTTCCTCCCCTTGTCATCTGCCATCGCCGGGCACACAGCAGCAGCATGTGGGCACTCGGGCAAGCAGCAGCAGCAGCGCGCGGGCACTCGCAAGTAGCAGCAGCAGCACGCGGAGTCGTGGTAGTACACACGCGCAAGCATCAGCAGCACACGGCGGCCACGAGCACACGGCGGCCACGAGCACGCGGGCTTGCTCCCATGCCGTGAGCTCCATGCCGGCCGCGTGCTCTGCCACCACCCAGACCGTGAGTCCCCCGGCGGCGAGCTCCCCGACCGAGAGCTCCGCGTGGCGCGTGCCGCCCGGGCCGCGAGCTCGCCCAGGTTGCGAACTCTCCGGCTGCGTGCTTCGTGCGCGCCACTTGGGCTGCAGGCTCCGCCGGCCACGTGCGCCCCACCACCGGCCGCTCGCCCACATGCTGCTGCTGCGCGCCGGCAATGGAAGATAGCTAGAGGAGGAAGAAAAAGTTGACACATGGGGCCCGCACATCAGCGACAGGGGAGAAGACCTAGACTGAAGGATATGTATCTGTATACGTTTACAGGTGGGCCCAAGATGTCTACGTACGTATTTTGTGGCATTTTTATGGGTAGCGAAAAATTATAATGGTATGTTTCAAAATAGACGAATTGTAATGGTATTTTTCCAAAGTTCGAAAATTGTAATGGTACGAATCCAAATAACCCTTTAACATTTATATGATTTCTTTTTTTTGAATAACATTTATATGGTTTCAACCAATAGTAGAGCTAGATTCGTTCGCCCAAAAAGTAGTAGAGCTAGATAGAGCAGGGTCTGGAAATCACTTGTTAAGCATCTCCAACAGTTTGGTAAAGGACTTGCTATCCTTCAAATTTGGCAAATGAATCAAAAATCAATCTCCAACAGTTTGCTAATTGGACTTGTCATTTTGAAGGACCGAGAACGGCGACCAGAAGGGGGGTGAATGGGAGCCTCAAATTTCACTCGGAAATATTCGGGCCACTCTTCCCAAAAACAACCCCAGCAAGCAAGCTTACTCCACCAGCAAGATCACGACCATAGAGAGGGTGGATACCTTTGGTGAAGACCAAGAGGTACAGCGGATCTTCCGGAAACAAGAAACTCAAGCCGTGACGCCGATAGTGAGACTCTCCACCCCTATGGAGAAGAGACGAAAGCTCACCCAAAAAAAATTTATGAGAAATAGTCTCAAAGGTGCTCCATTAAGTTCCCTGCGTGATTACGAAACCAACGCAACAAACGGAACTCAATTCGGAGTCCGGACGAGGGAGAAACGGCCTAAACAGCGACGAAGAAAAACCTGAAAAACCTTGCTGGAAAGCCGACAGACGCTGGCGATGGACGGTCCGTTGCCAGAGTCCGTTGCAGCGATGGACGCTGGGCGATGGACGGTCCGTTGGGCGACGGACGGTCCGTTGGCAGAGTCCAACGCACCCAGAAAAATCAGCCCCTACTGGAAGGGCGAAGGACGCTGACAGAGTGCGACGAACGCTGGCGAAGGACGCTGACAGAGGGCGATGGACGCTGAGAAGAGAGTCCGATGCCAAAATCGAAAGACGTCGACAAGCAAGGCGACGGACGCTGACGTCAGCACGCCCCAGCGTCCGACGCAAAACCCTCGAAGCGTCCGGCGCTCCTGAAAACTGCACAGTGAACCCGAAAATCGTTTTCTCTCCTCCAAATCTTCCCAAAACTCAACCAAATGAACTCCAACTGCAACCAAACTTTATAGGCATGATCCTTGTATAGTTGGGGAGCTAATCCTAAGAAATCATCGCTCAATTTGGTGAGAAATAAAGGGAAACGAGGATTTGGGGGAGAAGGGGCAAGAACGAAGAACACCGCAAAGAAATCACCCGATCTACGCACTCGTGAGGTTTGAGGGGAATTCCTTCGGTGCAAAGATGCTCCTCACGAATACGAACAACTTGGTTCAAACAGATTTGCAAGAGCTACTCCCTACAAAGAGAAATCATCTCGGGAAAAAGAGGGAGCAAAAGCAAAACGCGAAGAACACAAGCAAAACGGGGACACGATCCAGAAATCGAAGATACCATGGCTTACGGAGGTTACGGCCTCCGATTCCTCACAACAAACTCAAGTTCTTACAGAGGTTGGTGAAATCAACCTAGGGATCTCATGAACTAGAGAGAGGGTAGAGAGAGAGAGAGTTGGGGCAAAATGATTAGGGTTCAAGAGATAGGATGAGGATACCCCTTCATCCTCTATTTATCAGAGGCTTTGGCTATTTTCCAAAGACCCCCCTAGATACAATGAGTGAACTACCTAGCCTAAGCATTGCAGTCCAAGCTCCGGTAAATATCTCCCTCGATTTGAATGGACGGCCCAGCTTCCTGCCAGGAGTTGCCGTCGCCTCGACGCAACCTCCAGGATTCCGCCACGTGCCATCCCCGCTTCCTCGGAAGCTCCGCCTAGGTTTTGCGGCCCAAACCCAGGAAACCCTCCACCAGTAGCTTTGGGCTCAACTACCAAACCCCGAGTTTTGCGGCCCAAACTCGGAAACCGACGCGGATGGTTTTGAGGTGCAAACCACCAAACCACTCGACGCGAGCCACCTTGTCTTCGCCCGGTCGGACTCCGAGTCCCCTGAGCCTCCGCTCGACTCGCGCGTCCGCCGTCTTGACTTGGTCGCACTCGCCGGTGCCAAGTACTAGCCACCACAGCTAGTCCGTCGGCGCCCATGGTCCCTCAGTCCGAGCCCCGCTTCCGCCCTTCACCGCTCTCAGTCCATCGGCACGGCAAGCCTCTACTCGACCTTCTCCACGCCATTGATCACTGTCACTAGGCATAGTACCTGCACACCACAAGCCGATAGACAGGCACACATTTGCTTTCGCAAAGATTATTAGTAGGCCACTCAAACTAAAACGCTCAAGTGTTGATCAATCACTCATCACAAAACTGAACATACATGGGTACTTATCCACCATGTGTTCGCAATCTCCCCCTTGATGAGTGTATTGTCAACATAAGTGCATTTCAGATTTGAGCCACAAGGTAAAGCTCTCCAAATGACCAAAAGCTAAGAAAGCCAAAACGGGGTCACTTGAGAGAAGCAAAACACATCCAAAACTTGGTTCCCAAAGACATGGGCAACGGCTCAATGCAACCAAGCAAAACAAAGCTAGCCCTCAAAAAGAGGCAGAAACGGGCTCAACACCGCTAGCAAGCCAAAGATACCAAACGCCTTAAGGCAAGAAATTCTTCAAGATACCAATTAATGCACATGAAACTCTAAAAGCCAATCGAAACCTGTCGGAGCCAAAACACAAGCTAGACCCTCCAGAAGAGGCAAAGGCTCAACACATCTAGCAAAAGCTCCCCCTGGGCGAAAGCATACTCAAGATACCAAGAAAGGGTGAAAAGAGTCAAAAATGCAAGATTTTCACAAAATGCACATTTTCTCCCTCTTGATCACATACCTCTCCCCCATGCTTTCTTCCCACAATGCACAACTCTCCCCCTTAAGTGTAGATGGAGTGAAATACACATCTCTCTCCCCCTTGTTCACACATGAACCTCATCAAAGCTCAAAACTCAAGAACCGGTCACAAATGCCATGATATGCAAAATGAGTGCAACAAGCTTCATACATAGAGCTAAGACAATGAAAGGATGCTCTAAGTGATGTGATCCTGTGAGAATAGGAAAAGCTCTACATGCCCAACTAAGACTCAGGTTGAGCTAAAGATCACTTTAGAAGCTATTTTAGAGAGCATTACATGTGTGAGCAAGGAATGAGTATCATCTCCTAGACACAACTAGACATGGCAAACAAGATAGGACCTATCTCAAAGCAATCTCATGTATAGCAAGTAAAACTATCCCTAGCAAAGTTCATACAACAAGCCAATGACCCAACTGAATGAATTTTTCAAATTTCAGAGTTTTGCAGCCAAATTTCAGTTTTAGGCACATTTAAGTTGTATGCGAGTGGTTGTAAGCAAAGTGATGCCACTGCTTACCAACCGGGCGAAGTAAAAGGACTTAACACACCGGTTTTGGTCATACACGACACCGCTCAAGTATCAACCCATATGGGAAGCAGTCTTGAACACACGATGAAGTGCTCACAATGCAAACCCAACTCGATCTTTCCAATTCACAAAACAGAGAGCAATTTCATTTTAGATCAATTTTAAGCATGGTGCTCAATGGAAGTGAATGAAACAATGAAGAGCCATAGTTACAAGCTATACATAAGGCTGCCAAGAAGGATCTTCAAAAGCCTACACATGCTAGTGCGATTTCAGAGGTGACATAGGGAATTAAATTCAGTTTTAAAGCTTTTCTAACTTAGCTCTATTGCATATCAAGAGATCAAAGAGAGTCTAAGTTAGGCAACACCATAGACACATAAAGCACCTCAAACAGAGCATAGATTCATTATATCGGCTATAGGTATGAAGCTTAAAATGAACTATGTTATAAATGCAAATGAGATGCAAAATGCAATGATACCAACTAAAAAGACACCAATTAAAAGAAAGAGAAAGAAGAGGAAAATAAGAACCAAAAATAACTATGATACACAAAGCTTTCCTCCTCTAAAAAGGAAAGCAAACACCCAACTCGCCCCGAAGACAAGAAAACGCAGCTTGATCGAGAGGTTTTGTGAGAATATCCGCAAGCTGGTTTTGGGTCTCGACATGCCGGAGGACAATGTCGCCCTTCTCATAGTGATCTCTCAAGAAGTGAAAGCGAACATCAATGTGCTTAGTCTTAGAGTGAAGCACAGGATTTTTGGCTACACTAATGGCACTCGTGCTATGGCAAAGCAGAGGCACTGTAGTAAGCTCAAGACCAAAATCCTTCAAAGTCGCAATCATCCAAAGAAACTGCGAACAACAGCTAGTCGCGGCAACGTACTCAGCTTTGCATGTCAACTGTGCCACGCTAGACTGTTTGCGAGAAGACCAAGACACTAGAGAAGATCCGAGAAACTGGAAAGTCCCAGAAGTGGACTTCCGATCAAGACGACAACCGGCGAAATCGGCATCAGAATAACCACAAAGCACAAGAGAGGAGGAGGCGGAAAACCAAAGTCCAAATTCGGGAGTGAAGCGCAAGTACCTCATGGTGCATTTCACCGCCTGCTTGTGCGATATCCGTGGGGACGCCTGAAAGCGAGCACACAGGCAGACGGCGAACTGAATGTCCGGTCGGGTCGCCGTCAGGTACAGAAGCGACCCGATCATGCTGCGGTACTTCGTCTGGTCCACCGCCTCTCCTTCCTCATCCGCATCCAAGGCAGTAGTAGTTGACATAGGCGTCGAGAGGGGCTTTGCCTCGCCCATGTCAAACTTCTTCAAGATATCCTCCGTGTACTTGCCTTGGTGCACAAACGTCCCTTCTCGGGTTTGCTTGATTTGCAACCTGAGAAAGAAAGTTAACTCTCCCATCATGCTCATCTTAAATTCCCTGCTCATAAGATCTCCAAACTTGGCAACAAGAGCATGAAAAGAACCACCAAAGATGATATCATCCACGTAAATTTGGATAAGGAGAGTGTCTTTGCCTTGCTTGAGGAGAAACAACGTCTTATCTACCGATCCCATTTTAAAACCCTTAGCAAGCAAGAAGGTCTGCAATCTATCATACCATGCTCTAGGGGCTTGTTTCAAACCATACAAAGCTTTGTGAAGTTTAAAAACATGGTTTGGAAACTTGGGATTTTCAAAACCGGGAGGTTGTCTAACATACACTTCCTCCTCTATGTAGCCGTTTAAGAAAGCACTTTTAACGTCCATTTGAAAAAGTTTAAAACCCTTAGAAGCCGCAAAAGCTAGAAGGATTCTAATGGCTTCTAAACGAGCTACGGGAGCAAAGGTTTCCTCATAGTCTATTCCCTCCTTTTGACAAAAGCCTTGCACTACCAACCTAGCCTTGTTACGCACTACCACCCCATCCTCACTTTGTTTGTTTTTGAAAACCCACTTGGTTCCTATAGGGTGGCAACTTGGTGGTGGTGGCACTAAGACCCAAATGCGGTTTCGCTCAAAGTTCTCTAACTCCTCATGCATGGCATTAACCCAATCCGGATCCATCAATGCGTGTCCAACATCTCAGGGCTCAAAAGACGCGACAAAAGCTGAATGAGCAAAGTGGGAGATACTATACGACCTGGAGTGTGTGGTACGCTCGTTGATGTCGTCGATCATAGTCTGAGGAGGATGGCGATGCTGAATGTGTAGCGGCGCCACACGTGAAGAAGTCGCCTCCCCCTCAATAGCAGCTGGAGCTCCCTTAGATGCAACGGGCACCGACTGAGGAAGCTGCTCGAACGACCCCCATGTAGAGGAAGTAGAAGGGTCCGGGCCGTGAGCCGAAGTAGACGTCCCAGGGTCGACTGGGGCAGCCGGTGGAGTCGGCTCGGGATCACCCCAATCGGTGCCGTCCTGCTCCTCCTCCACAAAGATGTTGGTGTTCACCTCATCATCACCTGGAAGCTCAAAAGCAGTGGAACTACAAGGCATGGTCTCATCGAAAGTAATCTCACAAGTCTCCATCACTCGGTTAGTCTCAAGGTTAAGTGCACGATAAGCACGAGAGTGTGTAGAATGACCAAGAAAGATACCGTCAAAAGACCGTGATTCAAATTTATCCAACTTACCGCCCTTTTTGAGGATGAAACACTTGCACCCAAACACCCGTAGGTGACTTACCTTGGGTGGTCTCCCAAATCGCAACTCATAAGATGTCTTCTTCTTGAAAGCCCGGAGAAAAATGCGATTGGAAACATAGCAAGCAGAATTAATCGCTTCGGCCCAATACCACCTAGGAGTCCTATGCTCATCGAGCATCATCCTGGCCATCTCAACAAGGGTCTGATTCTTGCGCTCAACAACACCGTTCTGCTGGGGAGTGTAAGGAGAGAAAAATTGGTGATCCAAACCCAAGGAAGAGCAAAGAGATGCAAATTGAGCATTCTTGAATTTTGTGCCATTTTCACTACGAATAGCTCTCATGGCATGCTTAGGTAGCTCATTTTGCAATCTCAAAATCAGATCACGCACATGCATAAAAGCCTCATCCTTACTCTCCAAAAAGAACACCCAAGAGTACCTCGAGTAGTCATCAACGACTACTACAACATACCACTTCCCTCCTTCCGACCTAACCCGAGCTGGACCAACTGTGTCCATGTGTAAGAGCTCGCCGGGTTGTGAGGTCATAATCTGAGTTACGGGAGGATGGGAAGCAGCAACCATCTTGCCATGCCTGCAAGGATGGCAAACCAAATCTTTCTCGAACTTCAGCTTTGACAATCCTTGGATAAGGTCCATTGAGCTAAGCCTTGCAAGCAAGTCAAAACTCAAATGTCCCAATCTCCTATGCCACTTCCAAAGCTCAGAAGAAGAACCGGCAAGAAGACAACGAGAAGATCCGGAAGAGATAGAAAAATCCGCACGAAAAAGCTTCCCGAAGGGTAAAATCTGGCAAACAAGATCACCACGAGAGTCCAAAATCCGAGACAAGTTTGGCTTAAAGCTCACTTCAAAACCGTCTTCAAGGAGTTGCGAAACCGAGAGAAGATTAAAATGCAAATTCGCAACCAAAGCAACATCCTTGAGGACAAAAGACGAATTGACTCGGATGGACCCCTGGGAGACAACCTTACCTTTACTCTTGTCCCCGAATGTGATGTACTCGGTGTGGTGCACGGGGTCGAGGCTGGAGAACCACTTGGCACTTCCGGTCATATGGCGTGAGCATCCAGAATCCACAAGCCAAGTCTCCTCCAGTCCTCCTTCCTACATCAATAAAAAGACATAGGGTGAGCAAACGGACCAACACTGGGATTAGTAAACTGTGAAGGATACCAGTGTTGTCCCACTTGCCCAAAGAATGGGTTAGGAGAAAAACCAAACATCTCCTATCCCATGGGAGAATAGCGATCACCACGATGGGGAAAACGTGGTCCGCTAAATAAGGGTGGAGTAAAGCCACCGCCACGAGGCCCGTAGTCGTATGGGTCACGACCTGTACCCCGCCGGGCACGACCACCACGTGGTCTCGCCTCCTGAGACCTAGCACCTTGAGGCATTGTACCTCTAGGCCTAGAAGTGCGCCTCTGAACTTCTGGTTCATGCACCCCAACTCGTGGGTGGTACATGTCCCGGTTGTTCAACTCAACCTGCTTCCGATCATCTCTCTTCCTCCTATAACAAAACTCAGCCAAGTGCCCATCCCTCTCACAATACTCACAATGGTACCTCACCACACTCTTGGTAGGCACTCTCTTGTTGGGTTGGGTGGCTCTAGCTTTCTTAGGAAGGGGATCACTAGAGATGTCTGGCAATGTGTCAAGTGGGTTGAGAAGGTGGTTTGGTTTGGCAATCCACACTTGCTTCTGTGGAGTGGTTTTGGGTGGCTCTTCAAACACACCATCTCTCATAGGAAACTTGGAGGGGTCAGTAGGATTAGGTGGAGTGATCTTGGTAAGCTTGGGTGTTGTGGTGGGTTTCTCATTCTCGCTCAAACCACTGCACTCACCGATCTTACCGAACAAGCTATCATCCTTCCCACCTATAGCAAAGCCTACTCTCGTGCTGCCAGGCCTTTTGCATTAGCTAAGCATCATCCCCAACTGCGGCTCTCGACATGACACCCAGCTCAAGATGGACCGAAGGTATGTGTTTTCTTCCTCGGTACGCATCTTGTTGTGTCTGCACGACACGATCTCAAGCTCCAGAGCCTCAAAGCGATCCGACTCTCTAGTGCTATCTGAGCTGACCTCTAACACAACGATCCTAGCATCCTTCTGTGCCAGCTCAGAACGCAAGCCTAAGCAAGACTTGCACGCACCAAGTAAGCTAGGCCTAGCCTTCAGCTCACTGACCTCCTCAAGTAGAGTGTCATACTTGTCCTAGAGAGTGACAAGATCAGACATGTGAATGGCGCAAGCATCACACTCCACTTCCTCGGTAACCACCACTTGTGCCTTAGCAAACTCTAGCTCATGAAGTGTGCTCAGGTACTTCGCCTTAAAATTGTTCCTCTCACAAGCGGCACGCTTGAGCAAAGCATCCTGACTAAGCAAGGTATCGTTCAGAGACTCAAGCTCGAGAGAGAGGGATTCGATGGTGGGTGATACCTCGGGTGTGTCGGAGTCGTAGTCGCAGTCGGGGCCATCCTTACGCTTTCTGACCTTGCCTTCTTCAATCGCCATGGTGCAAAAGCCACCGTGCTTGGCGTCGGCGTAGAAGCAGAGGTCGTTGAGCTTGTCCTCAAACTTTCCCTTCGACTCATCGTCGCTTGAGGAAGAACCCCCGTCGGAGGAGGCATCGATGTCGCTGAGGGAGGCGAGGAAGGCTTGGTGCTTGGCCTTCACCTTATCTATCACCTTCTTCGAGGATCTCCGGTTGTGGCCACCCTTGGCCTTGTGCTTGTCCTCGAAGCGGTGCTCACGAATGTCCTTGCGCTTGGTGAAGTGTCACACCCAGTTTTAAAGACAAAACAGGATGCAATAATCTTATGTGTGCCCAGAGATCAGTCACACACATAAGCCGACAAATTATCAAAATTGTATCATCACAAGTGTTTAATACATAGCGAATGAGTATTTAAATAATATCTATTACAAAACAGCGGAAATAAGATAACTCTCGCGAAGCTCCATAGCACAGGGACGTCAACTGGTTGACCCCAAACCAAGTAGTCCTCTGAATACTCCTCATAACTCTGATAATCTGGTGCCCATCCGGGATTTTTATACAAGAATTGAAAAGAAGAAACAAGCGTAAGTACTTTCGTACTCAACAAGCATATATGGGGTTCATGAGGCTCAATTAGTATGACACTGGTTTTACTGCGGTAAGCATTTTTAATTGGTAACAAAGCTTTATAAGTGATAGATCAAAGTTATACTTAATTCCCCAAGTTAAACTGCATGATCAAGTAAACAACTGAACAAGTAACATAATTCCATGATAAAGTGATTCATAAAAGTAAACATAAGTAACCAAAGAGTTCTGTGAGTTTTCCAGGCCGCTCGTGACCGTGAGCACGGCTATCATGATAGTTTTTAACTCTGCGCAGAGGTGTACACTTTACCCATGAGACGTGTTTGCCCAAATGCCCCGGGATCATGACTCCCTTAACACTACCGAGGTGAGCGGGCCGGGGACACGATGAAGTCTTTCAAAGGGGTTCGCTGACATACCCCAGACAGTACGGATCCACGGGCAAGGGGTATATAGGAGCCCGTCGGTGGTACGCACCCGCAGCGGTCCCCACACCAGCCGCTCCGCAACCGCTCGTCAATGGCAACTTTCGTGAACTGTTGCATGCGAGAGAGTGACCCTAATACTGAACTAAAGTCAGAGCCATATAGCCCTCATGGTTGTACTGTATGTCCCAGCTTTTGCTGACAGAAAGGGGTCCTAAGTCCATGTTGCTAAAAAGTCAAGTTTTGCTTCAACAGTTCATATAATCATTAATCAAGATAAAAAGATCATGCTTATGAAAGTGAAGCACTAGCATTAACTACCCAGATGCATCAATAACCCATAGGATTTCAAGGATAAAGGTAAACAAGTCTAGGTAACCCTATGGTGACAGTATTAGACACATGCATATGATTTCGTTGGAAAAGCTTCATTAATAGGACATCAAGGAAGATCCCATATAATACTTGCCTTGCTCAAAGAGATCCTGCTGCTGCTCCTGCTCAAAGCAAAACCCTTGATATCCCACGTACTGCTCACCGTCTGTACTCGACCGTCACATCACATGCAATCACGCAGAGACATAACATGCAAACAAACAAAGCTATAGATTAGAACAGTACACCAAACATAATAAAACAAAAGGAAAAGCTTATAAAACAAATCTACGTATCGCTACGATCACAAAGACGCTTGAATCACGAAAAACGGAGCTATAACGGAGAAGATACGATTTAAACGGGATTTTGAATAGAGCAGGATTAAACATTACGGAAATAATTTTCTTTGATTTTTAAAAGTTATTAACATAGATAAAAACTATACTACTGGATAGAGCAAGAAAATACGGATCTAACGCAACTTGAACGGAGCGATTTGGATTTAAAATGAACAGTTTATAAACAATTGAAAAAGAGTGGCAAAAGTGTAATTAAGGCTTTCTTTTTATTTTCGAAATAAATCAAGCTGAAAAGGAAATACGTTTCTCAACAGAGGAGACGGAAACTCAGAATACGCCAAAGGGGACTGCGGGTTCAGTCTTTTAAAAAGATCGGGGCTCTTTTGCAAAATTGCCCGCTGAACCGGTATCAGGTGTTGTAGGCCGTCCGATCCACGATGGATGACCAGGATTAGATCAGAGAGGATGGGTGGCGGCGCTCGGCGGCCGGAGTCGAAGGCACGGTGGCGCCATGGCCGGACGGTGGCGGCGCACGCTGATCTGGCGATTCAGTGCACGAAACTCGACGCAACCGGGTCGAACAGAACGAGGAAAGACGGCGAATCCGACGGTGGAGTCGGTTGAATCGATTACACTTCGGAGATGGGGTGCCCACGCGGCACGGCGGCTCTGTGCCGACGGGAAACGCGGTGCGACGCGACAGAGTGACCGGGGAGGAAAAGCGGGGCTCCGAGGCGACACTTACCTCACTGCGAGGCTCGGGGATCAACTGGTTGGCGCAGGGGAACTAGGCAGAGACGAAATTGACGGTGGCGGTGGTTCTGCTAGCTTGCGGCGGCGCGTGGTGCTGCGGCGGCTCTAGTACTGCTCCGGTTGTCCCGTGGTCGCAAGATGAGGGCGGAAGGACGTCGGGTGCGGCTTAAATAGCCTCAGTGCGCCACAAGGAAGGAAAGGGGGGGGATTCGACGCGGGATCGGGTCTCGGCCGCAAGGAAAGGGGCGGCGGCCGGGAAAGGAAAGAAGAGGGGGAGAGAAGGGAAGAAAGGAGGGCTCGGCGGCGGCGCTTGGCGTGCACGTCACGGCGCTGAGCCGGTTATGGAAAGGGGAGATCCGTCCTGCTCCGTCTCGACTTCGGTGTCGGCGTCGGCACACAGAGAGGGATGGGAGCGGGGAAGAAGAAGGAAAGGAGGAAGAGGTCACTGACATGCGGGCCAAGTTCGTCAGCGGGGAAAGGGAAACTGACCAGTGGGGCGGGCTTGTCAGAGAGAGAGAGAGAAGGAGAGGTGCGGGGGCAGGGACTGGGCCGGCCTGTTCGCGTCGGCCCAACAGAGGGAGAAGGGAGTGGGTTTGGGCTGGGGGAGGGAAGTGGCCTGCGGGCCAATGCAGAAAAGGGAGAGAGAGAAGTGAGAAAGTGATTTTCCAAATTTTGATTTTCAACTACAATTTCCAACAAAGCTTTTGAATTCGAAATTGAAACTTGCAACCACCAAACATTACAAAGAGAAGTGCATCTGCATGAATGCAACACAAAGTTTCTACATGATGATCAAATTTTATTTCATGAAACTCTTAATTAATTTTCCTATGTTGTAATGCTCACATCAAATGCAATTAAACCATTTTTATTCTATTTCGAAAAATGCATGTTTTCAGGGTGTTACAAAACTACCCCCCTTAAAGGAATCTCGTCCCGAGATTCAACTGGTACTCACTCAAACAACTGCGGGTATGTCCGTTTCAGATCCTCTTCTCTTTCCCAAGTTGTCTCATCCACTGAATACCGATTCCACTGAACTTTGCACATACGAATGACTCGGCTCCGAGTGACTCTTTCTGCTGTTTCCAAGATCTTTATTGGGTATTCCTCATAAGTGAGATCCTCATTAACTGCCAAATCTTCCAACGGTATCTGCTCTTCTGGCACACGTAAACACTTTTTCAACTGTGACACATGAAAGACATCATGTACCCCTGCTAGACTTTCTGGCAATTCCAACTGATAAGCCACTTCACCACGTCGTTCCACTATCTTGAAAGGACCAACATATCTGGGTGCTAACTTACCCTTCATATTGAACCTCTTTACGCTTCTCATAGGTGACACCTTTAAATAGACATAGTCACCTACTTTGAAAACCAAATCTCTTCTGCGGGTGTCGGCATAACTCTTTTGTCGGGACTGTGCAACTTTCAAGTTCTCTCTGATAGTCCGTACCTGTTCCTCTGCACTTTTCAACACATCCGTTCCAAACACCTGACTTTCTCCCGTCTGTCTCCAGAACAAAGGAGTTCTGCACTTTCTTCCATATAAAGCCTCAAACGGTGCCATCTTTAAACTATTCTGGTAACTATTGTTATATGAGAACTCAGCGTACGGCAAACTCTTATCCCAACTAGTACCATTCTGCAGTGCACAAGCTCTCAACATATCTTCCAATATCTGGTTGGTTCTTTCTGTCTGACCATCCGTCTGCGGGTGATAGGCTGTACTGAAGTTCAACTTGGTTCCAAGAGACTTATGAATCATCTGCCAGAAGTGTGACGTGAACTGAGTACCTCTATCCGACACAATTTTTTTAGGAACGCCATGCATACACACTATCTTTTCCATGTACAACTTTGCCAACTTCGCTCCGGTGTAGGTGGTCCTGACTGGCAAGAAGTGAGCAACTTTTGTCAACCGATCCACAATTACCCATATCGAGTCATATCCACTTTGGGTGCGAGGTAAACCCACTATGAAGTCCATACCAACTTCTTCCCATTTCCACTCTGGAATTTTCATCGGTTGTAACAATCCTGCCGGTCTCTGGTGTTCTGCCTTAACTCTCTGACATGTATCACACACTGCCACATACTCAGCAACGTCTCTTTTCAATCCATACCACCAATACTTCTCCTTCAAATCTAGGTACATCTTGGTACTCCCCGGGTGTATAGAGTAAGCTGAGTCATGAGCCTCTCGCAGAATTGTCTCACGGATCTCCTTTACTCTAGGTACACATAACCTCTTTCCGAACCAAAGGGTTCCATTATCATCCAGACTGAAACCTGGTGCCTTACCAATCACAATATTCTCAGCAATCTCTTTCAGTTTCTCATCTTCCAACTGCCCTTTGCGTATCTCCTGTTCCAGGGTAGGTTCCAAAACTAACTCCACAGCATTAACAACAAAACCCAAGTTGAGATGCGCTAACTGAGCCCACAACTCTTTAGACTGTATATCCGGGTGTACTTCATTGGCGTAACTTTTCCTACTGAGAGCATCTGCCACAACATTCGCCTTTCCAGGGTGATAATGGACCTCCAAGTCATAGTCCTTGATTAACTCCAACCAACAGCGTTGCCTCAAGTTCAGATCTGACTGGGTGAAAATGTACTTCAGACTCTTGTGATCCGTGTAAATATCACTCTTGTGACCAATCAAGTAGTGTCTCCAGATCTTCAGTGCATGTACCACAGCTGCTAACTCCAAGTCATGTGTAGGATAATTCAACTCGTGCTTCCTTAACTGCCTCGATGCGTAAGCAACAACTCTGCCTTCTTGCATCAACACACAACCAAGACCCAAGCGAGATGCATCACAATATATGGAGAAGCTCTTGTTCAGGTCTGGCAGAATCAACACTGGCGCTGTGGTTAACCGCTTCTTCAACTCTTCGAAGTTAGCTTGACACTTCACAGACCATACAAACTTAGCATTCTTTTCTAACAAAGCCGTCATTGGTTTAGCCAGCTTGGAGAAACCTTCAATGAACCTCCTGTAGTAACCTGCCAATCCAAGGAAACTGCGGATCTCAGTCACACTGGTAGGTGGATTCCAATTCAACACATCTGTCACCTTACTCGGATCCACTGCTATTCCACCATTGGATATAACATGACCTAGGAATGATACTTCCTTCAACCAGAACTCACACTTGCTCCTTTTAGCATATAACTGATGTTCCCTGAGCTTCTGTAAGACCAACCGGAGATGTTCTACATGTTCTTCCTCATTCTTGGAGTAGACCAAAATATCATCGATGAACACTACCACAAACTTGTCCAGAAACTCCATGAACACCTTATTCATCAAGTACATAAAGTAGGCAGGTGCATTGGTTAATCCAAACGACATCACAGTGTACTCATATAAACCATATCTTGTAGTAAATGCAGTCTTTGGGATGTCAGAGGCACGGATCTTCAACTGATGATAGCCCGATCGAAGATCGATCTTAGAGAACACACAAGCTCCTTTTAACTGATCAAACAAGTCATCAATCCTTGGTAGAGGGTACTTATTCTTGATAGTCACCTCATTAAGCGAACGGTAATCACACACACCCGCTGTGTACCATCTTTCTTGTCAACAAAGATCACCGGAGCTCCCCAAGGTGAAGAGCTAGGACGTATGAATCCCTTTTCTTGTAACTCCCGCAACTGTTTCTTAAGTTCTTCTAACTCATTAACCCCCATCCTATATGGACGCTTAGCAATAGGTGCAGTACCAGGCAAAAGCTCAATAAGAAATTCAATGTCACGGTCGAGTGGCATACCTGGCAAGTCATCGGGGAAAACATCTGGGAACTCATCAACCACTGATTCATATTCACGACCATCATCATTAAGCTGATTCACAGTAGCTGTTGGCGGAGCTTTCAAAACAACTTCCACACTGATCTGATCCCCTTTTGGTGAAGTCAACTCAACTACCTTCTGGTGGCACTTAATATTTGCCTTGTACTTCATCATCCAGTCCATTCCCAAAATGAGATCAATACCAGCTGTCTTTAGCAGGATAGGTTCAACCTCGAAGGCTACCCCCCTTAGAAGCACACTAACCGAAGGACTATACTGATTTGCAGTCAAAAACCCTCCCGGTGAACTTACTGTTATGGGGGTTTTCATGAAGCGCAACACAAGATCATGCATTCTAACAAAAGCAGCAGAAATGAAAGAATGCGAAGCTCCAGAATCAAAAAGTACAGTAGCGGGGATAGAGTTGATGCTGAACGTACCCATCATGACCTCGGGAGTCTCCTGTGCCGTATCTGCCGACACGTGGTTCACCCTTCCAGTGTTGGGTGGTGGCTGGTGCCTTGGCCTCTGCTGGTTGCTCTGGTTTCTGAGGTGTCTGCTGGTTCTGCTTGTCGGGACAGTTGTAAGACAGGTGTCCCTCCTTGTTGCAACGGAAACACCTGTTGGGAGTGTTGGGAGCACTGTTCTTCATTGGGGTGGCACTGGTGTTCCCCTGACGCGGTGCCTGTGGCACAATCTGTTGCTGGTTCTGAGCACGCTGAGGGAATTGATTACGTTGCGGAAACTGACCGTGCTGCTGGTTCTGACCACGGTTCCACTGATTGCTCGGACCCTGGTACCTTTGCTGGAAATTCTGTGAGGGGTTGGTACGCTGACGGGTATTGCTTCCTGAAGCTGGTCCCTGAAGCCTTCTCTTCTTGGCTTCCATCTCTTTGCGCTTGTTATCAATAACAATAGCGCAATTCACGAGGGCCTGAAAATTGGGGTAGAGATTGGACATGAGTTGCAACTGCAAACCGTCATAGAGACCCTTCAGAAAGCGGCGCTGCTTGTCAGCGTCGTTGGCAACCTCATGCGGAGCGTATCGAGACAACTGAGCAAACTTGTCTCGGTATTCCGCCACTGTCATGGATCCTTGCCTCAGAGCTCGGAATTCCTCCTGCTTGAGCTCCACAATGCCTTCAGGAATATGGTAAGACCTGAAGCTTTCGGTGAACTCCTGCCATGACACCTCTGGTGCGTTGTTGGGACGTCCATACATGTAGGAGTCCCACCAATCTTGAGCGGCACCCTGCAGTTGGCCAGATGCGTAGAGCACCTTCTCACGCTCATTGCATTGAGCGATGTTGAGCTGCTTCTCTACAGCCCTTAGCCAGTCGTCCGCCTCCAGCGGTTCTGAAGCATGAGTGAACACTGGAGGACGGCCCTTCATAAATTCTCCACGCTTGTCCCGTGGCTGAACAGGTGGTGGTGGAGGTGGTGGTGGTATAGGTTGGTTCTGAAGGTGTTGCATCATGGTCTGCATCAGCTGTGTCTGCACTAGCATGAACTGCTCCATGGTCGGTGGTACCGGTGGTGGTGGCGGTGGTGGTACTGGTGGTGCTGATGGTGCACCCCTACCACGGCCTCTTCCTCTACCACCTCGTGCGGCCATCTGTCATCCAAAACATATAGTATAATCCTTTAGATTAATTGTCCATTGGAACGCACGAAAGAGCATAACTTTTCTGAAATTTGAACCTTACAAGTGGCGCTGTAAAACAGTCATATCTCACGTTCCAAAATTCAAAAAAATGTGAAACTTATATGGTTGGAAAGCTTATGAAATTGCCTACAACTTTAATAATTCTCACTTTTTCAGGTTCTGATGCGAAATTAGGTGAAAACAGCAAGTTATCAAAACTGTTTCTGAGTTCCAGACTGCGCAGAAACCTCAACTTGTAACTGTCATAACTCCCAAACCAGAACAGATATGAACGTAATTCAAGATGCATTGGAAAGGTACTGAAGTACAGTTGTTGCCATATAAATTTCATGATCATTGGATAAACCATTTTTGAGATACAACCGAAAGATTACTGACTGCTCCAGAAAAACAGCAAGATAGAAAACAGGATAACCCACCCGCTAGCATTTTTATTTATATCAAACTTATATGTCTATAACTAAGGAACTTGTGGACATGCCCACAATGTTCCAACACTCATTACAAAACTCCAAATCACTCATAATCATAATGACAACCATATAATAAAACCAAGTTCACAAGACACGACAAGACTCGACTCAACTCGCTGCTAGCGTTTTATTACATCATGGTGGTACTCATCCTATGGAAGGAAAACTGGGGGAAGCTTCTGATGGAACTTGGGCATCTTCAGGCATCCTCTGAGCTCATCATTCTCTGCACGGGCTCTCTTGAGTAGCTTGCGCTGAACACCAAGCTCATCAGTCAACACCTCGACCTGCTGTACCAGCTCATGGGAAAAGTCGATCATCACCTTGGTGGTGTCGTCATAACCATCCTTTGCCTCGAACATGGACCATCCCTCACGGGTCTCGAAGGGAAGGTGCCGATACTTGTCCTCCATCATGCGGTTACGACGATGAGCACGAAGATCGAAGAGGGCCATGCGAGCTGCATCCTCCATACACTCCATCATGTTGGCACGGCTGACCTTAGGCTCATAGACGGCCTCCACTTGCCACGACTGTGTGGCATCCTTCCAGATGCAGACGTAGAGGGTACACTTCCAAAAGGAAGGGTCCTGGAAGTGCCTGTTCTCGTAGCACATGTACTTCACTTCGGTCTTCCAGTCGGAGTAGTGGTTCTCCAAGGTCTCCTTCAGCAAGCCATGGTAGAAGTCCTCATCATCTCCCTCCTTGAAGTGGAAGTGCTTGGTCCATCCCAAGCGTTCTTCACCAGCTTTGGAATCACCAGGCGGAGTCTTGGAGCGGCTGTTCTTGTCAGAGGGAGTCCTAGAACGGCTGTTCTCAGGGCTCTCTTCCTGGGGTTCTTCTTCTTCATCCTCGCGGGGTTCCACTGGCACGACCTTCGGCGGGGGACGAGTGGACTTGCGAGCAGTCTTCTTGTTACGAGCCATCTATAGAAAAGCAAAGTTGAGAACTAAGTTAGATTCAAGATAATATAATTTTGAGATGAGTAATAGTTTTACAAATAATAGCAAGGTATAAAAGCATGAAAAGAGCATTCCTAAGAACCAATTCTATCTAGGTTTGCGTCCTACAGTCAACACGGCTTTGATACCAATCTGTCACACCCAGTTTTAAAGACAAAACAGGATGCAATAATCTTATGTGTGCCCAGAGATCAGTCACACACATAAGCCGATAACTTATCAAAATTGTATCATCACAAGTGTTTAATACATAGCGAATGAGTATTTAAATAATATCTATTACAAAACAGCGGAAATAAGATAACTCTCGCGAAGCTCCATAGCACAGGGACGTCAACTGGTTGACCCCAAACCTAGTAGTCCTCTGGATACTCCTCATAACTCTGATAATCTGGTGCCCATCCGGGATTTTTATACAAGAATTGAAAAGAAGAAACAAGCGTAAGTACTTTCGTACTCAACAAGCATATATGGGGTTCATGAGGCTCAATTAGTATGACACTGGTTTTACTGCGGTAAGCATTTTTAATTTGTAACAAAGCTTTATAAGTGATAGATCAAAGTTATACTTAATTCCCCAAGTTAAACTGCATGATCAAGTAAACAACTAAACAAGTAACATAATTCCATGATAAAGTGATTCATAAAAGTAAACATAAGTAACCAAAGAGTTCTGTGAGTTTTCCAGGCCGCTCGTGACCGTGAGCACGGCTATCATGATAGTTTTTAACTCTGCGCAGAGGTGTACACTTTACCCATGAGACGTGTTTGCCCAAATGCCCCGGGATCATGACTCCCTTAACACTACCGAGGTGAGCGGGCCGGGGACACGATGAAGTCTTTCAAAGGGGTTCGCTGACATACCCCAGACAGTACGGATCCACGGGCAAGGGGTATATAGGAGCCCGTCGGTGGTACGCATCCGCAGCGGTCCCCACACCAGCCGCTCCGCAACCGCTCGTCAATGGCAACTTTCGTGAACTGTTGCATGCGAGAGAGTGACCCTAATACTGAACTAAAGCCAGAGCCATATAGCCCTCATGGTTGTACTGTATGTCCCAGCTTTTGCTGACAGAAAGGGGTCCTAAGTCCATGTTGCTAAAAAGTCAAGTTTTGCTTCAACAGTTCATATAATCATTAATCAAGATAAAAAGATCATGCTTATGAAAGTGAAGCACTAGCATTAACTACCCAGATGCATCAATAACCCATAGGATTTCAAGGATAAAGGTAAACAAGTCTAGGTAACCCTATGGTGACAGTATTAGACACATGCATATGATTTCGTTGGAAAAGCTTCATTAATAGGACATCAAGGAAGATCCCATATAATACTTGCCTTGCTCAAAGAGATCCTGCTGCTGCTCCTGCTCAAAGAAAAACCCTTGATCTCCCACGTACTGCTCACCGTCTGTACTCGACCGTCACATCACATGCAATCACGCAGAGACATAACATGCAAACAAACAAAGCTATAGATTAGAACAGTACACCAAACATAATAAAACAAAAGGAAAAGCTTATAAAACAAATCTATGTATCGCTACGATCACAAAGACGCTTGAATCACGAAAAACGGAGCTATAACGGAGAAGATACGATTTAAACGGGATTTTGAATAGAGCAGGATTAAACATTACGGAAATAATTTTCTTTGATTTTTAAAAGTTATTAACATAGATAAAAACTATACTACTGGATAGAGCAAGAAAATACGGATCTAACGCAACTTGAACGGAGCGATTTGGATTTAAAATGAACAGTTTATAAACAATTGAAAAGGAGTGGCAAAAGTGTAATTAAGGCTTTCTTTTTATTTTCGAAATAAATCAAGCTGAAAAGGAAATACGTTTCTCAACAGAGGAGACGGAAACTCAGAATACGCCAAAGGGGACTGCGGGTTCAGTCTTTTAAAAAGATCGGGGGCTCTTTTGCAAAATTGCCCGCTGAACCGGTATCAGGTGTTGTAGGCCGTCCGATCCACGATGGATGACCAGGATTAGATCAGAGAGGATGGGTGGCGGCGCTCGGCGGCCGGAGTCGAAGGCACGGTGGCGCCATGGCCGGACGGTGGCGGCGCACGCTGATCTGGCGATTCAGTGCACGAAACTCGACGCAACCGGGTCAAACAGAACGAGGGAAAGACGGCGAATCCGACGGTGGAGTCGGTTGAATCGATTACACTTCGGAGATGGGGTGCCCACGCGGCACGGCGGCTCTGTGCCGACGGGAAACGCGGTGCGACGCGACAGAGTGACCGGGGAGGAAAAGCGGGGCTCCGAGGCGACACTTACCTCACTGCGAGGCTCGGGGATCAACTGGTTGGCGCAGGGGAACTAGGCAGAGACGAAATTGACGGTGGCGGTGGTTCTGCTAGCTTGCGGCGGCGCGTGGTGCTGCGGCGGCTCTAGTACTGCTCCGGTTGTCCCGTGGTCGCAAGATGAGGGCGGAAGGACGTCGGGTGCGGCTTAAATAGCCTCAGTGCGCCACAAGGAAGGAAACGGGGGGGATTCGACGCGGGATCGGGTCTCGGCCGCAAGGAAAGGGGCGGCGGACGGGAAAGGAAAGAAGAGGGGGAGAGAAGGGAAGAAAGGAGGGCTCGGCGGCGGCGCTTGGCGTGCACGTCACGGCGCTGAGCCGGTTATGGAAAGGGGAGATCCGTCCTGCTCCGTCTCGACTTCGGTGTCGGCGTCGGCACACAGAGAGGGATGGGAGCGGGGAAGAAGAAGGAAAGGAGGAAGAGGTCACTGACATGCGGGCCAAGTTCGTCAGCGGGGAAAGGGAAACTGACCAGTGGGGCGGGCTTGTCAGAGAGAGAGAGAGAAGGAGAGGTGCGGGGGCAGGGACTGGGCCGGCCTGTTCGCGTCGGCCCAACAGAGGGAGAAGGGAGTGGGTTTGGGCTGGGGGAGGGAAGTGGCCTGCGGGCCAATGCAGAAAAGGGAGAGAGAGAAGTGAGAAAGTGATTTTCCAAATTTTGATTTTCAACTACAATTTCCAACAAAGCTTTTGAATTCGAAATTGAAACTTGCAACCACCAAACATTACAAAGAGAAGTGCATCTGCATGAATGCAACACAAAGTTTCTACATGATGATCAAATTTTATTTCATGAAACTCTTAATTAATTTTCCTATGTTGTAATGCTCACATCAAATGCAATTAAACCATTTTTATTCTATTTCGAAAAATGCATGTTTTCAGGGTGTTACATGAAGTCACCCGCAGCTTTCTTGGGGCAGTTTGCGATGAAGTGATCCTCATCACCACAACGGTAGCACCCCTTGGCCGAGCCACCACGTCGTCGGTTCAAATGGTTGTTGTGAAACCGTGAGAACTTAGTGATGACCAAGGCTAGCTCATCATCTCCAAGCGCCTCCACTTGTTCCTCTGTCACAGACATCAAAGACAAAGCAAACGAAGAGTGTGAAGGGTTAGAGGAAGAAGAATACACACCGCCGGGGCCGGAAACCAACGCCATGGATGGGTTCAACGGGTTCTCAAGCTTGGCCCGGGTCTGGTGGTCAATCTCCGAGGACTTGAGCTTGCTGAACAGCTCGTCCACGGTCAGGGCATCATAGCCCGGTGACTCCTGAATGGCAGCCACCTTCATATCCCACACCCTTCGATCAAGAGCATGCAAAAGCTTGATAGCCATCTCATGATCATCATAGGGCAAGTTGGCTCGATTAGCACGCATCTTGTTGACGATAGATTGGAAGCGAGTGAACATCCCATCAATAGATTCGTCGGCCAACTGTACGAAGTTCTCGTACTCCCTACGGTATGTGTCGAAGAGTCTGGACTTGATCTGAGGATGACCCTCATGATATCGCACAAGTGTTTGCCAGATCTCTCACGCCGTAGCGAGATTCGAGACTCGCTCAAACTCACAAAGTGACAAACTCGAGAAGAGGATACTCTGTGCTCGACTGTTTGCGTTGTGTTGAGTGATTTGGAGCTGGTCAACACGAACCGCAAGAACACGATAGCCCTCATTCTCACAGATCTCCCATATGTTCGAATCAACTCCTTGTAGATAGGCGGACATGCGCACCTTCCAGTAGGAGAAGTTCGTTCCATCGAAGAACGGAGGTTTGCCAACATCTCGCTCCATGTCGCCTTCGCGGATCAAGAACCGTTTAAGGTGGAATGATCCTTAACCGGCTCTGATACCAATTGAAGGACCGAGAACGGCGACCAGAGGGGGGGTGAATGGGAGCCTCAAATTTCACTCGGAAATATTCGGGCCACTCTTCCCAAAAACAACCCCAACAAGCAAGCTTACTCCACCAGCAAGATCACGACCCTAGAGAGGGTGGATACCTTTGGTGAAGACCAAGAGGTACAGCGGATCTTCCGGAAACCAGAAACTCAAACCGTGACGCCGATAGTGAGACTCTCAACCCCTATGGAGAAGAGAAGAAAGGTCACCCAAAAACACTTATGAGAACTGGTCTCAAAGGTGCTTCATTAAGTTCCCTGCGTGATTACGAAACCAACGTAACAAACGGAACTCAATTCGGAGTCCGGACAAGGGAGAAACGACCAAAACAGCGACGAAGAAAAACCTGAAAAACCCTTGCTGGAAAGCCGACGGACGCTGGCGATGGACGGTCCGTTGGGCGATGGACAGTCCGTTGCCAGAGTCCATTGCAGCGATGGACGCTGGGCGATGGACGGTCCGTTGGCAGAGTCCAACGCACCCAGAAAAATCAGCCCCTACTGGAAGGGCGACGGACGCTGGCGAAGGACGCTGACAGAGGGCGACGAACGGTGGCGAAGGACGCTGACAGAGTGCAACGGACGCTGAGAAGAGAGTCCGATGCCAAAATCGAAATACGTCGACAAGCGAGGCGACGGACGCTAACGTCAGCACGCCCCAGCGTCCGACGCAAAACCCTCGGAGCGTCCGACGCTCCTGAAAACTGCACGGTGAACCCGAAAATCGTTTTCTCTCCTCCAAATCTTCCCAAAACTCAACCAAATGAACTCCAACTGCAACCAAACTTTGTAGGCATGATCCTTGTACAGTTGGGGAGCTAATCCTAAGAAATCATCGCTCAATTTGGTGAGAAATAAAGAGAAACGAGGATTTGGGGGAGAAGGGGCAAGAACGAAGAACACCGCAAAGAAATCTCCCGATCTACGCACTCGTGACGTTTGAGAGGAATTCCTTCGGTGCAAAGATGCTCCTCACGAATATGAACAACTTGGTTCAAACAGATTTGCAAGAGCTACTCCCTACAAAGAGAAATCATCTCGGGAAAAAGAGGGAGTAAAAGCAAAACGCGAAGAACACAAGCAAAACGGGGACACGATCAAGAAATCGAAGCCACCATGGCTTACGGAGGTTACGGCCTCCGATTCCTCACAACAAACTCAAGTTCTTACAGAGGTTGGTGAAATCAACCTAGGGATCTCATGAACTAGAGAGAGGGTAGAGAGAGAGAGAGTTGGGGCAAAATGATTAGGGTTCAAGAGATAGGATGAGGATACCCCTTCATCCTCTATTTATCAGAGGCTTTGGCTATTTTCCAAAGACCCCCCTAGATACAATGAGTGAACTACCTAGCCTAAGCATTGCAGTCCAAGCTCCGGTAAATATCTCCCTCGATTTGAATGGACGGCCCAGCTTCCTGCTAGGAGTTGCCGTCGCCTCGACGCAACCTCCAGGATTCCGCCACGTGTCATCTCCGCTTCCTCGGAAGCTCCACCTAGGTTTTGAGGCCCAAACCCAGGAAACCCTCCACCAGTAGCTTTGGGCTCAACTACCAAACCCCGAGTTTTGCGGCTCAAACTCGGAAACCGACGCAGATGGTTTTGAGGCCCAAACCACCAAACCACTCGACGCGAGCCACCTTGTCTTCGCCCGGTCGGACTCCGAGTCCCCTGAGCCTCCGCTCGACTCGCGCGTCCACCATCTTGACTTGGTCGACTCGGTCTACCTCCATGTCTTCTCGCACTCGCCGGTGCCAAGTACTAGCCACCACAGCTAGTCCGCCGGCGTCCATGGTCCCTCAGTCCGAGCCCCGCTTCCGCCCTTCACCGCTCTCAGTCCATCGGCACGGCAAGCCTCTACTCGACCTTCTCCACACCATTGACCACTGTCACTAGGCATAGTACCTGCACACCACAAGGCGATAAACAGTCACACATTTGCTTTCGCAAAGATTAATAGTAAGCCACTCAAACTGAAACGCTCAAGTGTTGGGCAATCACTCATCACAAACTGAACATACATGAGTACTTATCCACCATGTGTTCGCACATTTGTACGGACTTGCCAAACGCCGGAGCCGCGCGCGTATTTTTGCGAGCGCGCAAAGGCTTTGCCATCGCGAGCCCGCGCCTCCTCCGCTCGGTTCCCGCGCGCCCGAGGATTTTTCCGCGTCCCTTTCATCTCCTGCGCCCGCTCGGATTTCTTCACTCGGCCGCGATCAGGTCCGCGACCACGCCGGGATCTCCCGCAACCAGGTCTCCTCCCGCGACCACGCCACGATCTCCTGCGACCAGGAGTCCAGCTGCCGCGAACAGGTGTCCTCCCGCCGCCGCGATCTCTTCGGCCGGCCTCCGTCCGGGGGAAAGAAGGACCGCGAGTGCCTGGAGATCGCCCGTACGTCGTGATCAGGTACGTTTCATCTGCTATCCCTTCCTTCCTTCCTGATCGTACGTGGAGATCTCTATCGCTTCCATGCCCAATTGTGCATATAGGGTTCATCGATCTGCTGTCCCCTGTCGTTGGCCGTATATAAAGGATTGATGTATGGCCAAAAACTGACCTGTACATACTGATGGATGGCCGTATAGGAAGCATATATTCTACAGATTGATGTATGGCCGACCTCACCTGCACTTCAGTATGAGATTTGAATCCTTTTGTTCATTTAGTTAATTCAGAAATATTTGCACTTCAGTATGCCTGTTGTCTACTGGTGTCCACGGCCATGCCTGTTGCCATGCCATGCAGTGATCTGATCATACGTGCATGGTACTATTCGTAGTTTGGCTTATTTGTATGGTACTGTTCGTGGTTTGGCGATCCTGTACCTGCAGTTAGCAATGATCTCGAGCTGAGCTTTTTGGTGGAGGAGATTGCTATCTTGGTGGAGGGGATGGCCGGCGTGAGGGCATAGGCGCAGCGATGGACTCTTGGGCGGCGGCGGCTCCATAGGAGAGAACTCGCGCGCTAAGAAACCCGCGGCGGCGGCTCGGTACGAGGCCGACTCGTGCGAAGAAGCCCGCGGCGGCGAGCAAAAGGAACTCACGTCATGTACCGGTCAACGACCTTTGAGGTGGGCCCTTCTTTTTTTTTTTTGGTTTTGGCTAGTTAGAAATAGGGAATTGTTGGAGAGAGCTTTTTTTTAACTTGCTATATTACTTTAGCAACTTGCCAAAACATAATATTTAGCAAATTATTTTTATCAAACTGTTGGAGATGCTCCGTACTTAATTGTATTTATCCATTTCAAATGACGAGTGATCTTTTTTCTTTAATACATACTTTCTACGTCTCAAAATACAAGGTGTTATCTTTTTTTTCTAATAATTAGCCTAATAACATAAATATTTTATAGTATAATAGTGGTAACATTGGACTTATGTTTCAAAATACTTTCTAATAATACTTTTGTCGTTTCCATAAATTATATGAACATAAGAAAAATCAACGGTTAAATTGTGATCTTAAAGACCGCATCAAGTCAAATCACGTCTTCTATTTTAAGGCAGAGGAGATAGCTTTTACTATGCATAGACATTAATGGCATACATCTAGTTATGCAGCAAAAAAGCTATGCATTTAGAAAAATATTTAAGGCAGAGGAGATAGCTTTTACTATGCATAGACATTAATGGCATACATCTAGTTATGCAGCAAAAAAGCTATGCATTTAGAAAAATCAAAACAATATCGATTTGTAATGGCATGAATATGAAACTACAGGAAGTAGTAGAATGCTAAACTTTGGAGTAGTTTTGCCTTTACTCGTTTTGGTAGAATCATAGGTGCACACCCCCTCTACAATTTTCCAGAGCTTTTTTATTGTCGTTTTGAAGGTACCACCAAATTGCAGCTAGGAAGAAGGAATGTACTCCCTCCATTTTAAATTATAAAATATTTTGTATATATATATAGTTTTTATTATACATCTAGATATAGTGTATATCTAAATTCATAATAAAAGCTATGAATCTAAAAAAAGTCAAAACATCTTATAATTTGGAATGGAGGGATTACCAATCACTAAAGTATTAGTACTTGCAAAGGACTGGAATTCACAAACCAGCTAGCTTTAATTAACAGGGTAGTGTCCGTCAATAAATCATCCCAACTCTGAACATCTTTCTTGTTTTGCAGTACTGAAAAGGACTCTATGGAGGAAGTAAAGGTATCAGACATTGCAATTTTAGTCCTCCAGAAGACTTCATCCTTTGGTATTGATTGGGCAGTTGATGAAATCAAATCAGCCTGGAATGTCAAGAAAGAACTAGGGAATTTGGAAAGGTCATTGAGATCTATTTGTGTTGTTCTTCAAGATGTCGAGGGAAAGCAGTTCAGTTCTCGTGCCCTTCAACAATGGCTGGACAATTTGAAAGATGTTGTCTATGATGTAGATGATATTTTGGATGACGTCGCCACCAGAGCTTTGGAGAAACAAGTTTTTCATGGTTTATTCAATCAAATGAGCTATCTGCTTGCTTATCCATTTAAATTAAGTCACAAGATAAGGGAAGTGCGTGAAAAAATTAATAAGATAGACGCTGAAAGAGCGCAATTTGTATTAACTGAGCAACCAATTGACATCCAGTTACGCAGAGACAACAATAGGGAGACCCATTCCTTCATTAATCAACCGGATATTGTTGGAAGGGATGCAGCTAAAAACAAGATTATTACAACAATTCTAACAGTTGCGGAGTCCTCAAGTCCATTGTCTGTGCTTCCTATTGTTGGTTTGGGTGGCATAGGAAAAACTTCATTAGCAAAGTTGATTTACAATGATGTGCGTATTATTGATAAGTTTGAACAAAGGTTTTGGGCATATGTTTCTGATATATTTGACCTCAAGAAGATTGTACACAACATTATTCAATCATCTACTGGTGAAAGTGGCAAACAACTAAACTTGGAGATGCTACAGAGAAAGTTGTGTGGGGCTTTACAGAAAAGGAGATATTTACTTATACTTGATGATATGTGGAATGATAAGGCTAGCGAGTGGGGTGAGTTGAGAAGTCTCTTGTCCATAGGTGCGAGTGGAAGTGTGATTATAGTCACTACATGTAGTTCACATGTTGCTGCGGTGGTGAAGACCTTGGAACCATATCACATGGAAAAATTAACGCAAGATGAGTGCATGCAAGTATTTATTCGTCATGCATTTAGAGGCGATGAAGACAAGGACCCTCAATTGTTAAAAGTTGGGAAGACATTGAAGAGTGGCAACACATTGAGAAAGACAAGCTATGGAATCTGAAGCAAGACAAAGATGATATATTGCCAGCATTAAAATTAAGTTATGATGGACTTCCACCTCATCTAAAAGCATGCTTTGCTTCTATATCTACTTTCCCAAAAGACTTCGAGCTTTTTACAGATTGTCTTGTTATGTTTTGGATGGCATTAGGATTGTTGCCTAGAACGGTAGAAACTAAAGAGGCAATAACTATTGGAACAAAATACTTACATGAACTTCTTGGTAGATCTCTTTTTCAAGACCAAATCGTGCTTTATGATGGCACCATTCAAACCTTTAAAGTGCATGATCTTGCGGTATTGGTGTCCCAAAAGGAGCATGTATTTGTTAACAATGAAAGGATTGATTTCTCTGAGAGTATCAGGCAAGTGGTATGGGACCACCAGGATTTCTCAGCGGAGTTAAATTCTTTTTCTGAAGAATCACAGATAAATTTTCATGAGAAGCTAAGAAGGGCTTGCAAGGCTAGGACATTTGCAGGCCGATATAGTTGTGGCACTGAGTAAAGAGTTTCTACAGGACATTTTCTCAACATTTCCATTGTTGCGGGTCTTGATTCTTTCAGAACTTGAGTTTGATGAACTACCAGATCTGATTGGAAATTTGAGACACCTAAGGTACTTAGATCTACGTTGGAACAGAAGGATAAGTTTTCTTCCAAATTCTTTATGTAAGCTGGTCAATCTACAAACACTTCATCTTAGCAGTTGTGACCAACTAGTGGAACTACCTAGAGATGCGCACAGGCTTATCAATCTTACAAGATTGGTTCTAACATCAAAGCAAAAATATTTACTGAAAGATGGGTTTTGTGGTTGGTCTTCCCTGCTATATCTACAACTGATTGATTGCCTTGAGTTAACATCATTGACAGAGGGGTTTGGAAACCTTGTTGCACTCCGGGAGTTACTCATCTTCCATTGTCCGAAGCTAACTTATCTCCCCTCTGCCATGAAGGGATTGTCAACACTTGTGAGGTTGGTGATTAATAACTGCTATGAAATGGATTTGATGGAACCAAGGGAAGCCTTGAGCAATTTACGGACTCTTCGTTCACTTGAACTTGTTGGACTTCCGAAGTTGGTTGGTTTTCCGGAGAGCTTCAAATCTGCTGCATTCTCACTTCAATATGTGTTGGTTAAGGATTGCAATTGGTTGGAGAAGTTGCCTACATTCATCCAACATTTCACCTCTCTTAAGAAAATTGTTCTTTGCAATTGCCCTTTGTTGAGCAGGAGATGTGCGGTGGGCTCTGGTGAGGATTATCATCTCATCCGCCATGTTCCTGTCATAACATTTACAGGAGAATCTTCCAAAGGTATATTAACTCTAAATTTTCTCTTAAGTGTTCAACAATTATATATTTTTGCTACTACCTGGAATAATATTACTTTATGATCACAAATATAACTATATAATATGTCAATTAGGACACTAACACCACCTCCATCATGACATTTGGTTGTTAGGAATATATACGTGAAATATACTATATATCTTAAATATATGTAAGGAGTTATACGTTATATAAAAATATTTGTCATAATGAATATATATAGTAAAGCCAATTTTGTGTTATCATATCAATCTATACGGATTTTAGATGTTGAAAGTCAAAAAGTAAAAAGAAAAAGTTTGGTTTAAGTGAAACATTGAAACACTCATATGTGTGATCGGAGGAAACACAGTTTAACTGTGAGCTATATCTTCATTTGTTTTACGTGATTCCTTTTCTTCTAACTTATTACTGCATGACAGGACATTTGCGACTGTGGCAAGCTCGTAGATTCATATCGTCCGTGATTGAATAAATATACTTTCTCCAATTGGGAAAGCATGCAATTCTAAGACCCAGAGGGGTGTCCTAGAAAGGATGCAGTTTTAGGTCCATGGGAGCTAGCGGTTGTGGGGCCCACTGGCTAAAAAGTCTGCTCCTAGTGAGTCCATCCCCCAACAAGAGTGAGGAGCAGGACTATCGTGCGGACGAAAGAGAACAAAACTGGTGTCACAGTGTCAGTGTAGAATAAAAACATAGGAATACACGTGTCTTTTTTTCTCCACAACTAAGTCCCTGTTCGTGGATCGTTGCGCTGAAATTAGGCTTATACTAAATATTTATGCTAATTTGTTGTGGAAAAAAATATTGTTCGTTTACTAAAAGTAGTACTGAATAAATACTGACAAACCAGACCTAAGTTTGCCTCAGAAAGCTACATTTGCATGTTATAGGGAAAGGTAAGACTATCTCTAACAACCATAATACAAAATACAAGACACATTTGTCCTTTAGATAATGTTATAGACAAAAGGTTTAATACTCATTTTTAGTTTACTCCAACAACACGACTCAAAAGATAACTCTTTCTACAAATAAGTTTTCAAGAGAGAGGATACTTTAATTTGGGTTATGCCTCCCCTTACACCCAAAATGAGTCTTCTACTGTGTTTAGACACATGGTAAAACTTTGAATCTCGAAAAGCCAAATCGGTGTATAATTTGAAAAGAATGGAGTACCTTATTTATGAACTAGCTAGAACAGTAATATATGGTCCATCTGAACAAGTCGAAATGATGTTATCTTCAAGAATCTACCAGCTTCAGTTGATCGGTGTAAATCCATCTTCAAACAAGAATTTGCTCTAGTTAAACTAAGAGCAAAAGGAAAGTACCAGCTTCTTCTAGATTTATGGATAGAAGCTTATGTATAATCAAACTTGTTTTCTCTGTTTCCTTTTTTGTTTCTTGAGACCTTGTATTGGACCTGTTTTATTTTATTTTCAATAAAGCATAGTAGGGGTTAATCTCCTCCTGTTTCAGATAAAAAAAAATATAGTCCCGACTGCCAAACGTCAGTGTATCCCTTTTGCGCTAAAATACGCTTGTGTCCTCGGTAGTCCGTGATCAGTTTTCTCCCTTCGAATTCGTCTCTTCAGACCCTTCTGTGTAAATCAAATACAGATATATTTTTTTAGATAAAAGATAGAAACTATCCGGCTTCATCTACCAAATGGTAGAATCAAACCAATTATTACAAAGATCCGAACTCACAACAGTTAACAAGTTGTCCCCCATCGTTTCGACTAAAACTCACACAAGCACTTAAAACGACTAAAGTCTCGACTAAGTAGAACCGATAAATTTAGAAGACAACCACCCATTGGAGGAAAAGAATTGTAACCCCGTTGTCTCTAGGTGTTGGTCATTAAATCAAATACAGATATATAGAGGCCATTAAATTTTATCTAATGATCACTAGTATAAAACGTACGTATATAGTATAGTACGCGTAATAAACTGCATCTCGCCTGCCTAGCAGGGCGACCTCGATCTAGAAAACCGAATGAAGTGGAATATTTATATTTTTTGCAAGAAATTCTGGACCGAACAGAACAGGACCAGACGACCAGTTCACCGTCATGACCCACACGTCTATGTCGCTGAGGTGCAGACCAGCGAAGGTACAGAATGTAGTCTGTACAGCAGAGCAGGTGAAGAAAGGGAGAATGCTATATGGCACAGAAAGTTGAAGTATGTGCTAGAAATGCATCCGATTAATTACCATAACAAATTAGTCTAAACAAATAGTACTCCTTTTCTACAAGATATATAGCCTTCAAGGAAATAATAAGCTTAGCTCAACTAGTTCTAGTTGGAGGTGATGCCGTGCATCTCATCAACCATCTAGATTGGTCCTCCCCAACTTGAATTTAAATATGCATTTTTCTTTCTTTTAAAGAAGACCCGCAAAGTTGTTCCTTGGGTTGGGTCTGCTTTTACAAAAAAAAAAACCCAATTACCTTTGAAAAGGATAATAGATATTAGAAGTATGCACATGGTGTCAAAAAAATTATTAAGATATTATTTTTCTCAAAGTTCAGGGTAGAAATTAATAAGTTAGAATTTCAATCATATGAAAGTCCGATGAAAAATCTACTAATATCATTCTTGTGCAAAAGTTATAGTGCTTATAATAATTGTATTAGTGGTTTCAAAGCAAAGCTTTGAATGTTTGACTGTAAGCATAAGAAATAACATATATCTGCTGATGGAACATAAATGAGTATAATTTAACAGAAGTAAGCAGTTTTTTTTCCTGTAACCATAACTAGGCGACAATGAAAAAGGTTAATGAGCTGAAAGTTATAGATCTGTTTTTTTAGAAGCGACATATAATAATGAAATTAGTATACAGCATTCTTAGTATCTATCTTAAAGAACAAATGCTAGCTGTGGCATGAAGTAATTAAATCCTTGCCATTGCACATACCAGCGACTGAGTGGCTGTCGTATTTCCTTGAGCTCGGGACAATCACCTATGTCCACTTTCTTAATTTTGGTCACAGACGTTGCGCCACCAATGGATCTGAGGACTGGACATGACAAAATGGCCAGTTTCTCCAGTTCTGAAGAACTCCCCAACTGGTTATTGCTGATGTTGATGGATTCTATGCTTCCACATGTCGTAGAATCTGCTCACAAGGTTATCCATGGAATAGCCTGACCTATCAAGGTAAAGCTTTCTCAGAGAAGTTGGTACTTCCACCAAGCGTTTCCAATAGATTTGATCACAATATCGAATAGCTAACTCCTCAATAAGATTGTGGGTGTCTGAACCTGCACCTGTACTATTATCAAAGAACGGTATGCTCTTGATTTTTCTACAGAAAACAAACTCTAGTGAACGTAACCTTGGCAGGAGGTGTGGTCGAAGCCAGCTTGCAAAAGATTCACCTCCATAACCATGCACATGCAAATGTTGGAGGTTCCAGTGAGGTAGTTCTTGCTCCCTCGTGACTAGTTCTTGCATCGAACCATCTTATGGAGAGTTTGTCAGATTGGTCCCTGTCAAGATTAAAATTACTTAATTTAATTTTCTGCAAGCTGATGAGATCCCTGAAGCTAGGAGGAAACCTTTCGACCACATAATCACCACAGTCTATAAACTGGAGCTGATGCAGACGACAAAGCGATGAAGGAAATGTGAAATTAGAAATTCTGAGTAAATCATGGTTGCGTTTGCATAAACCAAAGTAACGCAGATGCTTTGAGTTGCCCATGCTCTCAGGTAGCTGGGTTACTGCACAATCCAGTCTCAGTACACGGAGTCTCAATAATTCCTTGAACCAAAAGTCAATCACGGGGGTATAATCTTGTGCCCAGCTATAATATTCTTGAAATACCAGGGACCTCAATTTTTTTTTGCTGCATATGCTCTTAAATTCAGGACACCCAACCTACCTAATCTAATCTATGGTGTGATGGTGGTAGCTGCGGTTGTACTCTGCTTTGGGCCCAATAGGGTGCCTTGGCCCAGGCCTTGCTACGACACGGGGGCCCTCCATTAGGCGCATGACATCTCTCCCCCATTCGCATTGTCTCCTTGTTTGATTGTTGATGCCGCTCGAGGAAGAAGGCTCCTCCAAAATTCATCGCCTATATCATGAAGATGAAGCACTTTAGTTTGATCCTTGTGTCGATGGTGTTGTCGCGAGTGTTGTTGTTGCTGGGCTTGATGTGGAGTTGGAGATTGATGATGTAGGCGTAAAGGTAGTTGATGCTATCTTTTTAGAGATCCTGCAACTTGACAGGTGGTCATGATGTGGAGCCGACCTATGTTGGGGCTGATGACGGTCATCGACGGTAAATTCCCTTGTGGCCATTATCGCCTTAGCAGAATGCTTGAAGAGTACTTGTTGGAGATGGCTATTGTGGTTGGCGTGTGGAAGCCGCAGGCAATGAGGTGCATGTTGGATGGTCCACCTAGCAGTAGGGTGTCCACCAAATCCTCCAAGAGTGGTGAGGTAGAGGCGACGCCCGTCGAAGAACAACTAACCTTGGTCGATATACCAAGCTGATGTAGCAGTGTGGTTGATGATGCCCATGGTGAAGTCACGAAGCTCCTATTGTTGGAGTGTTGCATAGCGTAGGTGGCCGAAGATTTCTCCCCATGTGTTGATGCAGTCGAAGATGTTGGGGCATCGTGGTCCTGCAGCCCTGAAGAGGTTGCAGCATGATCACCCAATGACTAGATTGGTGGTACAGCTACACTAATCGTGGGGGGTATATCGAGCAGGGGGGAGCATGGAAGCAGCAGTAGCTGCAGTGTTAGTTTGTGACTGAACGGGTTGTTCAACACTTCCATGATGATCTTTGGGGTGTCAGAGGAGTGAGGTCCCCTCACCTTGATGTTGAGGAAGTGTTTGTTGGTGGAGATCGTGACACCCTTGGTCTCACCGTGAAGGTTATCGGCAACATCCTTCTGTTCCAACCTAGATTGAACGCCTTTGCTAGGGGCATCGATGTGGAGACGTGCTTGCTCGATGGCTTGTAGGCACTTGTCCAGTTTGACAAGCTTTTGATTTATCTTATCAAAATTGGTGGACGAGGAGGTTCCATCCGAAAATCCCTTCAATGTATCTGTAGGAGCAAAATTTGGGCTGGTTTTCGGTACGAGCTGTTGTTCTTCCTCTTGATTGGTAGATTTTTTTTGAAGATTTTCGCCCAACGATCGGTGATGTTGTTGATGCTCTCCATGGAGATGGCGGTGGTGGAAGCCAAGAATTGTTTGGTCTCCCGATATTATGTGTAACACGTCTAAATGAGGATTCAGACAAGCGGAGCTATATTTGGAATACCAATCTATTTTTAGTCAAAAAAAGCCTACAGACATCTCAGTGGTCATCTAGACATTCACCCGGCTTTTAGTTGGCTTTGGGAAAGTTCATGCCAAAATAAACACAAAGTTTTCTTTTGGCTCCTTCTCAAGGATAGAGTAAGCACAAGAGAACTGCTGAGGAGGAAAAATATGGACCTTCAGGACTTCAATTGCGTGCTCTGGTGGAGGAGTCGTTGGCACATTTATTCTTGGAATGCCCCTTTGTCATCCAGTGTTGGACGAGCTTAAATCATGACCTCTTACAGAGTTTGTAGAGTTTCAAGGGTTAACTAAGGGTGCCCTTTTTTCATGGAAATCATCATATTGATGTGCTGGACTATTTGGAAAGCAAGAAACGATTTAATTTTTTGACAAGTCAACCCAAACATCCTAGTGACCAAGCAGATTTTCATGGATGAATTTCAGCTTTTGCTCTTAAGAGCCAAAAGAAGATACTCCCCCAGAATTGACCATTGGATTGTAAATCTCTTTTAGCTTGGTTTTCAGCAATTCTTGTGCTGCCTTTTCTTTTAACCCTCTTTGTTTCCTTCGCTTGGCTTGGCTTGACTTGTTTGCCTTGTCTTGTCGTTTTCTTCCTTTTAGCAATAGTTTTAGCTCTTTCTCTGTACTTTGAACCTTTTGTTTATTTTTAATAAATGTTGTAGGGGTGCAAACCTGCGAACACATGGTTGATATGTGCCCATGATGTTTAGTTTTGATGATGAGCGATTGACCAACACATGAGTGTTTCAGTTTGAGCGTTTACTTCTAACCTCTTTGCGAAAGCAAATGTGTGTCTGTCTATCGGCTTGTGGTGTGAAGGTACTATGCCTAGTGACAGTGGTCAATGGCGTGGAGAAGGTCGAGTAGAGGCTTGCCGTGCCGATGGACTGAGAGCGGTGAAGGGCGGAAGCGGGGCTCGGACAGATGGACCATGGGCGCCGGCGGACTAGCTGTGGTGGCTAGTACTTGGCACCGGCGAGTGCGAGAAGACATGGAGGTAGACCGAGTCGACCAAGTCAAGACGGTGGACGCGCGAGTCGAGCGGAGGCTCAGGGGACTCGGAGTCCGACCGGGCGAAGACAAGGTGGCTCGCGTCGAGTGGTTTGATGGTTTGGGCCTCAAAACCATCCGCGTCGGTTTTTGAGTTTGGGCCGCAAAACTCGGGGTTCGGTAGTTGAGCCGAAAGCTACCGGTGGCGGGTTTCGCGGGTTTGGGCCTCAAAACCCGGGCGGAGCTTCCGAGGAAGCGGGGATGGCACGTGGCGGAATCCTGGAGGTTGCGTCGAAGCGACGGCAACTCCTGGCAGGAAGCAGAGCCGTCCATTCAAATCGAGGGAGATATTTACCGGAGCTTGGACTGCAATGCTTAGGCTAGGTAGTTCACTCATTGTATCTAGGGGGGTCTTTGGGAAATAGCCGAAGCCTCTAATAAATAGAGGATGAAGGGGTATCCTCATCCTATCTCTTGAACCCTAATCATTTGCCCCAACTCTCTCTCTCTAACCTCTCTCTAGTTCATGAGATCCCTAGGTTGATCCCACCAACCTTTGTAAGAACTCGAGTTTGTTGCAAGGAATCGGAGGCCGTAACCTCCATAAGCCATGGCGGCTTCGATTTCTTGATCGTGTCCTCGTTTTGCTTGTGTTCTTCGCGTTTTGCTTTTGCTCTCTTTTTCCCGAGATGATTTCTCTTTGTAGGGAGTAGCTCTTGCAAATCCGTTTGAATCAAGTTGTTCGTATTCAAGAGGAGCTTCTTTGCACCGAAGGATCCTTCCTCAAACCTCTTGAGTACGCAGATCGGGCGATTTCTTTGCGACGTTCTTCGTTTTCCCTTTTCTCCCCCAAATCCGAGTGTTCCCGCTCTTCCGACCCAAATTGAGCGATGATTTCTTCGGGATAGCTCCCCAACTGCACTAGGATCATGCCTACAAAGTTTGGTTGCAGTTGGTGATCATTTGGTCAAGATTTGGGAAGATTTGGCGGAGGAAAATCGCTTTTCGGGGTTTCTGCGCGTTTTTCGGGGGCGTCGGACGCTCCGAGGGTTTTGCGTCGGACGCTGGTGCGTGCTGACGTCAGCGTCCGTCGCTCGGTGTGTCTGAGCTTTTGGTTTGGCGCCGGACGCTCCTCAGGGTCCGTCGCCGACCGTCCGTCGCCTCTGCTGTTTTTGAGTTTCTGTCTGGTTCTCTGGAAGGCCGACGGACGCTCGCCTAAGCGTCCGTCGCGCAGCGTTCGACACCAACGGACGCTCACCCAAGCGTCCGTCGCCCAGCATCCGACGCCCTGCCTTCTGCTTCTCTTCTGAAGTGCTCTCTGGAAGGTCGACGGACGATCTCTCTGCGTCCGTCGCCAGCGTCCGTCGCCCTGTCCTGGAGCGTCCGTCGCGTTGTCTTCTAGCGTCCGTCGCCTGTTTTTCTGGCTGTTTTGCTTAGGGTTTTTGCCTCTTTCTCATAGGGGTTGAGAACTCTATCTTGGGGGTTCCGGTGAGTTTTCCTCCACTGTCGGTGAGCTCTCATTTCTCCGATTTCGTCTGAATCCCCACTCGCGTTGCTCGGGGGAGGTTGAGCACCCAGCAATTGGGTTTGATCGAGAGAAATTTGAGGCTCCCATTCACCCCCCCTCTGGTCGCCGTTCTCGGTCCTTCAATTGGTATCAGAGCCGGTTAAGGATCATTCCACCTTAAATAGTTCTTGATCCACGAAGGCGACATGGAGCGAGGTGTTGGCAAACCTCCGTTCTTCGATGGAACGAATTTCGCCTATTGGAAGGTGCGCATGTCCGCTTACCTTCAAGGGCTTGATTCGAAGATTTGGGAGATTTGTGAGAATGAGGACTACATGGTTATTGGCGCTCGGATCACTGAACTCCAAGCTACGCAACATGCTTCAAACGCAAGAGCCCGTAGCATCCTCTTCTCGAGTCTGTCTCTTCCTGAGTTTGAGCGGGTTTCGAGTCTCACTACGGCACGAGAGATCTGGCAAACACTTGTGCGATATCATGAGGGCAACCCTCAGATCAAGTCCAGACTCTTCGACACGTACCGTAGGGAGTACGAGAACTTCGTTTAGTTGGCCGGCGAATCTGTTGATGGGATGTTCACTCGCTTCCAATCTATCGTCAACAAGATGCGTGCTAATCGGACCAACTTGCCTTATGATGATCATGAGATGGCTATCAAGCTTTTGCATGCTCTTGATCGGAAGGTATGGGAGATGAAGGTGGCTGCCATCCAGGAGTCACCGGGCTATGACGCCCTGACCGTGGACGAGCTATTCAGCAAGCTCAAGTCCTCGGAGATTGACCACCAGACCCGGGCCAAGCTTGAGAACCCGTCGAACCCATCCATGGCGTTGGTTTCCGGCCCCGGCGGTGTGTCTTCTTCTTCCTCTAACCCTTCACACTCTTCGTTTGCTTTGTCTTTGATGTCTGTGACAGAGGAACAAGTGGAGGCGCTTGGAGATGATGAGCTGGCTTTGGTCATCACCAAGTTCTCACGGTTTCACAACAACCGTTTGAACCGTCGCCGTGGTGGCTCAGCCAAGGGGTGCTACCGTTGCGGTGATGAGGATCACTTCATCGCAAACTGCCCCAAGAAAGCTGCGGGTGACTTCACCAAGCGCAAGGACAAGCGCGAGCACCGCTTCGAGGACAAGCACAAGGCCAAGGGCGGCTACAACCGAAAGTCCTCCAAGAAGGTGATCGACAAGGTGAAGGCCAAGCACCGAGCCTTCCTCGCCTCCCTCAGCGACATCGATGCCTCCTCCGACGGGGGTTCTTCCTCAAGCGACGATGAGTCGAAGGGAAAGGTTGAGGACAAGTTCAACGGCCTCTGTTTCTACGCCGACGCCAAGCACGGTGGCTTTTGCACCATGGCGATTGAAGAAGGCGAGGTCGGGAAGTTCAAGGATGGCCCCGACTACGACTCCGACACACCCGAGGTACCACCCACCATCGAATCCCTCTCTCTCGAGCTTGAGTCTCTGAACGATACCTTGCTCAGTCAGGATGCCTTGCTCAAGCGTGCCGCTTGTGAGAGGAACGATTTCAAAGCAAAGTATCTTAGCACGCTTCATGAGCTGGAGTTTGCTAAGGCACAAGTGGTGGTTACCGAGGAGGTAGAGTGTGATGCTTGTGCCATCCACATATCTGATCTTGTCACACTCCAGGACAAGTATGGCACTCTACTTGAGGAGATTAGTGAGCTGAAGGCTAGGCCTAGCTTACTTGGTGTGTGCAAGTCTTGCTTAGGCTTGCATTCTGAGCTGGCACAAAAGGATGCTAGGATCGCTGTGTTAGAGAAGGTCAGCTCAGATATCACTAGAGAGTCGGATCGCGTTGAGGCTTTGGAGCTTGAGATCGCGTCGTGCAGACACGACAAGATGCGTACCGAGGAAGAAAACACATACCTTCGGTCCATCTTGAGCTGGGTGTCTTGCCGAGAGCCGCAGTTGGGGATGATGCTTAGCCAGTGCAAGCGAGCTGGCAGCATGGGAGTAGGCTTTGCTGTAGGTGGGAAGGACGATAGCTTGTTCGGTAAGATCGGTGAGTGCAGTGGTTTGAGCGAGAATGAGAAATCCACCACAACACCCAAGCTTACCAAGATCACTCCACCTAAGCCTACCGACCCCTCCAAGTTTCCTGTGAGAGATGGTGTGTTTGAAGAGCCACCCAAAACCACTCCACAGAAGCAAGTGTGGATTGCCAAACCAAATCACCTTCGCAACCCACTTGATACACTGCCAGACATCTCTAGTGATCCCCTTCCTAAGAAAGCGAGAGCCACCCAACCCAACAAGAGAGTGCCTACCAAGAGTGTGCTGAGGTACCATTGTGAGTATTGTGAGCGGGATGGGCACTTGGCTAAGTTTTGCTTTAGGAGGAAGAGAGATGATCGGAGGCAGGTTGAGTTGAACAACCGGGACATGTACCACCCACGAGTTGGGGTGCGTGAACCGGAAGTTCAGAGGCACTCTTCTAGGCCTAGAGGTGCAATGCCTCAAGGTGCTAGGCCTCAGGAGGCGAGACCACGCGGTGGTCGTGCCCGGCGGGGTACCGGTCGTGACCCATACGACTACAGGCCTCGTGGCGGTGGCTTTACTCCACCCTTCTTCAGCGGACCACGTTTTCCCTATCGTGGTGATCGCTATCCTCCCGTGGGGCAGGAGATGTTTGGTTTTTCTCCTAACCCATTCTTTGGGCAAGTGGGACAACACTGGTATCCTTCACAATTTACTAACCCCAGTGTTGGTCCGTTTGCTCACCCTATGTCTTTTTATTGATGTAGGAAGGAGGACTGGAGGAGACTTGGCTTGTGGATTCTGGATGCTCACGCCATATGACCGGAAGTGCCAAGTGGTTCTCCAGCCTCGACCCCGTGCACCACACCGAGTACATCACATTCGGGGACAAGAGTAAAGGTAAGGTTGTCTCCCAGGGGTCCATCCGAGTCAATTCGTCTTTTGTCCTCAAGGATGTTGCTTTGGTTGCGAATTTGCATTTTAATCTTCTCTCAGTTTCGCAACTCCTTGAAGACGGTTTTGAAGTGAGTTTTAAGCCAAACTTGTCTCGGATTTTGGACTCTCGTGGTAAGCTTGTTTGCCGGATTTTACCTTTCGGGAAGGTTTCTCGTGCGGATTTTTCTATCTCTTCCGGGCCTTCTCGTTGTCTTCTCGCCAGCTCTTCTTCCGAGCTTTGGAAGTGGCATAGGAGATTGGGACATTTGAGTTTTGACTTGCTTGCAAGGCTTAGCTCAATGGACCTTATCCAAGGATTGCCAAAGCTAAAGTTCGAGAAGGATTTGGTTTGCCATCCTTGCAGACATGGCAAGATGGTTGCTGCTTCCCATCCTCCCGTAACTCAAATTATGACCTCACAACCCGGCGAGCTCTTACACATGGACACAGTTGGTCCAGCTCGGGTTAGGTCGGAAGGAGGGAAGTGGTATGTGGTTGTAGTCGTTGATGACTACTCGAGGTACTCTTGGGTGCTCTTTTTGGAGAGTAAGGATGAGGCTTTTATGCATGTGCGTGATCTGATTTTGAGATTGCAAAATGAGCTACCTAAGCATGCCATGAGAGCTATTCGCAGTGATAATGGCACAGAATTCAAGAATGCTCAATTTGCATCTCTTTGCTCTTCTTTGGGTTTGGATCACCAATTTTCCTCTCCTTACACTCCCCAGCAGAATGGTGTTGTTGAGCGCAAGAATCGGACCCTTGTTGAGATGGCCAGGACGATGCTCGATGAGCATAGGACTCCTAGGCGGTTTTGGGCCGAAGCACTAAATTCTGCTTGCTATGTTTCCAATCGCATTTTTCTCTGGGCTTTTAAGAAAAAGACCTCTTATGAGCTGCGATTTGGGAGACCACCCAAGGTAAGTCACCTACGGGTGTTTGGGTGCAGGTGCTTCATCCTCAAAAAGGGCGGTAAGTTGGATAAATTTGAATCACGGTCTTCTGACGGTATATTTCTTGGTTATTCTACTCACTCTCGTGCTTATCGTGCACTTAACCTTGAGACTAACCGAGTGATGGAGACTAGTGAGATTACATTCGATGAAACTATGCCCTATGTTTCCACTGCTTTTGAGCTTGCAGGTGATGATGAGGTGAACACCAGCATCTTTGTGGAGGAGGAGCAGGACGACGCCGATTGGGGTGATCCCGAACCGACTCCACCGGCTGTCCCAGTCGACCCTGTGACGTCTACTTCGGCTCACGGCCCGGACCTTTCTACTTCCTCTACATGGGGGCCGTTCGAGCAGCTTCCTCAGTCGGTGCCCGTTGCACCTGAGGGAGCTCCAGCTGCTGTCGAGGGGGAGGCGACTTCTTCACGTGAGGCACCACTACACATTCAACATCGCCACCCTCCTCAGACTATGATCGGCGACATCAACGAGCGTACCACACGCTCCAGGTCATATCGTATCTCTCACTTTGCTCATTCGGCCTTTGTCGCGTCTTTTGAGCCCCGAGATGTTGGACACGCATTGATGGATCCGGATTGGGTTAATGCCATGCATGAGGAGTTAGAGAACTTTGAGCGAAACCGCGTTTGGGTCTTAGTGCCACCACCACCAAGTTGCCACCCTATAGGAACCAAGTGGGTTTTCAAGAACAAACAAAGTGAGGATGGGGTGGTAGTGCGCAACAAGGCTAGGTTGGTAGCGCAAGGTTTTTCTCAAAAGGAGGGGATAGACTATGAGGAAACCTTTGCTCCCGTAGCTCGTTTAGAAGCCATTAGAATCCTTCTAGCTTTTGCGGCTTCTAAGGGTTTCAAACTTTTTCAAATGGATGTTAAAAGTGCTTTCCTAAACGGCTACATAGAGGAGGAAGTGTATGTTAGACAACCTCCCGGTTTTGAAAATCCCAAGTTTCCAAACCATGTTTTTAAACTTCACAAAGCTTTGTATGGTTTGAAACAAGCACCTAGAGCATGGTATGATAGGCTAAAGACCTTTTTGCTTGCTAAGGGTTTTAAAATGGGATCGGTAGATAAGACGTTGTTTCTCCTCAAGCAAGGCAAAGACACTCTCCTTGTCCAAATTTACGTGGATGATATCATCTTTGGTGGTTCTTCTCATGCTCTTGTTGCCAAGTTTGCAGATCTTATGAGCAGGGAATTTGAGATGAGCATGATTGGAGAGTTGACTTTCTGTCTCGGGTTGCAAATCAAGCAAACCCGAGAAGGGACGTTTGTGCACCAAGGCAAGTACACGAAGGATATCTTGAAGAAGTTTGACATGGGCGAGGCAAAGCCCCTCTCGACGCCTATGTCAACTACTACTACCTTGGATGCGGATGAGGAAGGAGAAGCGGTGGACCATACGGAGTACCGCAGCATGATCGGGTCGCTTCTGTACCTGACGGCGACCCGGCCGGACATTCAGTTCGCCGTCTGCCTGTGTGCTCGCTTTCAGGCGTCCCCACGGATATCGCACAAGCAGGCGGTGAAACGCATCATGAGGTATTTGCGCTTCACTCCCGAATTTGGTCTTTGGTTTTCTGCCTCCTCCTCTCTTGTGCTTTGTGGTTATTCTGATGCCGACTTTGCCGGTTGTCGTCTTGATCCGAAGTCCACTTCTGGGACTTGCCAGTTTCTCGGATCTTCTCTGGTGTCTTGGTCTTCTCGCAAACAGTCTAGCGTGGCACAGTCGACGTGTGAAGCTGAGTACGTTGCCGCGGCTAGCTGTTGTTCGCAGTTGCTTTGGATGATCGCAACTTTGAAGGATTTTGGTCTTGAGCTTACTAAAGTGCCTCTGCTGTGTGATAGCACGAGTGCCATTAGTGTGGCCAAAAACCCTGTGCTTCACTCTAAGACCAAGCACATTGATGTTCGTTTTCACTTCTTGAGAGATCACTATGAGAAGGGCGACATTGACCTTCGGCATGTCGATACCCAAAACCAGCTTGCGGATATTCTCACAAAACCTCTCGATCAAGTTGCGTTTTCTCGCCTTCGGGTGAGTTGGGTGTTTGCTTCCCTTTTTAGTTGAGGGAAGCTCTTTGTGTTTCTTTTTATTTTTGGTTCTTTTTGTCTTTTCTTTTAATTGGTGTCATTGCATTTTGCATCTCATTTGCATTTGTGACATAGTTCATATTAAGCTTCATACCTATAGCCGATATAATGAATCTATGCTCTGTTTGAGGTGCTTTATGTGTCTATGGTGTTGCCTAACTTAGATCTCTTTTGATCTCTTGATATGCAATAGAGCTAAGTTAGAAAAGTTTTAAATCTGATTTTAATTCCCCATGTCACCTCTGAAATGGCACTAGCATGTGTAGGCTTTTGAAGATCCTTCTTGGCCGCCTTATATATAGCTCGTAACTATGGCTCTTCATTGTTTCATTCACTTCCATTGAGCACCATGCTTAAAATTGATCTCAAATGAAATTGCTCTCTGTTTTGTGCATTGGAAAGATCGAGATGGGTTTGCATTGTGAGCACTTCACCGTGTGTTCGAGACTGCTTCCCATATGGGTTGATACTTGAGCGGTGTCGTGTATGACCAAAACCGGTGTGTTAAGTCCTTTGACTTCGCCCGGTTGGTAAGCAGTGGCATCACTTTGCTTACAACCACTCGCATACAACTTAAATGTGCCTAAAACTGAAATTTTGGCTGCGAAACTCTGAAATTTGAAAAATTCATTCAGTTGGGTCATTGGCTTGTTGTATGAACTTTACTAGGGATAGTTTTACTTGCTATACATGAGATTGCTTTGAGATAGGTCCTATCTTGTTTGCCATGTCTAGTTGTCTCTAGGAGGTGATACCCATTCCTTGCTCACACATGTAATGCTCTCTAAAATAGCTTCTAAAGTGATCTTTAGCTCAACCTGAGTCTTAGTTGGGCACGTAGAGATTTTCCTATTCTCACAGGATCACATCACTTAGAGTATCCTTACATTGTCTTTGCTCTATGTATGAAGCTTGTTGCACTCTTTTTGCATATCATGGCATTTGTGGCCGGTTCTTGAGTTTTGAGCTTTGATGAGATTCATGTGTCAACAAGGGGAGAGATGTGCATTTCACTCCATCTACACTTAAGGGGAGAGTTGTGCATTGTGGGAAGAAAGCATGGGGGAGAGATATCTGATCAAGGGGGAGAAAATGTGCTTTTTGTGAAATTCTTGCTTCTTTGGTTTTTTTTCACCCTTCCTTGGTATCTTGTGTATGCTTTTGCCCAGGGGGAGCTTTTGCTAGATGTGTTGAGCCTTTGCCTCTTCTGGAGGGTCTAGCTTGTGTTTTGGCTCCGACAGGTTTCGATTGGCCTCTTGAGTCTTATGCGTTTTAATTGGTATCTTTGAGCCCCCTTAGTGCTTCAATTGGTTTTCTGAGCTTTGAGAGCTTTGATTGGTATCTTTGGCTTGCTAGCGGTGTTGAGCCCCTTTCTGCCTCTTCTTGAGAGCTAGTTTTGTTTTGCTTGGTTGCGTCGAGCCGTTGCCCATGTCTTTGGGAACCAAGTTTTGGATGCGTTTTGCTTCTCTCAAGTGACCCCATTTTGGCTTTCTTAGTTTTTGGTCATTTGGAGAGCTTTACCTTGTTGGCTCAAATCTGAAATACACTTGTGTTGACAATGCACTCATCAAGGGGGAGATTGCGAACACATGGTTGATATGTGCCCATGATGTTTAGTTTTGATGATGAGCGATTGACCAACACATGAGTGTTTCAGTTTGAGCGTTTACTTCTAACCTCTTTGCGAAAGCAAATGTGTGCCTGTCTATCGGCTTGTGGTGTGAAGGTACTATGCCTAGTGACAGTGGTCAATGGCGTGAAGAAGGTCGAGTAGAGGCTTGCCGTGCCGATGGACTGAGAGCGGTGAAGGGCGGAAGCGGGGCTCGGACAGATGGACCATGGGCGCCGGCGGACTAGCTGTGGTGGCTAGTACTTGGCACCGGCGAGTGCGAGAAGACATGGAGGTAGACCGAGTCGACCAAGTCAAGACGGTGGACGCGCGAGTCGAGCGGAGGCTCAGGGGACTCGGAGTCCGACCGGGCGAAGACAAGGTGGCTCGCGTCGAGTGGTTTGATGGTTTGGGCCTCAAAACCATCCGCGTCGGTTTTCGAGTTTGGGCCGCAAAACTCGGGGTTCGGTAGTTGAGCCGAAAGCTACCGGTGGCGGGTTTCGCGGGTTTGGGCCTCAAAACCCGGGCGGAGCTTCCGAGGAAGCGGGGATGGCACGTGGCGGAATCCTGGAGGTTGCGTTGAGGCGACGGCAACTCCTGGTAGGAAGCGGGGCCGTCCATTCAAATCGAGGGAGATATTTACCGGAGCTTGGACTGCAATGCTTAGGCTAGGTAGTTCACTCATTGTATCTAGGGGGATCTTTGGGAAATAGCCGAAGCCTCTAATAAATAGAGGATGAAGGGGTATCCTCATCCTATCTCTTGAACCCTAATCATTTGCCCCAACTCTCTCTCTCTCTAACCTCTCTCTAGTTCATGAGATCCCTAGGTTGATCCCACCAACCTTTGTAAGAACTCGAGTTTGTTGCAAGGAATCGGAGGCCGTAACCTCCGTAAGCCATGGCGGCTTCGATTTCTTGATCGTGTCCTCGTTTTGCTTGTGTTCTTCGCGTTTTGCTTTTGCTCTCTTTTTTCCGAGATGATTTCTCTTTGTAGGGAGTAGCTCTTGCAAATCCGTTTGAATCAAGTTGTTCGTATTCAAGAGGAGCTTCTTTGCACCGAAGGATCCTTCCTCAAACCTCTTGAGTACGCAGATCGGGCGATTTCTTTGCGACATTCTTCGTTTTCCCTTTTCTCCCCCAAATCCGAGTGTTCCCGCTCTTCCGACCCAAATTGAGCGATGATTTCTTCGGGATAGCTCCCCAACTGCACTAGGATCATGCCTACAAAATTTGGTTGCAGTTGGTGATCATTTGGTCAAGATTTGGGAAGATTTGGCGGAGGAAAATCGCTTTTCGGGGTTTCTGCGCGTTTTTCGGGGGCGTCGGACGCTCCGAGGATTTTGCGTCGGACGCTGGTGCGTGCTGACGTCAGCGTCCGTCGCTCGGTGTGTCTGAGCTTTTGGTTTGGCGCCGGACGCTCCTCAGGGTCCGTCGCCGACCGTCCGTCGCCTCTGCTGTTTTTGAGTTTCTGTCTGGTTCTCTGGAAGGCCGACGGACGCTCGCCTAAGCGTCCGTCGCGCAGCGTCCGACGCCAACGGACGCTCACCCAAGCGTCCGTCGCCCAGCGTCCGTCGCCCTGCCTTCTGCTTCTCTTCTGAAGTGCTCTCTGGAAGGTCGACGGACGATCTCTCTGCGTCCGTCGCCATCGTCCGTCGCCCTGTCCTGGAGCGTCCGTCGCGTTGTCTTCTAGCGTCCGTCGCCTGTTTTTCTGGCTGTTTTGCTTAGGGTTTTTGCCTCTTTCTCATAGGGGTTGAGAACTCTATCTTGGGGGTTCCGGTGAGTTTTCCTCCACTGCCGGTGAGCTCTCATTTCTCCGATTTCGTCTGAATCCCCACTCGCGTTGCTCGGGGGAGGTTGAGCACCCAGCAACTTGGTTTGATCGAGAGAAATTTGAGGCTCCCATTCACCCCCCCCCCTCTGGTCGCCGTTCTCGGTCCTTCAAAACCTCTCCAGTTTTTTTATAAAAAAAACGTCGCTAGGACGTGAGAGGTGGCTGCGGCTATGGAGGAGGGGGGGTGGCTGCGTCTATGATGGTGGTGGCTAGAATTTAGGGAGGAAGAGGAAGGAGGGGGCGCAGGAGAAGGAGTGAGTGGCTGCGAGTTGCTGAAAATAAATTACAGTTTATTTAGGAGCTGAACACCTAGTTTTTTACGTTTATGGGGCTTAGCTGTGGCAATCATGCAAGTTTAAAGGAACAGACCACAATTGGAATGCCTTCTCTCTATTCCTTTTTGTTTACACTTGTTTTCTCTACTTATTTGTATGTGTAATTGTTTGAGACTAATGGACTGAAATGAATTGTCTGCCCAATTGTTTTTCAACTTACAGCAGTACATTTTCAGTCCATATACATGCGATGACTGATTAGATGATTTTTAACCTGAGCTGCTTTAATTACTAGTAGAATTTTCATGTCAATATGGTGTGAATTACATTTTCATGCTAGAATGGTATAACCTTCAACAGGATTAGCTCTGAATCTTTGATGCCTCTGTTCCCTTTAGTTCTTGTGTGCGCCTGAGACATTCAAAATGATGAAATGATAATAAAATGTTGTCTAGGTGCATCAGTAGGAAATCTCTAACCATGTACAGCTAGTGTGTTTGTTTAGCTCTAATAAATTGGCAACTGTTGATCAATGTGATATGGTGCCTTTGACCTGCAGCTTTTGCTAATATTTGGGCGCTTTAACCTGCTGCTTTTGCTGATATTTCAGTGTTCTGTGCTTGGATTAAGCAGTGCTATTTTTGCAGACCCATCTTAATTCTGGCATCCTTGAATTTGCTTGAAGTATTCGCTGTACTACAGATATGTAATGATGTTCTTAAAAAAAACATGTCAACCAGCGTCCATTTCATTAGTCGTGTGTCCAGTTATATATAGGCAGCTGCTCTTCTACTATTTGTCCTACTTGATTGTGATCAGTCCCGTATAGTATCCTGCACTTGAAGTATGACTGCAGGAGAGTCTTGCAGAGCTGCCAGGAGATCTAAACAAGGATGTTCAGCCGAGTCAAGGCAAATGAACAATAGGAACACTAGCAGGCAGTACAACGCGTGGAACAAGAGTTCTTGCTTTCAGCAAGCTTGTGTCTCTACTCTCTTATCCGATGGACCTGGCTCCGTCGCTTTGGATGATGAACTCAGCGCAGCGTCGCCGCCAGCACGGCAGTACCTGGCCCCAGCCGCCCGGCGCCACACGTAGAGCTTCCCAGCAGCTCCGGAGTAGTGTCGCGTCGCTAGATCGCCACGAGCACAAGCGCCGCACCGTCGATTTCCGCAGCGCCCATGCCGTGGATCCAGCGATCATTGTCCACATTCGCGCGGCGTCCCCGAGGCCCGAACCACCGTGATCCTGGAACGGCCGGAAACGGCAACTACGACCGTTCCAGGAACGCGGAACGCCGCTACGATCGACCCGCCGCGTTCCCTACGCCGCCTGCTCCTCTGGCCATGGACGAGGCCAATGCCGCACGACGCCCGTCAAACTCAAAGTAGGCGGCCGCTACGTCGCGTACTTGTTTGCCACCAACCTGTTGCGTTCGCCGCCGCAGCTGCTACGGGTGACGGCGTGTGGTCATCGATCCGATCGTCGCCGCGGCCGGCCGGTTCTTGCGGATGGATGGAAAAGGAAACGGCAACGAACGGCTTCTTGGACCAATTCCTCCGTTGGTTAGCCTCTTGTTGTTGTTGCATTGGCGCCACCGCCCGCAGTCTCGATCAGTTGACGACGTTGCTCTGGTTCTTCGATCTTGGCCTCTTGAGGATCTGGGAGAGCTTCTCGATCGGATGGCGGCGTTCACGCCCTCCTTGGCGTGCATACCGTACCTGCTTCTTGATCACCTCCTTCTCCGTCGTCGGCGTACGAGGAGGTGTGCGATGCACATGCACTCCACTAGGATTCGCGAGCAAAGGGGGGGACGACTGGTGGAGCGCGGTGGTGGCGAGCTCAGGCTGTCACGCGCGCAGGGAGGGAACGTCACACACGTATCAGGTGCACAGGATCGATCTCTCTTCTGGACCCGCTTCTGAGCCCTTGCAGGAGAAAACGTAACAGCACGCCATCTCACGTGCGCCGGTCACGTGTGGCACGTCCAAGCCTGTCGGCTCCACCATGCATGCACCGCACACTGCCGGACCGGACCCATGCATCGGCTTTCTCTCACGCATATGGATATGGCCCCACCTCCGAAGCGCGCGTGTGCAATCTATAGACACATGCATCATACATGTGCGTACACTGAAAAAGTTTTAAACTTACACAAATTGTTGATCATACATACTCTCTTTATATCCGTATTAGTTGTTGTTTTGGAAAAGGTTCATTATAAATAACTTTTAAGTTGTTGAATTTGAAAAAATGAAAATCATATCAATAGTTTGTCTTGAAAATACTTTCATAAAACTATACATATATTACATTTTAATAAATATTTTTTTAAAATAAACTGTCAAAGTTACACTTTCAAGATTATGAAGATAAGATCTTATGTAAATAATAAGGTACTACGATACTAGTTCTAGATTTTTGTTTACTAATTTGCGCTTTCCCATTGCCATGAACAGCCGGAATTGGTGAAGCACAATTTGCAACTTTTTTTTGGCCTCACGCTTCTAAAAAAGAAAAACAATATTTGATTTTTTATGCCTCAATTTCGTGGAAAATAACAACAGGTTTCATTCCATTCTATATCCACAACTCCTCCATCCCCTAAGCCCAATAGCCTTATTTGGATGCGCATGTATCTAGTTCAAACCACATGAATTAAAGTGAATTGAAGTGTATATTAGTTTAAATACACTCTAACACATGTGGTTTGAGAAAGATGTATGTACATCCAAACAAGGCTTTACAGTCCAATCTCCAATCTCCATTCTTCAATGATGAAAGTTCCACAAAATGAAACGCAATACGACCGCTTGGTTCCGACTTCCGTCCATCCCGTTATAAAATACTCCTAGCACAGAGGAGTCGCGACCTCTCCCGTTGGTGGAAGGTGGGGTGTGAGGCAAATTTGTTATGGGCTGCATAGTACTCCGTACAAAATTGTATTTGGGCCAAATTTCAGACTACCCACTGGATCCGCTGCTGCACATGTAATGCTGAGTTTCGCGGATGCCCATCCTAGCAGAAGTGCAGTACAAAATCAATCTCATGCCTCTTTTTTTTATAAAAAAAAAACTCATGCCTCTTGCACCAAGTCGATTTTTAGACACGTGGAAAATAATTAAATGATAATACATAATATAATTGGGCACTTCTCATCGCTTTCTCGTTACTGCACATCATTGTTTAATACTATTGTTCCTTTGTTCATAACTATTTAGCGTTGTTTATATTATACTATTTATTTTGTTGTTACAGCTCATACGTACTTCTTCCGTCCACAAACAAAAATGTAATTGTAGGATCCATGTTGGTCAATTTAGTTAAGTTCAAACAAATTTATATTAAATATTCTATAACTAATCTAATACTAGTTATCTTGTATGAAGGATGTTAATACTCTTTATATAATTTCACTTAAAGTTTTATATTGTTTGTTTTGGAATACCGTGTTTTTTCTGCACTGTTCATTGACCCACGCAACGGAGTGGGCGCGATGTGCTAGTTTCTGTTAATCCAGGTAGAGGTCAAGAACAAGGCCGATTTGCCCGTTCAAGAGCTAACGCAATCTTTGATTTACGATGGATGGAACCAAAGACCGGTCCTCCTCGTCGGCTCCTCAAAAAGGGGGAAAAAAGAGAAGGGGATACAACACAGTATGCACGCATTTCCTAAAAAAAAATGGAAGAAAGAAATATTTAATCACGCATGGTACTTACTGTCGAGCATGGATAGGTCCATGACCGCAACATCTGGTGACTGGTAGTGTGTCAGGTGACTCCTATACTAGCTATTGGATGGTCTGGGCCGTTATGGGCTGCAGCATTGGGCAAGCCCAAGACATGGCTAAGTACTTAAGTAGGAGTACAAGATGGGGCAGCGACACATGTGAAAGGGCACCGAACAGAATATTCAGACTTCATACTCTACTGCTTTGTTCCTCTTCCTAGCGCTACTGCCCATCTTCCTTCTCCAGATCCTCCTTTCTCTATTCCTTCCTCTAGATTGCTCTCCTAGTCCAGATCCAGACCTCACTTCCCCTGAGGTCGTGTAATCTAATTGTATTCGGATCAAGCTATTCTGAGAAGTAACAGAGAAGAGGTGTGTTAACATAATGGTACACTGTACTGGTCGTCCAGATCACCACCTCTGTAATAATAGACCGCTTGGGTTTGGTACTTGGGTAGTAGAGATAAAATCCGGAAAAATGGTAAGAATGATACAACGGGATAACGTAAGGTTAAAGACAAATTGATCTTAACGCATCTGACATTTCCACATAACCAGTGAAAGCCCATAGAAAGTTTTTAGCATCCTGTTATATATACAAATTCACTTTAAACAGTTAAACAGTCTAGGTATCTGGGTCTACAATGATGCGGACTCTAGTTAACACGAGAGTTGAACTTGTTCTGCTTGATTGGCTAACATACGTGGATAACTTGTCACCAATAGCACCTCCCTTAGTCAGCTGGGATGGCTGCTTAGGATCGAGTAACAAATTTGTGTTTTCAAAGTTTAAGAGCGCCACAACACCTTTGTTTGCAGTGTTCTAGCTGCTCCGCGCTGGGTTCGATTGAGCTGCTCGAGGACGCCGAATCTTTCCGTCGCGGTCGCACCCTCTTCCTAACCGCGAACACTCTCGGCTACGAGATTCTATGCTACACTGCTGGCGCGGGATGGGAAGCCACTTCGGGAGCGGGCGAAGCTGTCGCTGTCTCCTACGTCTACGGTACCAATTCCTTCACCGGGTCCGCAGCCGCCGGAAGGATCAGCATCCCTACCCTGTTTGATGTGCTTCGAGTGGAGTAGACTCTCTTGAGATTTTGAGCAACCTGTTGGGGTACTTCTGTTTCATTCTGTTAGAGATTTTGAATACGTTGGGGGTACTTCTGGTGATAATGGTCCTTATGCTAATCTGAAATCTGAAATTGAAACTCATGCTGTGCTGAATCCATCATATTGTGCTGCCAGTCTTGAGAGCTAGTGCTGCTAAATCCTTCCTTGGATGTCTGATGCAATGCCATGTAATTCTTTCATATTTTTCTACTTTATGTGAATTTGGTTTGTTAGGTCCTATTTTTTTGTTGCTTTGGTCGAGCTTTCCAACACTAAATCCTGTGCATTGCAACATCAGCTTCTTGTTTGGACCTTTATACTGAGAAATGGTCCAGTCAATAGGCAAACATCCTGCCATCTTGCAAGATTCAATCCGAGCCAGCTTAAACTCACCTAGATCTGACACTGATTTTCAAAGAATCATTCGTCCTTTTGATTGTTTTGTTTGTGCGAGGATGTTTTCGAGAAGTATTTATGGTCGTTAGTATTGTTGTTTTTATACTAATAACCTTGTCATACTCAAGAGTCGAGATCAACGAAACATGATTAACATAATTTGGTGTTCGTCTAGGGCTAGCTGGGTGTTGGATGAGTTCTTCCTGGAAAGGCAACCACTAGTTTTTTTTCATTAGAACCAGTAGTTTTGACTGCCTTTGCGCCCTGTGTTTAGTTGTATGTATAACAGGACTAACCCATTTGCTTTGAGCTTGTTATAGTTTACATTGTTATGTACTTTCTTCTCTGATTAGTTAAATTTTGAGTGGTGATGAGCTACTGTGTTTTGGACTAGAGTTTCTGATACTACTTGTGGTAGTTGAAGACCAAACCCTTGGCTGTCTGAACTCAAATCAAAGGATCATATCTTTGTCATTTTAGATGTAGGTTTCCCCTTTTTCATTATAAATGCGTCCATTACCAATTTTGGAGGATGACTCTGTTCCTCTTTGTATAATGGCTTGGACGCGACATGCTATTCTAAATAGTTGTCTGTTTATATCCTTTGTGGCGTCCTTTGTGCCAATCCAGTCCTGGAAAGGCCACATATATTCCCTCTCACATGCAAAGCTGATAAATAAGCACCTGATTTGTTCGAGTTGGGAGGTGAATGACGTGAACAAAGTAAGATACAGTTATCCCTGTCTTATTCCTTCCATAGGGTGCTGAGAGAACTTTATTCGGACACAACTATGTATTCCTTTTCAACTGCATTTTATTTTAAATCTGAACAAAAGTTGATTGTCTGATTTTATTTTTGTTCAATCTTGGCCTTCGAGATAATTCAGAACAGGCAAACTTTTGCCTATTATCTTTTGATATCCCTCATGTAATTTTAAATATTGGTTGACTTGGTATTGTTCAAGCTCAACAGACCAAATTAAGATTAACCTGTATGTCGAATATCCCGCTGAACTGAGCCATCTGAATCTAAATTATCTACCCAACAACTGACATTTTAATCTTGATTTTGTGGCTTCAATAGTAATCACAGAGGCAACAAATTAGAGTCTCTGATGTCTGATGTGCTTTTCTGTAACACATTCAGCGCTGTACGCTGCCAATATTGAGCTTGGAATAAGTTATCATGCATTCACTGTCCTCTCAAACAGTGAGTGCATCCCGATGTCTGACATTTCTAATTTTGCTTGAATCCTTTGCAAAATTTCTTATGCAGATATTTGTATGGCCTGTGGTGTTTCAATTGTTGGGATGACCACGAGGTATCTTAGGATGACTGCTTTAATCTTGCCTTTGTTTGCTGTCATTTTGCTTGTTGTCTTGGGACCTTCGTGGTTTTTTTCTGGGATGCAGCTCACGTGTGTATCCGTTTTATTCATCTTTGGGGGGTGGTTTAAATATGGTCTACATGAAACATCTTGTTGACATAGACTGCCCTGATTTTATGGGCCTGATGCCACGTCTCCAGTAGCCATGGCATTGACTGGTGATGTTATGATTGGCTTTTGATGTGGTACTCCCAAATGACTGTGAGCCGTTCATTTATTTCGATCGGACGGTCACGAAATATATATTTAATTAATTTTAATTTTATAAAATAGGATAAATGAGAAAAAATTTAAATATAAAAATCTCTATTTTAGATTTGATTGATTCATGTGTGATCTTTGATTGATATGGTTAATTTTTTTATTTTATATCATCATACTAATATATTTTTATTATCATATAATTTTGTAGTATACAATAAATTTTGCTTATGGCAGGATTTGAGTGCGTACATGCATGATTAGTATGTGTATGTATGATTAACATGTGCAACACATGCCTGCGTGTGCGTACGTACGTGTACGTGGGTAGCGTGTGCGTGTTTAATTAGCGTGTGTGGTTAGCGTGTACATGGTCCCCCTGTTTGTGGTTAGCATGTGTAAGTGGACAACGGATCTAGTGCAAACTCAACTTCAGTGCAAACTGTGTAAACTCTAATGCGCCCGCTTGGATCAACATCCTGCGGTCCAGATTAGAGTTTGCACAGTTTGCACGGGAATTGAGTTTGCACTAGATCCGTTGCCGTGTAAGTGTTGGTGTAGGTAACTTTGTATATATTGTGTATAACTTTTAAATCCAATAAACCTTTTGATGTATATAACGTGTCATGTCATGTAATATACATATAATCCACTAATAAAAATTGATTATTAGCCAATATTACAAGAGATTACAATTTATTAACATGTATAACAAAATTTAAAGTTCATGTGTGTGATTATTATGAGAGGCCACTATTTAAGGAAACGTGATTAGGGAAATTAGATCGGACCCGTTTCTCTCCCATTTGGGGCATGCAATATTCTCATCCGGTTAATAGGGATGCGGTGGATTTTTTTGTTTTTCTACTTTTGTAAGTTTATTAAGTAATTTATAAAATCTAAAAAAATCAACGACTCAGATTGATTCAAGATATTACCTCCTAGAAGGTAAAAGGTGTACCCGAGCATTGCCCGCTATGATTAGGCCCATACAGAGTGGTATCCACGTTTCACATGTTTATAGGAACCTGGGGACTGCATATCATTTTGTCCATAGAGCCGGTATCTGTGACAGTTACTGTTTAATTTACACATTTTATTTGGGGTTTGATAAATTCATATGACCGTGATGATAACGATAATCTGTGATGCGGGTATCTGTGCTGAATCCATCATATCTGTGCTGCCAAGTGAATCTGTGTGATTGCTATGAGTGGCTGCGAGTTGCTGAAAATAAAATGTAGTTTATCTAAGAGCTGAGCACCTAGTTTTTCAAGTTTATGGGGCTTAGCTGTGGCAATCTTGCAAGTTTAGTGGAACAGACCACAACTGGAATGCCTTCTCTCTATTCCTTTTTATTTACATTTGTTTTCTCAAATGGACTGAAAAAAATTGTCTGCCCAATTGTTTTTCAACTTACAGCAGTATATTTTCAGTCCATATGCATGCAATTGAGTAGATGATTTTCAACCTGAGCTGCTTTAATTGCTAGTAGAATTTTCATGTCAATATGGTGTAATTACATTTTCCGACTTCCGTCCAGCTTGTTGGCGAGACAAGTGAATGGTGGGGTGTGAGGCAAATTTGTTATGGGCTGCATAGTACTAAATTGTATTTGGGCTAAATTTCACTCTACCCAGTGGATCTGCTGCTGCACATGTAGTGCTGCTGCATAGTGCGGCGACACTAGTGAATCAGTGTCGCGGATGTCCATCCTAGCAGAAGTGCAGTACAAAATCAAGCTCATGCATCTTTATTTTTTTAAAAAAAAAGATCATGCCTCTTCCACCAGGTCGATTTATGGACTCGTGAAAAATATTCAAATGATAATACATAATATAATATAATTAATATAATTAGGAACTGATCATCGCTTTCCCGTTACTGCACACCATTGTTTAATACTATCAATTCCTTTGTTCATAACTATTTAGCGTTGTTTATTACTATTCATTTTGTTTTTTACAGCTTACATGTACTCCTGCCGTCCAGAAAAAAATGTAATTTTAGGATCCATACCGGTCAATTTAGTTCAAATTTGACTAAATTTATATAAAATAATATTAGCATTTATATCTCCAAATAATGTTTTATAAAAATATATTCTATAACTAATCTAATGCTACCTATCTTGTATCAAGAATGTTAATATTTTTTATATAATTTCAATTAATGTTTATATTGTTTGGTTCCTCGAAAACAAGAAATGCATTGTTTTTTTAAGGACGAAGTATTTTGTTCGTGTTTTTTTCTGCACTGTTCATTAGCCCACGCAACGGAGTGGGCGCGATGTGCTAGTTTCTGTTAATCCAGGTAGAGGTCGACAACAAGACCGATTTGCCCGTTCAAGAGCTAACACAATCTTTGAGCTATGATGATGGAAGCAAAGACCGATCCTCCTCCTCGGCTCCTCAAAAAGGGCAAAAGAGAGAGAGAAAGATACAAGACAGTATGCACGCATGTCCTACAAAAATGGAAGGAAGAAATATTTAATCACGCATAGTACTTACTGTCGAGTGTGGACAGGTCCATATGACCGCAACATCTGGTGACTGGTACTGGTCGTCCGGGTCACCATCTCCGTAATAATAGACCGCTTGGGTTGGGTACTTGGGTAGTAGAGATAAAATCCAAAAAAATGGTAACAATGATACAACAAGATAACGTAAGGTTAAAGACAAATTGATCTTAACGCATCTGACATTTCCATGTGAACCAGTGAAAGCTCATAGAATTCAAGTTTTCAGCATCCTGTTATATACAAATTCATTTTAAACAGTTTAGGTGTCTGGGTCTACAATGATGCGGACTCTAGTTGACATGAGGGCTGAGCTTGTGATGGTTATGTCTATTGTCTTGCTTGATTGGCTAACATATGTGGATACCTTGTCACCAATAACACCTCCCTTACTTAGTTCGGATGGCTGCTTAGGATCCGGTAACAAACTTGTGTTTTCAAAGTTCAAGAGCGCCACAACATCCGACATGGTGGGTCGGTCTACTGAATTTTCTTGAGCACATAATAGCGCCACTTGAGCATATCGCACTATCTCATTGAGTTCATAACTGTCACTTAGCATTGGGTCCACAAGCTCATGTAGCCTTCCATTGTTCCATATATGCCATGCCTGAAACATTTTTGTTTTCACATTCATTTAGCATAAACATTGATATGCAGCGTAAATCTAACATATACTTGTGCACTAAGGGGAAGCACAGAATATTTATGTGCCAAAACTAAAGCAAATACATATTTAAATGCATGTTTCAGTTGTTCGCTCACATCTCGTACAAGGTTGCCAACAGTATCTCCTTGATTCTGTAATATGGTATTCTTTCGTCCACTAATGATCACAAGTGCCAACACCCCAAAGCTAAACACATCTGTCTTGACTGAATAAAGGCCACGAGATGCATACTCGGGAGCTATGTAACCACTGCAAATAGATATAAATTAAAAAAAATGCAGATGTGGAACATAATTTTTATTATCTTATCAAAGCACAATGGAACATAATTTTTGTTGTGTGGTACATATGAATAATATTTTGTACCTGGTTCCCACAACCCTGCTTGTTTGCTCTTCTGCTACATCCGAACTCAGTATTCTAGCTGACCCAAAATCAGAAATCTTTGGGTTCATGTCATCATCTAAGAGGATGTTATTTGGTTTCAAGTCCCCATGTATGATCCTTAAAAAAGAGTGCCCGTGCATGTAAACAAGCCCCTCAGCTATCCCTTTAATTATCTGAAGTCGCCTATGCCAGTTTAGCAATGCCCGTCTTGTTTTCTCTGAAGAACATTTAAAACAAAATATCTGTTAAATATAAAAGTTAATTATCAAAAACAGTCTAAATCAAATGAGTAAAATTTCAAAGGATTTATTATCATATCAAAGCATTGATCATGTTTTATTACAACGAAAGTACTAATCATGTAAATCAGGAACTGTTCTAGCTTTGTAGTGTTTCATTTTGATCACAGATGTTTAGAAATCACACACATATTATGAAACATTAAGAAGGCACATCTAGGAAAACATCTATAGTCTTGGGAATGTATACCAAATATTATACTGTCCAAACTGCCCCGGTGCATCAACTCATATACTAGAATCCTTTCTTTTTCATATACACACCATCCTAGCAACTTAATTAGATTTATATGCTGAAGACTTGCAAACTGTAATTCACTATTGAAATCAAATAATGTTGCATTTTCTTCTAGTCTTTTGATGGCGGCCACAGTTCCATCGCTCAACTGCACCTGAAATGGTTACTGGTTGGTTTAGATGGCACTCTCTCAACAAATCGATGCTTAAAGTTTCTGTTAATGTGTACCTTGTAAACTGTACCATATCCACCTCTTCCAAGAAATCTTTTCTCTGAAAAATTCTCTGTGCCATTCACTATTTCAATGAAACCAAACTCTTTGAATCCTGGGCACCTCTTTCCAATATGAGTACAAAGGTCCACCAACTTCTCGACATCCATAATTTGCTGTTCTTGCAAATCTACTTTTCCTGAATCATGAGCAACCTCTTCATACAATCATACCACATAGGCACTTAACATCAAACATTGAAAACATTTCTATCATTAAAAATATGCAAAATCAAGATGAAACAATACACGGCATTCTTTTATACAAGAACTGTGGTCTCTAGGGTGTGCAGGTCATATATGTGTCTTTATGGGAAACCAAATTCCCTCAAGAACAAAGATAATGAGAACAAATGAAAATAGGAGTGCTGAAATGGCATTTGCTGATGTTAATTCTATCTACTTTGTCAAGTACAAAATCATATGATATGTAAAATGTGTTTGTTTGTATGGACTGATCTTCTCAGATTGAGATGGAAATGATATGGACTAATTTCCTTGCTAATTCAAGGGGATTGATAAAATTATAGGGCATATGCATTTTAACTAGCAGGTAATCTACTTTGAAGAGTGCTCCAATTTTACTATGACTATGAACTAGGATGCATGCATAATTAAAATGATATCATACATTTTCTCAGTTATAATACAGTTGTAAGCACTGGCACTATTTTTTTATTATAATTGATGAATGACAGCAAAAACTGTAACCTCATGAAAGTTAATAACACGGATTTTAACTTTGATACTTTCTGAGTCCATATATACAAGAAAATAATAGTAAATTGGTTCAACCAACTACCTTCTAAGAATTGTTCCCCAACTTTACAAGGTGCAGAAGCTCCCTGTACACTTACTTCACTGAAATCCTTAACTCTTGTCATGATCCTAAAAAAGGCATATCTTCTCATTATGTGCCAACATTGTCAATTGCTCTAAGTTCAATCGTAACAAAATATTTGCCATACCAAGTTAGCATTCAAGATGTGACTACTGATTTAGCATAACTCTCAACCGAGTGAAAAATAGAATACAAAGGTGTTGAGGGTTAAACCTAGTGGTGCTCTATGTATCTAGTTAAACTCTTAGCTATTTACTGCTTTCTGTCAAAATGTTTTTCAGCTGCTGCTAGCCTAGTATTTAGAATATGCTCAGCATCCACTTTAGTGGTTGACCCTCTGGCAATTCTAAATCAGAGTTCACTTGTGTTCACCTGGCCAACAGGTGGCACACAGTTGTGTGCATATTTAGGTCCATTGTTAACTGTTAACTGGGTTTGGTAGGAATTTATTTTGAACCAAAATAATAATGTTTCATAGATAAAGATGTTAAAATTCCATAAGAATCTACTATTTTCATTCCTTACAGCTAAAATGAAGTGCAACAAAAGTTTCTTATAATCTCCATTTGATACAAGGTCAATATGCATGTGGTGAGTCGTACAGTTCAGACTTCAGAAAATTATCGCAAAGACGTATCTAAAATCTGTAACTCAGAAAGCAGATCTGCTTCTCTAAATTGATCAGTGGTACTCAATCAAATATGTTGAAGAATTCAATACTATTCAACATCTAAGAATGTTGAACAATTCAATACTGTTAGACATTTCTTTAAATGTGTATCGAAGAAGTTACCTAACCTTGTGTCAACGGTTGAACTGCTTGCAACTACACTTGACATACGCTCTGTAGCCTGGCAGAGAAGGACAATGAAAGAGGATATTATTATATATTGGTACACAGGTCAATTAATTGACCAGCAATATGTCGTCAGTGTTTTCTAAAGATCTATTAATTTTAGTACACAAAGTTCATACAGAGTTGACTAATTTGGCCGGTTCCAATTCGACTGCTATCATTCAGGGTCAGTTCGATCCATTTACAAATCAAACTAATCATTTGGATTATTTGGATCAGCTAACTGAACCAAATTCCTAGAACAGCCAGGGCTCGCTGGAATTTCTGCTAGTGAACAAAGACCAAAACACCCGTACCTTGACCCGGCGATCATGAGTGCTGTCCACCAGCGCGATAAGCGGAACGAGGCGGATGAACATGTCGATTTCCTGCTCCGCCGCGCGGAGCTCTTCGGCCATCCGAGTTCCCCAGAATAGGCGGCCAAGGTACCCACCTCTGCAGTCCTGGCACGCCGTGGCGAGGGCGTAGCACCGCCTCAGGGTGTCACGGAGCTGCTCGAGCGGCCGCCGCGTGGCCTCGCGCCGCATCAGCTCGGCGAGCTCCAGCTCCCGCAGCAGGCCGCCGACTATCTCCACGTGCTGCGCCAGCCGGCGGCACGCGTCGCGGTGGCGGCGCGCAGCCAGCGCGGCTTGCACGACCATGGACACCAGCCCGAGCGCGTCCACGCCGACGAGCTGCACCACGCTCGAGGCCTGCCCGAGCATGGTCCACAGCCCACTCGAGCTGTCCAGCGGGCTCCCCATGGCTGCTTCCTGCAGCCTGCGCTCTCTGCCGCTGGACTCTGCACCTCCTCGTCGTCGGCGCTGGACCACGAAATATATTATATTATTATTATATGGGTGAACGTCGGACGATGGAGCCTAGAAGATTACTCTGACTAATTAAACGAGTGTAACCTCGTCGGTCGTCGCTTTTCTGTCCACTGTCTGATTATGAATGTGATTGTGACATGGATTACGTGTTTTCTGACTTTTCTTTTTTCAAATCTGAAACGATTTGGGTCTCTCTCCTCTCCAATGCTCCTACTTCTTTTTCTTTCTTTCCCCCATTTTCAAACATTACTTTCTGTCGGTACATTCCTTAAAAGGGGATTATTCTTTCGAACTGAGTGTAAGTGTAGTCTAGCTAGTTGGATTTTTTTGGTGAAATTTGACCACCTACGTGGCGGATTCACGCCCCGGGCTGGGGGCTGCAGCCTAGGGTGCAGTCCAAAAGTATTAGGAATAGCTCTTCATAAAGTAGCCCAAACACAACTCGTTTGCCTCGTTCGCAACCTCCCATCCTCGCTCCTGCTTAGCGTACAACTAGTTTTTTTTGTTAGATGTTATTAGTGTACAACTAATATGATTTTAGCCTTCTATTGTTTTTTTTTAGAATGCAACTTTCTATTATTTAGCCCCCTCCGCCACTGCCTACGTTCAAGTCTTCAACTTAATATGGATTATCACATTTTTTTCTTAAAATTATTTTAGAGGCCATTGACAAAGAGACGGCTTCGGAGGTGCTCAGGTCAATCTCGAGATTTCTCGGTCTAACTCAGTTCCTCTGAGATGCTCATAGAGGTAGGGTATACATGCGTACTTTTATAGGGTGAGTGTGCTCTCATGTTTATAAGTGTCTACGTCTACAACTGGATTTCACAAAAAACAATTCTTGCAAACTGGATAAAAACATCCATGTTATTTGATTGAACTTATTAGTACAACTTATCAATTATGGTATAATATTTTTCACTCACAATAAAACAACCACAAACAACATCAGTTGGCTTAGAGACGTCGAAACCATCAGCCCATCATCAATCATTTTCAAAACATGAAGAATCATAGAGTTGTAATTTTTAGAATTTTTTGCCATCATGTTGTTTCATAGCCTCCATATACTGTGGAAGTTGATACTTTGGTATGTTAAACTATTGACATTTATTTATGTCAATGTTAAACAATTTCAAGTTATACACAAGTTCTATGAATTAATGAAATCATGTTCAATTACGTGGTATATTAAGTAGTACTCCTACGTATTAGACAATTAGAACTATCCGATGTTATACATCCAATATACTACAGGGTTAATTTTCCTATTAGACGTTCCTTTTTCACTAGCTATCTCCATTCATCGACTACAAATTACTTTTCAACATATTAAAGATATATCTTGAAAACTTTTAAAAGTTACTTTTCCTATTAGATGTAACTTTTCACATGTTACATTTAACGACTATAAAGTTATTTTTTTGTTAGACATAACTTTTCTAAGTTACAGTCACATAAAAAAAAGTTATTATTTGTGGTTAGACACGAAGTAAACAAATCAACTTTCTTTTTTTCTAAAAAATGGCGGGATAAAATATTTGTATTTTAGGAAAGTTTTTGGACTTCCCTTTTTGGACTAAAATGGAGAATCTTCTCCATTTAGCCTTTTGCCTTGTCGTTTCCTGTTGAACAAGAGTAATTCTATAATTGGTGCTAACAGGTGGTGATTGGTGATGCATGTGGATATTACCCTTCCAGTTGGGGTTTCATGCTAAAAATTAGTATCCAGGCTCGCGGGTGAAATCGACTATGGATATGATGGTTGAGGCAACGTTTGTGCCCCAGCAAGCTCTAACACATTGACTAAGATATCATTTTATCAGCAATGAAGATAATAAACTACCTTCTCTTGGCGATGACATGGATAGTTATCGATTAACCATTGGATATTATTAGAGGTGAAATCCAAAAGGCGGTAAGAGTGATTTAATATACACACAAAAATATATGCTCCTAATATTTGACATATCTGCATGAACTGAGCTCTAGGTTTGGGGTCTCCATGTTCTGTTTACATATTAATTTGTGTCTAGGTTTGGGTTCTCTGGGTCTACAATGATGCGGACTCTAGTTGACATAGGAGCTGAACTTGTGATAGTTATGTCTATGGTCCTGCTTGATTGGCTAACATATGTCGGTAACTTGTCACCAGGAATACCTCTCTTATACAGCTCAGATGGCTGCTTTGGGTATGGTAATAAACTTGTGCTTTGAAGATTCAAGAGTGACACAACATCTGACATGGTAGGACGATCTGCTGGTTCCTCCTGAGCGCAGAGTAATGCCACTTGAGCATACTGCATTACCTCAGCAAGTTCAAATTCGTCCCCCAATATTGGATCGACAAGCTCATGTAGCCTTCCATCATTCCATAGTTGCCATGCCTGAAATATTTTCTTCAATTTGTTTAGCGCCAATAATGTTGTAGTGTAAATACAGATTCATAAACAGTGGAGAAAGTTCTGGCACAAATATGCAGAGGACAAAACAACTGCAAATACCCGACAGTCAAAAAACAATTATTGACAGTCAAAAAACTGCAAATACCCAACATTTCGAATGGGCCCTTTTAAAATGTCATGTTTACTCACATCTTGTACAAGGGTGCCAACAGAATCTCCTTGCTTCTCCAGTATGGTATTCTTTCGCCCACTGATGGTCACTAAAACCATTACCCCAAAGCTAAACACATCTGTCTTTAGTGAATATACACCTCGAGACGTGTACTCAGGAGCTTTGTAGCCACTTCATAAACACCAAAAGAGAGACATTAACACATTGGGACACTGCTGTTGCAATAGAATTGAAATTATGTGTATCTTACCTAGTCCCCACAACCCTGCTTGTACACTCTTCAGCGAAATCTGTACTCAGAGTTCTAGCTGATCCAAAATCAGCAATCTTTGGGTTCATGTCATGATCTAAGAGGATGTTCTTGGGATTCAAATCCCTATGGACAATCCATAACTTGGACTGCTTGTGAAGGTAAACAAGTCCTTCAGCTAACCCTTTGATTATATTGATTCGCTTAGACCAGTCTAGCAATGACCCCATTCTTTTGTCTGAAAAATGTGCAAAAGAACAACTGTGATTCAGTTTAAAATGAAATTACAGTTTACACAACTGCAAATCAAAAGAGAATTTCAGATCAACTATGATAACAAACCAAGAATAAAGTGAAACAAGAGTGGAATCTTTGGAAAGAATGGAATAGGCATATATTTAAAATAAATTCCAAAGGGCGCAGCAAGTGGCATCCAGAGTTGAGGAAGACATTGAGTAGCGTAAGTGGGCATTTAATTCATTGCCATAGATCTCAACCTGTAAATCTTGCTTTGTGTGCAGTATTGTGTTGTAGGTAAATCTTGCCAGGTGAATTATGTGCTGCTCTTGTGTAGAGTTTCGAGACTGGCCTTGCACATGGGTGTATGTAAAGATGTTTGAACTTTGTTTACCTTCTTAATAAAAAGGCGGAACTCCTACCAGTTATGACTCATGTTCAAAAAAAAAACGAAATGCAAGGAACTATGTCGAGCATACTATGAAAATAACAGGTCATAGAGAAACCTACCAAAGATGAAATGGTGCAGGCTACCCTTGTGCATGAACTCATACACTAGAATCCTTTCTTTCCCATGGATACACCACCCCGATAATCTAACTAGATTCGTATGCTGAAGCCTCGCAAGCAGAAATTCACTGCTGAAATCAAACACTGTAGCATGTTCATCCATCCTTTTGATGGCAATCATGGATCCATCAGGCAACTGACCCTGCAATGATTACTATTAGATCGACTTTAAACAAAATTTCAAGAATACAAAAATAGCACCACATTTGAAAGATAAAAGGATAACCAATCACTCATTACTTCATTTCTGTTTTGGGTTATATTTACCTTGTAAACTGTAGCAAAACCACCCCACCCGATGTTTCTACTTTCTGAGAAATTGTCTGTAGCATCAATAATCTGGAAGAATTCAAACCTTCTGAATCCTGAGTAACTCTCTTGAGTACGGATGCAAAGCTCCAACAGTTCTTCAATGTCCAGACTTTTCTGTTCTCTGAAGTCCAGTGCTCCTGAATCATGGCTAAGCTATTCATGTTAACTGTAGAATCGCAACACTTACTGATATGGCTAATCAGAAACAAAAATACCATGAAAATGTTTAAGTTTCTTCAGTAGATCATTGAATCAACACATTGGAAGACTTTTGTAGTGTGGATACCGAAATAACATTTTACTTTGAAAGGAACTATTTAGTGTAGAACTTTATGCAAGAGTATATAATTTGCCTCTTACAGATATGTTCGTAACACTTGTAGCTTAATACTCTTCCCATGACTCATGCTAATTAATTTCATTTTTTTGTATATACAGTATGAAATTCTTTGTGGCATATAGAAGTGGTATAAAAGATATTAAATTAGTGACATGTCACCCTTTTTCATTATTCCTGTTGCAGTAAGTTTAAAAGCGTGAGTAGTAGAGAATTAAAAATTATGCATGTCAAAATAATTTAGTGATTCTTGGAGCAAAAACATTACCATGAGATTTTAGTATTTGATTTTTGATTATTTTTTATTATTATTTTGGTTGATTCTACATCCCCGAGAACTAGGAAACTTACAGTGGTGACTGTTTACCTGCTAATGGTTGTTTTGCAACACTGCAAACTTGAGTAGCTCCTTGAATGTGTATTTTGGTGAAGTCAGAAACACTTCTTGGAAACCTAATGGTAGTTAAAAAAACATTATTATGCCAAAACCATCAATAATGTCAATAGTCCGAAAAAGATAAAAAATGTGCTCAACAGAAGAACAGGTTGCTTGGTTACATAATTAGAGGTTCACTCGGATTTTTTTAAGTAAAAAAAAACTTATAGCTCTATGTACAAATATGCTAGAAATTTGTGGAAGCAAAATTCTTTTTACTTTTTTAAGACAAATTAAGTCATAGTCCAAATGAAACTAACTAATCTGATATACATAACAGAAATGGTTTTTCAGAACTCTATGCTCCAGAAATGTTTTTTTTTTCAGAACGTATGATCTAAAAGCAGTTATTAGTCATTAATTAGCCAAATATGATCAGTAATTTTCCAGTTGCTCATCTACTGCATTTCACTTAGGATGCTGATTTCTTAATAAAGAATTGATAATGATAAAGTCTCCTATTTGACACATGAGCAATCACTTGCTGAGTAATCCACTACATTAAAAAAAATCAAACCTGACATGATGGTTTGAACCATTGGTGATTTGACCCGGTACTCCCTCGGCAGTCTGCTGGACAATGATAGAAAGAAAACTTACAAATGCTACAGATGTATAATTGAATGATTGAACAGTAAGCCATATATTTTGAGGAATGAGGATTGTCTTAAAAATTAATGCTAGAAAAAGGGAAATTTTATCAGTTGAGAACTACTCCCTCCATCCCTAAGTTTATAAAAGATATTAGCAATATTTGTATCTCTAAATAATCTTATTATGAAAATAAATTCAACGATCTATCTAATGATACTAGTCATGTACTATAAATATTAATATTTTATTTTATATATTTAGTTAAAGTTCAGTATGCAGTTGATATAAAACTATTCCATTTGCATATACAACGACTATTAGACTCCAATTCACACACAATAATTCCTACTTTCTAGGGTCAACTGAAAGGAGAATTTGGGATGGGATTACAGACAGGTCAAATGAATCTCTTTCAAATCAGTTCTTCTTGACCTCACACATACAAGGTATATATGAACTGAAGTACCAAATCAAGAAGCCACCTCAGAAGTATTAGTACTTACTAATCAGCAAGGTAAAACACGCATACCTTGGCACTGCGATCATGCGTACTATCAACGAGGGCGATGAGTGGGACTAAGCGGATGAACATGTCAATCTCCTTCTCCGCAGCGCGGAGCTCGTCGGCCATCCGGGTACCGAGAAACAGGTTCCGGAGGTAGCCGCAGTCCTGGCACGCCGTGACGAGCGCGTAGCACCGCCGCAGTGCATCACGGAGCTGCTCGAGCGGCCGCCGCGTGACCTCCCGCCGCATCAGCTCGGCGACCTCCAGCTCCCGCAGCAAGCTGCCGACGACCTCCACATGCTGCGCCAGGAGCCGGCACGCGTCGCGGTGGCGGCGCGCCGCCAGCGCGGCCTGCACGACCATGGACACCAGCCCGAGCGCGTCCACGCCGACCAGCTGCGCCACGTTCGAGGCCTGCCCGAGCACGGTCCACAGGCCGCTCGAGCTGTCCAAGAGGCCTGCCATGGCTGCTGCTTCCTGCCGTGCTCACCACCACCGCCTCTTCTGCTCCGGACCGGTCGCCGCCATTGACGAGCCGGCCCCCCAATTATATGGGGTAGCTGAATGCCCGAATAGTTGGTCTGGACATCGACTTTGACTAAGCGTGGAATTTCTGGCGTGTTTTGAGGTCAGATTTTTCTCTGTTGCCAAGAGGCTGAGCTCGGTCTACCTCAGCGGTTCGGGTACGCGTGTCGCGCTTGCTCTTCACGAAAAAGAGTCCATGAGCTTGCCGATTTAAACCCTTTTGAAAAAGCAAAAATACAAGGCAAACACCAAAACGAGCTCAAGCAGAGACTAGATCGAGGTGAAGTAAAACAAAATACTGTAATATTCTCAAAGTAATAAATAATACTATTTACACAAAGGTTTCAAAACAAATCGTTTACACAAAGAGAAAACATTCTGGATTATTATCTGTTTTTAAATCATTTTGCGCATTTCAAGTCTCTGGCTCCACAATGATGCAGACCCTAGTTGATACCGGAGCTGAGCTTGTGATGGTTATGTTTATGGTTCTACTTGACTGGTTAACATATGTCGATAATTTGTCGCCAGTAGCACCACAATTAATCAGCTCAGATGGCTGCTTAGGATCCGGCAATAAGCTTATGCTGTCAAAGTTCAGGAGTGCAGTAACGTCTGACATGGTGGGCCGATCTGCTGGATCTTCCTGAGTGCAGAGTAGTGCCACCTGAGCGTACTGCATTACCTCAGCAAGTTCAAATCCATCACCTAATATTGGATCTACGAGCTCATGTAGCCTTCCATCATGCCACAACTGCCATGCCTGAAATATAGGTTTAGCTGTCAGCAAAGATTTTATAGTGTAAATCCAAATTCACATATGTATGCCAAGTTTTGACATAAATATGGAGAATTGGAGAGTCTAATCACTTACATCTCTTACGAGGTTACCAACAGTGTCTCCTTGATGGTCCAGTATGATATTCTTTCGCCCGCTGATGACTGCTAAAGTCAACACCCCGAAGCTAAAAACATCAGTCTTGACTGAATAAATGCCTCGAGATGCATACTCTGGAGCTTTGTAACCACTGAATAAACAACAAGGAGACTGACATCAGTGCATAATAATACAACTGTTTTGCACATAGCCCTGCTACAATTGATGTTGTGAGTTGCTTACCAAGTTCCCACAACCCTACTTGTATGCCCTTCTGATGCATCTGAACTAAGAGTTACAGCTGATCCAAAATCCGAAATCTTTGGGTTCATGTAATGATCCAAGAGGACATTATCTGGTTTCAGGTCCCTATGGACAATGCAAAACATGGAGTGCTTGTGTAAGTAAACAAGTCCCTCTGCTAACCCTTTAATTATATTAAGTCGCTTAGACCAGTCAAGCAATGGCCCCTTTACTTTGTCTGCAAAATGTTAAGGCAACAAGCATATTTAGAATCCTTTTGTTCACAATTTTAAGATATTCTAAATCAAATGACAATAAATTAAGATCAGCTGAGACAAGAAGGAATGAACTAAAATTGGAGTTGTTCAAGTCTTTCATTTGATCAGAATGGTTTTAGAGACAGGGAAAGTAATATAGATATGTTTTGAAGAACAACTCTGGTTATAGGAAAACATACCAAAGATGAATTGGTGCAGGCCACCTTTGTGCATGAGCTCATACACCAGAATTCTTTCTTTCCCATGGATGCACCACCCCAATAGCCTAACTAGATTGATATGCTCAAGCCTCGCAAGTAGAAATTCATTGCTGAAATCATATACTGCTGCATCTTCATTCAACCTTTTGACGGCAATCATGAGTCCATCAGGCAACTCACCCTGCAGTGTTTACTGATAAATAAAGCTTGTATATTATGTCAAAATAGACTACTAAAGCATCACTTATTTGGAAGATAATGCTTACAAGCATTTATTTTGTTAGTTCATTCTATTTGGGGTTATAATTACCTTGTAAACTTTAGCAAAACCACCCCACCCAACGTTTCTATCCTCTGAAAATGTGTCGGTAGCATCGACAATCTGAGAGAATTCAAACTTTCTGAATCCTGAGCAACCCTCTTCAGTACGGGTACAAAGTTCCAACAGTTCTTCAGTGTCCAGAATCTTCTGTCCTTGCAAGCCCATTGCTCCTGAAATTATGGATAGTATATCCTTGTCACCGGTGGAACTGCAGCATTCATGTGGCTAAGCTAATAAAGAAGTACAGTGAGAACAATCAAGACGAGTGTAGGACTTCAGATTAGAGTTTCCATATGTATCTTAAATATATGTTAGTACTACGAGCTACCTTAGTTCTCTTCCATGACTCATGCTTATTTTCTTTCTACATGATGCATGAGATTCCGTGTGGTACAGGAAAGTGGTACAAGTTTATTAAAACTAGTCACACAAGCACTTTTATTCTCTCCATTCCAGTAAGTTCAAAAACATGGAGTATCAACAACAGTTAAAGCATTAGAAATTCTTGAAACGATAACATTGAAATGTTTCAGTCTCTTAATATGTTTTTAGTCCACGACTAAGAGCATAAGGAAATCATACTATCATAGAGGTAACTACCTACCTGCAAACGGTTGTTTTACAACATTACCAATTTTAGGAGCTCCTTGAACTTGTATTCTAGTGAAGTCCTCAACACTTCTTGGAGATCTGATCATTATGTCAAAACCATCAATGGTTTGAACATTTTTGATTTTTTTTTTTTTTGCAAATTTCAAAACATATGATTGTAAAAAACAAAAAATGATAGTGTATAAAACAGAAAAAAATGATGGCATGATTACATATGACTAGAGATTGACAGAATTACATATGGACAAGGCATTAGTTTTTGAAACAAGAAAAAATTAAAGTCAAAACAAAGTCACACTTAAACCCATGTAGAAAATTCATAGTTGGGTCCATATAAAAAAGTCATAGTTGATTCATGTTGACTTCCTACTACATAAGCCCCAAAGCAGAATTCTTGCATGAACTCTGTGATCTAAAATCAATCAGATTAATTGATCAACTATGACCGATAATTATCTTTTTTTTCCATCCACATGGTTTCATTTTTATGTTGCCAATTTCTTCAAAGGAATGACATAGATTTGAATTTTGATATGCGAGGAATCAAATTGTTGACTTTTAATCAAATACATTTAATTAATAAACAAAATAAAACCTGATGTGATGATGGCTTGACCCATTCATAGTTACAACCGTCACTCCTTCAGCAGCCTGCTTGTGGACAAAGACTTCAAAGTCAACAAGTATTACTGATGCCATCTATCTATAGGATAACCAGTTTATTTTTTTAAAAAAGATAATTATACACACATATAAAAGAACATTTGATGAATTCAGTGGTAGTAACTGGTGGAATTTATATGGGCTTGGCCCAATAACAAATTCAGAAATTCCTAATAAATCTCAAAGGCCTATGCATGAAAGCAAGAGAGGATGTGAGAACTATTTAGTACAACATTGTTTGTGAAAGTAGATGTATTAGTTGGACCGGACTATATAATGAGACTATCGGTCACGCCAATATATCATAAAAAAAATTAAGAGCTAGAGTTTCTACCTCTTCTCGCTGTTGCGCCACCGTAGCTACTCCAGTCTGATCGTCGGTGTGCACCGGCGACCGGGTGAGCAGGTCTCCGGAACCCTCGTCTTCGTGATCCTGCAGCGGGAGAAGGCGAATAAGGTTTTTGGGAAGCGCTCTTCGTGCGACTGCTCCCAATCTTTACGACGGGTCGTCTTCCGTCCAAATCAGGCGGCGCTACGTCCCGGCGTATTCGTCGTCAGCTGAACAGAAGTCTTCCGCCGCCATTGATCGACATCAACGACATCGACATCGTCTTCAACAACCTGAACGTCGCTCCATCGACACCCGCATCTTCGCCATCTTCACCGCAATCTACTACTCCTACAACTAGCAGGTATAAACCTTGTGATCTAATCTTGTCGTTCATACTATCCAATCTATCCAGTAAACAAGCTATGTCTATGCTAGTTAACTTGAACATGCTATGTGATATGTGATTTAATCATGTTAGTATGCAGTACATGCTTATTTTAGTTAATCAATCTGTCATGATTTATATTCTGGTATTAATTTAGAAATTGCCATATTATCTAACAGTAACTTTTACAGAATAGTTTGTCGATGCTACTTCAATCGGATCATACACAAAATGAATGGCCCTATAATAAGCTGTTCTTCTTAATAATCATACAAATCACATGTTCACACATGTTTCATGAACTATACCAAAACTAATCAATCAACAAGCTAAAACACGGGCATACCGTGACGCGACGATCATGAGTAGTGTCCACGAGCGCAATGAGCGGGACGAGGCGGATGAACATGTCGATCTCCTGCTCCACAGCGCGGAGCTCCTCGGCCATCCGGGCGCCGACGAACACGCTGCGGAGGTACCCGCAGTCCTGGCACGCCGTGACGAGGGCGTAGCACCGCCGCAGAGCATCACGGAGCTGCTGGAGGGGCCGCCGCGTGGCCTCCCGCCTCATTAGCTCGGCGACCTCCAGCTCCCGCAGCAGGCCGCCGACGATATCCACGTGCTGCGCCAGGCGGCGGCACGCGTCGCGGTGGCGGCGCGCGGCTAACGCGGCCTGCACGACCATGGACACCAGCCCGAGCGCGTCCACGCCGACCAGCTGCGCCACGTTCGAGGCCTGCCCGAGCACGGTCCACAGGGCGCTCGAGCTGTTCAACGGGCTCGCCATGGCCGCTTCCTGCGCGCGGCCTGCAGGCTGCAGCACGGCCTCTCCTGCTCTCAACCTCGTCGCCGCCGCCGCTGCGTGTGCGATTATACGGGCCAGGTGAGTACGGTCCTGGTGAGTCTGCTGAAAGGCGACTGACTTTTCTTTACAGAGCAATGTCTTTAATTATTCGATAAGATAAGAATTACAAACTCCATTCAAAGTCTCCAAAAACAAAATATATATCTATCTATCCATAAATTGACCGTTTCTATCTGAGGCTGTGTTCAGTTCGGCTCGTATAAAAACAGACTGATTAAATAGTGTTTTGTTTGCTAGAAGCAAGCGAACAAAGGCCCTAATGTATAGACGTCGATATTTGGCTTCTATTCTTCAAAGACGAAATCCGCTCTAGTAAAACTTGGCTCATAGTTATCGGGCAACGTATCATATGCCCTAGTTATCGATCCTCTCGTCTAGTAACTCCAGTCCTCACCGTATTGGTATAATCGCTCGCAACTCTGAAAGAGCACAAACGTCCTGGCGTCACCAGGACACACGTCCCCAGGTAATTGGCAATTGGCATCTTTATCACGGGTCACTGCTGCTGTCGCAACGACGACTTTGACTAAGAGGATTTTTTTGGAAAAAAAAGAAATATTGTTCTTTTTAAAATTCTAAAACTTTACAAGATTCTCTACACATCGAATTTTTGGACACTTGAATGAAACATTAAATACATGTAAAAAGAATAACTAATTATACAGCTTGTTCGTAATTTACGAGACAACCTTTTTAAGTCTAGTTACTTCATAGTTGAACAATAATTACTAAATACAAACGAAATACTACAGTTCAAAATTTTATAAAACTTTTGAATCTAAACCAGGCCTGACGATGGTCAAAATGGCCCGGCTGTTAAGCATTACCAGGCTTAAATTGTTGACATCTAGCCCAACCTCATCCACTAAAAAAAAAAGTCTACCCCAACCGCAACAGGCCTCACGACTAGCAAAAGTTAGCATGTTGCCGAACTCGTAATCTTGATTCTTGAACTCCACCGGGAGCCAAGAAAGGACCGCTGAAAAAAAGAGAAAACGATAAGACAATCCATATTTTTTTTCTGTTCTTTAAAAAAATATTCAAGTGTCTTTTTTAACTTGTAGTGTGTCATAATTATTTACTACCCCTCCATCCCAAATTTTAAGTTATTTTAAAAATCTTGGAAAGTCAAAGCACCTAAGTTTGACCAAAATTGTAGAGAAATTATAAAGAGTTATGATATCAAACATGTATATTATGAAAATATAGTTAATAAAGAATTTAATGATATATTATCATATAAGTTCGGTCAAGCTTGAGATGTTTTGACTTTCCAAAATTCTTGAAATGTCTTATAATTTATGATGGAGGGAGTACTTGGCAGCGTGCTATATATAAAATAATTAATGAATTAAAACAATTAGTCCTTCAGGTTGTTGATCACTACAGTTGTGTAGAAATGATATGGTACTCGAATAGAGATATTTCTTCTTCTTTGCGAGTTATATACTCAATTACCCATTTAGCTACATACTTATGCAATCCTTTCAGCTTTATAGGTTTTGGTATCTTTTCCCCTATATACATACTAGCATGGGAGGCGCGCTTCGCTGCGCAGGCTCCTATTGACGCACATGACTACCATTGGTTCATTTGATTGATTAGCGCATGACTGTCATTGATGCATCGGATTGATTAGTATGTTATTTTTGTGTGTGTCGGCTTAGGTCTGTTTGCGCTCGCTTGTCCTGCATTTATAGTTGTATAAGATTACTAAAAGCATCATGTTAACAGTATGTAGAATATAAGATAAGTTGTCCGATAATAGGAACCTAATAGGTTTAGGAGATGTCAACAGAGATTAGAATATATCCAACAGAAAACAGCAACGTGTTTTCGTATCCATAGGAAATTTAAGCTCTGATATGACCTTACACATATGTTATCATCGCATAAACAGAGTTTCACTGAGCATGTCCTATTTTTGCAGATCTCTTGTCTCTATTTTATAAATAACTGGAACACAATGAGGTTTGCAGATCTCTTGTCTCTATTTTATAAATAACTGGAACACAATTAGGATCACTGAGGATCACAACATATATACTGCAAGTAGTCAACAATAGACCCAGTTTGCTATCTTGCATTGGTTTATTGGAACATCAGTAACAACAAATTATTGTATCTAAAGAGCCAAAGAAAACAATTAGAAATTGTAGAACAAAGTCTACCTTTGAGCTGACATAACAACGGATGAAATAACTCATATATTAGAAAAAAATAGTGAAAACATAGTAGGAGCAGGACGGAAGATGAACAACAACAATACTCAATGAAAGATTCTTTTTTTTTGTTTTCTCAGATACGAATAAGAGCTACATAGCACACATTAGTTATATCGTAACCGTGAATAGGTTAAACACAATTCATAAGAGTTGAAGCGGTACTAAGCTGCAATTAAAGTAGTTTGATAGCGAATAATCCACAAATAAGATATATCCCTTGAGAAAACAATTGGAAGAGCATACAATGACAGGGGAATGATTCAGTATGATAAAATGTCACTATAATCTTAAAAGAATGTCTATTTAAAAACTGAACCATTTTCACTGCTGTTTTCAGAGAGTTCGTAGGTTACAGGGGAAAAATTTAGTATTGTAGAACAACATACATATAAGTCTAGAAGTGTCTATTTGAAAAGTAAACCGTTGCCACTGTTATTTTCAGACAGTTTGCACCACTCACATAATTATCCATCAAGTGTTGCCTTCTCATAAGTATCCTGCGCTTATAAAGAAACACCAAACTACTTGCAAACTAGCCCTGAAATTGAGTCTCCAAGATAAGCCTAAAATTAGCCTTGTTCTGAAATGAAATTCAAATTAAAAAAATATATTAGAATGATTGTGCGTGCGTCGGTGTGAATGGCACCAAGGAACACAATAATATCCTAATGTGATAATTGCAGTCATCCCATAGACATCCAACTAAATCGATAGAACGATAATGACCGAAGCGCATAACGCTAACTAATTGCAATATGTAAATAGGTCTGGAAAGAGGAGAATGGGGGCATGGTACGAACCTGAAAGGCATGCCTTGTGGTGGAATCAGAAGCAGCAGAGATCCAACATGAGAGGCACTGAAAAAGCTTCACTCCAACCTGCAGAACCAATAGACAACAAAAAAAGAGTTTGAGGCCACTGAAAAAGGTTCATCAGCAGGGAATAGTAAGGTAATTGAAAGATCGAAGAAGAGGAACACGAAATAGTTTCATCTAGAAATAGATATCCTAGTAAGAGAAGAGCATGTAAAAGAAATGCACCACACCAACCAATGCAGAGGAAAATCCAAACATGGGAGATGAGGAAAACGCAAGAGGAAAAGAACATAGTAGTAAGATATAGAGGATTAACAGAGAAAAAAGCACCGCGGATGCCGATGTTGAAGTGGACCCGAGCGACAGAGTAGGAGAAGCTGGCGGATTCAACGGATAGGGTCCCGCAGCTGCGGCGGAGGCAGAGACTATAGCGGCGGCGTCGACGGAGAGGACGGAGGGACGGAGGCAGGCACCGCAGCGGCGGTGGCGCGTGCGAGGCTGAAGCTCGCACCGTCTGGGTTTGACAGCACCGAGTGCGGAGCCTAATTCGAATAGGGAAAAAATCTGAGCTCAATTGTTCCCAGCAAAAGATTGGACGCAGGGACACGGAGGCCAGGTCTGGAGTAGGCACGCGTCCAAGACGCAGTACCACGCGGCAGCCGTATAATATACGATCTAGAGAGCAGCGAATCCATATTGGACAGGCTGAAAAAGTCCCGACGAATGACAACGGCCCAAAGCCATGCTCGCACACGGAGGTGTCAGACGCGTGGAACAGCGGTGAGAGCACGCGGAAACGTTCCCATATAAAGATCTACATATACATATATGTGACGATCTAGTCTATCGACTGGCTTCATTGGTTGTATATATATACTCCTAAGTTTGTAGGTTATTTTGCATCCTAATATGCAGTGATCAGCGGTGCTTTAGAAGATCTTGATCTGTATCGTCTCAGCGATGATTTTAAAATTTATTGAGTCGTGGCGAGCGTGTGGAGCTTCCTACGTAGAGCTTTGATTCCTATTCCTATCAGTCAATACAAATGAAAGAAGAAGAAACGGTGATACAGTACTTGTGGATTAGCTTTCACTTGGCTATATGTACTCGCTCCACTAGTAGAGAACATCATATTAGTCCTAACTAGAGTTGGGTTGAACTAATGTGACCAATATTCTCATGTCCAAGTTTGATGAACGTCGAATGACCTTTAATCCTGGTTGGTTGGTGTTATTAACCTAGCACCAACTGGAACTAGTATAGACTCTTTTTAGTCTAGATTGATGTAACCAATCAGAATTAAACGTTATTTGATAGGTTAGTTTAAAAGTAAATAATCTCATCCAAAATAACATGTGTTGGGTAGATAATATGCATGAGATCTTGGGTTTAAGTTTGCAGAGTAAAAGTCATTTTTTAACCTCGGAAGAAGACCTTAAAGGACCATGACATTAGTCCCAGAAGATTTCTAAGACCTTGTCCAACCGTGACTAAAGCGATGTTTTCTTCTGGTGCTTCTTCAAATAAAATCTCAGTTTTATATGATTTAACTTTTACAAAAACAAAGCGTCACAACAATGTGACGATTTTATCGAATAGAGAACCGTGGAGTTATTCTTTAACCATAAAAATAATAATTTAATAATACCACATGCAAATTATTTTTTAACTAATTTGTTTATGACAAAGGTATAAATAACATGACAAATTAATGCGGTCATATCATATGTACTGAACATGACTTCAAAAGCTATGATGCCCGTTCCAAACGGATTATGTTTGATTTCTAGCATATACATCAAAAACTAAAAATCAAAGGAATTTGTTAGGAATCACATGTGGCTGGGCCGTCTCTTGGTTCTGGGCCTTGAGCATTTTGATGAGATGGAAGTCTACAAGAACAAAAGAGTAAGGCTCTGTTTAATGTAGATATTCAGGCTGAGACATTGAATTGGTCTGAAATACCAAAGCTAGAGGGGCATTGGAAATGGCCTGGAATACCAATGCCATTGTTTGGATGTGCAATTATTTGATAACTAGAATCGCATGAAAATAGCCAATGCCAATTCTTGTTTGGATGTACAATATGTTGAATTGTATGTTCTAAAAAGTCTAAGTTGTCTATAATAATGTAAAAGCATTCAATATGTTTTTCACACTTTCACATATATTCAAATGATTATATATTATTTCACACATAAAAAATCTAATATTCATAAAAATAGTACAAACTATAGTAAAATATCATAAAAATAAAAAAATGAAGAAAACAACACATAAATGTTGATCACAAGCATCCATTTTATAGTCAATACGTGATGATTAATATTCCAAGCCTCTTACACGTACCAACACATATCACAACACTTGATTAATATTAAAAGGTTCACAAGTGTTATATTACATAACAACAAGCATACAAAACATTCCCTAGCCACCATTTTTCTAATTCACCATAAGGAGCCATTCTTTCCTCAACTCCATAAGCAGTTCCATAAACGCTCATTAAGAATCAACTTCCCGTAAGGCTACAAAAGGTCACATCTAGCCAAATCTGGTGTTTGTTCAAGTGCAGCAAGGATTTCAGCAGGAGGAGTAATTTGAGGCATTGGTAATAACTCAGCGGATTTTAGAGCATCCTGAAATGTAGTCCTCATATCTCCAAGCTAAGCATGAAAAGAATTGCATCACTAGTTCGCTACTGTTTTTTGGGTAAATCTGGGGATGCTTCATTGGTTTGTTCATGTGGATCTTGTGCACTTTCAACACTTGTCTTGGCACCATCACCATTTGCATGGCCCATTAAATAAATTGTGTTGATTGCATCCCGATTCTTCACCACCTTGTTCTTGTAACAAGATGCAGCCTTGTTACTCTGCACAAAAGACACAAACACAAATATATACAATACAAGTAACTCCTCTTATCATAAAAGTAAAACACTCAAGTTCCAAATATAAATATACTTACCTCCACATATCTAGACCACACATCCTCACTATCAATTGAGAGCTTATTGTTTTCCCAATCCCAACCAAAACCAATCTATGACAATATCTTATCGATGACCTCATAGTGCTTGTCAAAATTTTTGCACCTAGATGATATGTTATCCTTTGTGATATTCATATTGCATTTGTCACATACATTCTTGATAGCAGCATTGTAGACATGTGACTTCCATCCATTTTGGGAATGGTCACCATTGTTGTGATTCTCAACCAGTACAACCAACAATGAGGTGTCCATCTCATCTGTCCATGTGAGGTAAACCCTCTTTGCTTTTGTTGCAGCCATGTACTACAAGTAAAAGATAACAAAAACCATGTGTTAGAATGATGCATTACAAAATATCTCAAAATGCACCGTCAGCTAGCTATCACAAAAGTCACCATCAGCTAGCTACCACAAAGATTGCCCCCTACTATATATACTAACCCACCCAAGCTATCCCATCTCTAGTAACAAGGTGTTCAACAAACATGTCATTAGCTAGCTCCTCTCTAAAGTTGTTGCATTTTGTAGTAACCTGAACACTTCTAATTAAGCTAGCATCATCTATTGGCTCATTGGGTATAGCTGCTAGTTCTTCATCCACTTCAGATAGTAACAAATCATCCATTTATTGTTGTTTGTCTCTTGTAATTCGGATCTGCGATAATATTATTTTGTAGTTAGCCCTTGCAATTAAGATTTATTTATCTATTTTATTCCACGAACCCATAGATACACATTCGTTACCGGATCATTTATATAAAAAAAAACTTTTTAAACCCAAAATAACTCATTTTTTTCCCATAAACCAAAGGTTTTACCCACAACATTTCTGGCACGAGAATGGCATAAGTTATACAACACTTTGAAAGTTATAGTCTGTTGTTGACTTAAAACCCACTCTTTCAAGTGGTACCTAGTGGACCTAAATGGAGCTAGAAATCTAGATCCGTTGCTATAACCAGCCTCAACTAAATAATATTGTCCTATTATAAAAAGAAACTAAATTAGATATTTATCAAATCAAATAAATAAAATACTGAACCAAATGTCATTCCCCTTCCTCTGAACTCCTTCCTTTACTGCTCCTTTTCTCCAATCCCATTGATCCTTGGTTCTCTATCCTTTCTCGATCATACCTATCAGGTTGCAGGTTGCTAACAAAAAATTTTAGGTCCGTCGATCCACAATCTTTTATATATTAACAAGAAAAATAATAGAAAAAAGAGAATGATGGATGGACCAGCGGATGTTTTACGCCAATCAATATAGCGTAATTCTCACAACAGGTAATATATAGCGTTGTCTATCTGTCACACCAAATGAAATAGCGTGATTCAACCCAATGCCACATCAACGTTAAATCTGGAAAGTTTTAATTTTGTCATGTCAATGCATGTTATTCATTTGTCACACCATACCTTGTACCATTATGATTGGTGCTAATTTTTGAAAATTTAGTTTGGCACACGTGCTTATTCAAACATTAGTTCTTTTTAAGTCAAAATAAAAAATAATTCAGAAGAGTATAACAAAGCCCCTAGGGGCATTAATTCTAAAATATTCCTTGTTCAAATGCTCAAAACATTTGGTCTTTGCTACAGTCAAGCATATATTCTTAGTCTGTTCGATACGATGTCCAGGACTAAATATCTCCATAGCACAAGTTTTATAATTGACTGAGCATTTTCCTTTTTTTAAGATGGCTATTGACTGATCTATAAATAGTGGACCTAAAATAAGACAAGTGCTCTGGTTCTCTTTTCTTTTAAAAACACACAATAAACCAACGTGAGCTTAATTAAGCGATTTTGCTAAAGGGTCATGTGTCGAGAATCAAGGCATGGGATAAAGGGATCTTAAAATCTAGTGTGTTAAGGAACTTTAGAACATTGTAGTCTTCTTTTTCGAGAATTGAGAGATGAGCTTCCGGTTTATGATTATGTTTTCCCTGCTAACTGATGTTTTTTCTCGATCACGCAAAAGATTTGCACGTCTTTGTATTAAGATAGAGAAAAAATTTAATACAACACGCCTTAGTCGCACCCTAGGGGATCAGAAGAATAGTACATGAACGCTCAGATTCACCCTAGTGTTTTGAAGTCTATGGTGTTACTTTGAAAAATGATCCCCGAAAAAAGAGATGTTGGCTAGTAGTTTATGCCCATGTAGCCGAGCGGTGGCGCTGCCGCTTGCGCGCACCAATGATGTCATCCGACGGGAACAACTCACGAAGCGCCTCCATGTGACCGAGTTCACCGCCGTACATTTCTTCGTACATCTTCATGGTCGACGTGGACGGAATCGATATCCCGTTGGTGAGTCTCAAACGTTTCAGGATAAGATGCTTATCTCGCTTGGGCACCGGGATGTGGGATAGGTTCTGCGCAGCTATCCATCTACTCCTTTTGGGGAGCGTGGTCGGTGGAAGCCTATCGGGAGCAAAATCATCTCATTGCAGCTCCAGGAGCGGTGGTTGCCTGAAACTCTTGAGGCAACTATCGACGGAGTTTATCTAGGGGATGGAGTGTTGTTGACGATATCCATGACAACCACTGCCATCGCGTCTCCCGAGGTCGCAGTCCTGATAAGCACCGGGTCCCGGCATGCCTCGGCATCCATGACGTCAGGTAGCCCCTCCGGCAATGACGTGACTTGTGGTGCCCCTTGCACGTGCAACGACGGAGGCGGATCCGTCGTCCATTGTGCAGTCCTCATCAGAGAACGAGTGTCCGCCAGTGACTAAGAGGCGCCCTCTCCAGCAGTCAAAATGGGTTTTCCGGTTTTCTCCGTGAATCGTAGTAGAGTAGGTGCAGCTCCAAGCAAACATGAGCCCATTAGTTGATTCCTGAAATTTAGGCCTGACAAGAGTTTGCTACAACCGAAACGTACTCTCGAGTAGTAGTCTCAACAGGTTACAGCTTTTACTTGTTTCATGGTATCTGTATCCTCGAGAGGGGAAAAAAATCAGTTCTACTCCATCCTACTACTAGTTCAAATGAGCCGCCCCTTTTTTTCTGCCAGCGTTTTGGCAAAAAAAAAAAAAAAAAAAAAAAACTGAACGATGAGTTTGACGGCCGAAAAGTTCATGTCTGCTTGTCTCTGCTAAAATCCAAACGACCTTACATTGTTCAAATATTTGCTCGGATAAAGCTTCACGAGTGACCAGTGACTGAAGCTTTGAACAGTGAAGGCACAACTAAAGTTCCATCGCAAAAATATAATGAATGGTATTGTCACACTGTAATAAACGGCCATGAGCTGTAGGTTAACTGTAGACCGCAATTAAGGAGGAGTACTCCCAGGCAGCAGTGGATCGAGGCAGAGTGTAATGACATGACACGACATGACCACGAGTCCAAGAGACCAAGACCAAACACTGTCACTCCACTCACTCACTGTCATAGAGCACAAACACCCTGGCATGGCATTGACCTCAGAGCTAATCCTCCTCCTGGTCCTAGTACTTGTAGTGGGGATGGATATGGCAAAATAACAAGCGGCTCATCTTTTGATGCGGAAGACCAACGGGAAGACGCAGCGAAAGCGTAGCCCGCGGAGCGTGGGCGCAAGCGCAAGGCTGCAGCTCTGCGCCGGGTCGGCTCCGCTGCTCCACTCTCGGCGGAGATCCCGATCCTGCTGGAGCTGGAGTGACGAGCCAGCCCCACCCTACCCGGGATGGATGGCGTGGCGTGGTACGGACGTCACCTACCTCCGAAGTTTCATGTGCAAGACACGAGATCCGAACCAAAAAGGCATTAAAGATCTCCTCCTACCTCGCGTCCTCCAGCATTATCCTCCTGACTTCTGACGACGATCCGCAGCGCAGCGCAGCTCAGCAACACAAAAACCCATGGCGGGCGGTGACTGACTGATGAAAAGGACGAGCAGCAAGCAGGAAAGTTTCACGCAGATGCATGGCGTTTCCTTCTTTTCCAGCGCGAAAAGGCACGGCGTCGTCCGTCCTCTCGTCCTGTCCTGACGGCTTCCCGGGCCGGCCGTGCCCACCCACTTGAAGCGCAAGCAAAGCCTCCGGGCCTCTGCTCCCTTGTCTAGCTCACCAACTCCACCAACTCCCCCCTCGCCCTCTTCACTCCCCCTCGTCCCTCCCATACCACTGCGCCGCGCGCGCGCCCGAGGGCCCGGCGGTCGGCGGCCACGCGCGAGAACCGACCAGCCTGAGCTAGCTACCACTACCACCACTCCTCCGCTGCAGGCGCTTTTTGACGCCCGCCCTACCCAGCTACCACCACCCCACACACGCCGTCCTCCTGTTCCTGCGTCGCGTACAGGTCTCAGCACCGCAATTATTGCCGCAGAGAAGCGACAGGTGTGGCGTCAATGGCGTGGGTCTGACCACTCTGACCCTGACCCTCACTGGCCCATCCATCCGTCCATCCGTCGCCTACTACTCCGGGTGGATCAAGTGGAGCTAGTCATGGCAGCCATCATCATCGTCATAGCCACACTTCTCGCTCGTCATCACGAGCTGCCGACATACTAGTTGCGGCAGCACACACACACTGCGCAGCGCAGCTGAGGCTCCCTGTGACCGTGTCCGTCCGCACTCGCGGTCGCGGCGCACTGGTTGCGCTTGCGCTGCGCGCCCGGCCTGACACAGTGACACGGGCTGCTGTGCCGTGCGTGCGTGCGTGCGTGCACACATATGCGCCGCGGCTGCGGCGGCGGCATCCTTGTCGTTTGCCCTGTTGCGACTCTGCTCGGCTGCGCCTGCGCGGGTTAGTTTTTACTGCCGGAGGGGAGGGAGGGAGGAGGGGGGGAGTAAAGAAATTGGAGGGAGGCGGATTGGATGCTGTGTGTGCGCGCGGAGGACGCGCTGGCCGCCGCTGCAGCCGCGGCCGCGGCGTCCGACAAGATTGGCTCCGTGACCCTGTCAGTCTCAGTCCCTCTCCCTCCCTTCTCTCTCTCTCACACACAAACTTGCAATTCTGCCTCGTCGGGTCTTGGAGTGGGGTGTGTGTGCTCAAAGTTGGCTGCCTCCTTTCGTCTGCGTGTGTGCAGGGGCGGGACGATCCAGAGGGCGGTGCGGAGGATGGCCGGCGGCGGCCGGAGGAGACCCATCGCCTCGGCGGCGGACCTGGGGACCGCCGACGCGTCGGCGTCAGCATCGGCTACCTGCTCCGGGGTTAGTTTTTGCTTCCTCCTTCGCATGCGCGAGCGCTTCTGCCATCTTTCAGTACCCCGCGCGATTTCTGTGCAAGTGCAAGCAACTTGGGTTCATCGTTCGAGGATTGTTTTTTGTTGCTCTCAAAACCATTGGCAAGAATCTATCTCGGTGTTGTCTTGTGCATCCTGTTCCTGTTCCCTGCATCGGGTAGGGTAGTGAGAGCTGAGAGGTAGCATCAGCTTCAGACGAGTTGTCTGATTGCTTCGCGTTCCGTGTTCGAGAGGGTCCCAGTCCCAGCCCAGATGAATCGTCACTTCCTCTTGTGGCTTGTGCTAGTTCTTCACTGTACTATGTACTGTACTCGTGGAGTTGTCACTTTCCTGCCTCGGATGCATCGTCGTTTCTTGCATTGGTTCCCAAACTGTTTCAGATGATATGTGAAATCTGATGGCGGCACTGGTCTGGTGTTTGTGATTTCTTTGTAGGATGATACCAGCATTGGTAGCGCCAAGAGGGAAGGGGCACGAAGGTGCACCATGCAGCGGTACAGATCGCAGCTCGAGCAGGAAGTGAGTGTGTTTTCCATGGTTTCTGAACTCTACAGTTTTGAATTTTGTAGCATGGTGTTTTCAGTTGACAAAATATCAGCTTTGTTTGGAGTTCCTTTTTTATATATAAGTTTTGTTTCGTTTTAAATGGAAGCTGGCTGATATTGGTGGGGCGGTGGGCATATCCAGTGCTTCATTGAAAATTGCTGTTGAGACTTGAGAGTGGTCCTCTGATGAAATCCAGTATCTAAAACTTGTTATCTGAATAAAAAAAGTTCGTTAAAATTATGTGCATTTTTTTGTATGCATGCCTTCCCATGTGCCTTTAACTTCATCAATAATAGCATCATTGTGGTTCAAGCAGTTTTCCATGGGGAACCTTTGATAAGGAAAGCTTGAACAGCTTCTATGCAGGAGCACATTTTTTTCAAGTTCAAAATAACAAAAAGCAGATATTCCCAAGTGTGTAATACTCTAGTCTTGAATACCTGTACAGGTTAAGAAATTGCAAAGGCAACTCCAAGAAGAGGTTGATTTGCATCTGGCATTGGCAGATGCCATTACATATAATGCGGCGGTGATACTTAAGTCGTCTATAAAGCTTCCAGACAAGGTGCACACTTCAGATATTAATGTATTCCATCTGTTTGTGGCACTCGTCATGGACCCAGCAATCTTATGATATCCTATCTCTTTTAAAGGCACAGGAGCTATTAATTAGCATATCCTCTTTGGAAATCGCTATCACAAAACTTGAAGAGGATCTAAATCACCTGCACTACCAGTTATGTCATGCAAGGAAGAAGGCTACTTGCAGAAAATAAGCCAGGATACTTGCTACCTACAACATCAGATTGCCAACCCTCCACAGCTTGCGATTGTACAGGGGAAGAGGTAAGTTATCTTCAAAGTTTAAATCTCTTTTTAATTACACCTTTTTTACTATGAAATTAGTGACTGTTTCTTTGTCAATTTTCTAAGCCCGAACAAATCTTAAGAGATTTGAGATTCAGAGATTATCACCCAGTCGAAAAAGATTTTTCAACTGAACCTGAAGATCAGCAGGATGACGAAAAAGATGCTGAAGATGGAGAACGGGTGTCTCTAAATATGCTGCTAGAAAAGCACCAAGATGCTTCTTTAACTGGACTGTTGGAACACAAGGATGAAGAGGTCCTACTCTCCACTGCATTCATATTTCTCAGTTTTACATACACATCTTGGGACCTATGAAAATTAAGTTTTCAGTTAAGAAAAATATAATTGTATCCCTGCAGATGCAAGAGGCATGCTCTATAGATGTGTTACCATTTAGCCAACCCAATTTGAAGAAAGGCAACATGAGTGGAAATTTGTGGAATAATCCAAATCAGCTCTCTGAAGAGATGGTGCGCTCCATGAAAGATATATTCCTTCATTTATCTACCTCTTCCAAGATATCACCAGAGGAGCCTTTTGCTAATTCATCTTCATCAGCAGAACGTCTGTCTGGTTCAACATTGACTACTTTGTCGGATTCATCTGTAATAGCCTCAGTGCTGCTCAGTCCTTCAATTGACTTGAACCATGATGATGGTATTCTTGATGATGTTACAAACTTTGATCCATACAATGTTAATGGGAAGGAAGCACGGAGAGATATTGGAAGCTATTGTTCAGTAGCTGAAGTATCTTGGATGTATATTGGCAATGAACAACTTGAATATGCATCTGGAGCTCTGAAAAAGTTCAGGTAAACACTTGGCTTCAGCTATCGATTATAATTAACACATTGAATGCTGAAAAATTTTCAACTAAGAAGCACTGCAATTTACTTGTAAGCGGTAGCAACTATTTCTCCCTTTCTCCTTTTGCAGATTTCTTGTGGAGCAACTATCAAAGGTTGACCCTTCTTCTATGAACTGTGATGAACAGTTAGCATTTTGGATTAACCTGTACAATGCATTAATAATGCATGTAAGTATGATCTATCGCCTTTTTTAAGAATGTCACTAAGCTACTCATTTAAAGATAGAAGTTGATGTTTTCTTTCGTTCATTATTGTCAGAATAGTATGCGCTCTGAACAGCTTGCATGTTTACTTGAACTTTACTAGGCTTATTTGGCATACGGTGTCCCTGAAAATGACATTAAGCTTTTCGCACTAATGCAAAAGGTTTGATTAAATGTCTCTTTGGTTTATAACTTTCTCTGAATTTTCGATATATACAGTAATTTGACAAGCTAGAGATAATGTCGCAGGCCTGTTACACAATCGGTGGGCAGCCTGTCAGTGCAGCTGAAATAGAGTTTGTGATTCTGAAGATGAAGACTCCCGTGCACCGGCCACAACTCGTATAGCTCTTTTCCTCATTTCCAGGTTCCTCTATTCATCATACAAGTTGAAAATCCATCTTACTATTTCCCTCCTTTTCAGTCCTTGATGCTGGCCCTTCACAAATTTAAAACATCAGAGAATCTCAAGAAATATTCAATTGATGATAGTGAGCCTAGTGTGCTCTTTGCACTCTGTTGTGGGATGTTCTCTTCACCTGCGGTAAGTGAATGAGTAACAATGGGACTCTGTTACAGAAACTAAAGCTATGGGTAATATCAATATCATTGGGATGCTTTCATTTATAATTGGTGGAGTTAGAAATTTCTTCAGCGGCTAGTACTACATGGTTTAAAATAACTGAGCATGGATCTAAAGACTGGGTTTTTCAGAAAATTTGCAAAGCAAGAAATTGTATTTTCAGTGTGCACAGTAAAGCTGCCATAACTATTAAACCGAGTTCTTCCCTACTCATATTTTGGAAATGATAACGTCCTATCAACCAGGTAAGGATTTTCTCTGCTGAAAATGTTCGAGCTGAGCTTCAAGAATCAATGAGAGATTACATCCGAGCATCAGTTGGTATCAATGACAAGGGGGAGCTTATAGTCCCCAAGTTACTGCAGAGCTATGCCAAAGGCATTGTGGAGGACTCTCTGCTCGCCGACTGGATCTGCCGTCATCTAACACTAGACCAAGTCGCTACAATCCAAGATACATCATCGTCACATAAGCAGCGGCTTCTTGGAGTGCGCAGTTTCAGCGTCATCCCATTCGATTCAAGATTCCGGTACCTATTCTTGTCCTACAACAGTAGGTGCCAGAACTGAAAAGTCTGAAACAAACTGCATTTCTCTATGTGCACAAAGCCACAAGAGTGGGTGCTTGACAGTTGACCCTTTGACATAGTGAGAACTGAAAATTTTAGCTGTGTTGTACATTTTGTAAATTTTGGGTCACTAGGATTCTTCTTTGTATGTAAAATTTAGCTAACTTTTGTACATCAAGCAAACCCCAAAATATAACTGTAGATTCGCAGATGGTTCGGTTTCAGGTTAGTGGCTTAATGCCTTAATTACTGCTAAGTAACCCAAAGTTATCCTGCAAATTCACATCCAGTAAATCTGGATGTACATGAGTACATCCAGCAAACTGAACTATGGCTGCTACTGAATTTTACAAAGGTTCCTCGAACTGAATTGGACGCAATGCAATCGAGCGAGCATTCATTTCAGAATAGGCTCGATATCGATGAGGAGGCCCTGAGACGGGTACGGCAGCGGGAACCTGGAGAAGCTGCGGTCGCAGCCGGCGGCGAGCTTCCACCTGAATCGCGTGACGATGTGGTGCACGGCCACCAGCGTCTCCACCCTGGCGAACTCATTCCCGGGGCAGACGCGCGCGCCGCCACCGAACGGCACGAAGGCGAAGGGCGGCACCGCCGATGCGTTCTCGAACCGAGCAGGGTCGAACCTGCCGGGCTCCGGGAAGATGGCCGGGTCCCACTACGTCATGTTGGCCGCGTGGATCACCTGCCACCCCTTGGGTATCAGGTAGCCGCCGTACTCTTCCTCATCATGGTGAACACCGGAGGCACCATCCGCAGCGTCTCCAGTGCTGCCGCCCACGTGTACCTCATCTTGCCGAGGTCCTCCCACGACAGAGCCTCCCCGGCAACCTTGCTCCGCGCGATCTCTTCTTGCTCTGATTGAATTCATTCCATCGTCCATGGATTAGAACAACTCATCAGCGTGTATGCTAGAGCTAGCTAGGATGAGACTGTGAAGCGAATTACCGTGGACAACTTTGTCGTAGGCGTCCTTGTCGGCGTCGAGCTGCCGGATGAGGAAGGTGAGGAGGGCGGCGGTGGTGTCGTGCGCGGCGACCATGAGAAACATGACGTTGTCGATGATCTCCTCGTCGGGCAAGCCCTCAGCGAGCATGAGGCTGACACGTCACTGGCCGGCGAGCTCTCCCCGCGCTCCAGCTTGGTCCTCCTCTCCTGGATGACGCCGGCGACGGCACGCCGCCCACGCTGGCTCGCGGCGAGGCACCGGCTGAAGGTGGTGAAGGGCAGGTCGATCGGGACCGCCCAGATGCCCCTGACCAGCTCCTGGAACTCCGTCCAAAGCACCCGGCGGACGGAGGCGGCGCCGGTCCCGAGGCCGAAGATGGCGGTGCACATGACGTCGAAGGTGAGCGACTTCATGGACGGCATCACGGTCACGGTGGCCCTGCCGCGCCACTCGGCGTCGAGGTGGCGCCGGACCTCGCCGTCCATGCTGGCGACGTGCCTCTTGACGGCGTCCACCCTGAGGAACTGCACCATCATGGCCCTCACGCGGCGGTGCTCGTCGCCAACCACGTCCCTGATCGTCCGACGGCCCACCATCCGGGCGAACGACTCGGGCGTCTTGGCGGTCACCCCGGCGCTGGTGAAGATGAACTTGTTGGCGGAGGTGCCGACGAGGAAGGCCGTCGGACAGCCGAAGAGGCGTAGCCGCGACACGGGCCCGTACGTGGCCACGCACCGCCGGAGCCAGTCGTCGGCCGTGTTGGCGCGGAGGGCGCGGACCAGGCTCAGCGTCTGCCCGATGAAAGGTAGACCGAATGAGCCGGGAGGCAGGGGTGCTTTCAGATTCGTCCTCTTGCCGTCGGCGCTGGCAGAGAGGAGACGGAGCAGTACTGGGACCGATGCTATAACCGCGAGGACGATGGCAACTGCAGCCGCCAATGTCGCCGGAGCAGCATCCATTGCTTCCGATCAAGAGCTTGCACTTTGCAGTAGTACTTCCTTGTTAGGTTCCTTCTCCACTTAGAATTATTATTAGAGTAGAGAGTAGTTTACATTTCTTTCGAGGTGATGCCTTGTGGTTGAAAGCTGGATGCCATTGGAGTAGAGACAAGATGATTAGTCATTAGTCAGCATATGATGAGAACACAAAGATAAACAAGAGTACAGGACGACGAAAAAGACAGTTAAGATAGGGAATGATACATTAGAATATAACTAGCAAATATGTCCGTGTGTTGCAATGAGAGAGAAAAAAAAACTATCATTACTAATGAAAAAGAGTACATAAATGTTACATTTTTTTTACCTTTCTATGAAATTAAAAGGTATGTTTTATTTTATAAGTGACCTTAACATTCATTATAAATACAGTATGTAATATCATATTTTCATAGTAATATCCATACATAAATTATATCCATATTTTCATATGTAATATCATATTTTCATAGTAATATCCAATCTCCATCTAACACATGTAATATAATATTTTTATAGTTTTATTTATTATTTTATTTGTTATAATATATGCAATCCCACATTTTTTCATATATTTATTTATTTGTCTTGCTAATATTGAGAGTGTTAGCATATGAAATTAATTTGTTCTAATATATACAATCCCACATTTTCGTACATATGAAAAGTCTGAGGATGTTAGAACTCTAAATAAAAAAAGATTCACTACTTAATACATAAGTATGTGATGTTTGGTGGTGAGCCCTTCTCATTTTGAGAGTGCAGACCCATGTTCGAGTCCTAGGTGAAGCACTCCCGCTCAGCAGCCAAAAAAACTCCCGCTCAGCCTGCTAGAAAAACAGCTTAATGTTACTTTCACTATGGTGTTGCCTGCTGGAACTTGAACACAGATTCTCAGTATTAGTCTATTAGACATTGGTGATAATGAAAAAAAAATACAAGTGAAGTTTTCAACGAAACATTTTTTTTTCAGTATTCCTGGGAAAAAAAAGAAAAGACAAACTAACAGGGGTGGGGCAAACTGCACACATGACTTTGCATTTCATAAAGCAACATGTGAGATGGTATGTCCTCTGTATTATGATGAGTAGTAATTAATAAGAGGTAAGTTTTTGCTGTGGTACCTCCAAATGACTGTGAACCGTTCATTAGATGAGATCCGATGATTAGGATCATCTATTACTTTTTAGGAGATAATAGTCAATATATATATATATATATATATATATATATATATATATATATATATATATATATTAATTTGGCGAGATAGGATAAATAAGGAAAGTTTTATGTATAAAAATCTTTCTTCTAGATCTAATTGATTTATGTGTGACCTATTTGATATGAAAAAGTTTTTATTTTGTAAATGTGAACATGACATAATTTGATTATCTTTTCATTAACGGGTACGTGACAGGTACAAGTTGTAGTGTGTGTGGTTCCCAAAGTTCATTAGGAGAACAATGTTTCAGCTGTGAGGTTTGGTTCATTTGCCTTGATCGACTAAGCCTGCAGGTCACTGTATCCCAGGAAGCTGTCATCGAGTGGTGGCTGTGCTCGAGGAAGCTGGTGGCCAAATCGTTTCGCCGGGGTTTCGATTCTTTCTTCATGCTCACCTCCTGGATGCTTTGGAAGGAGAGGAACGCGCGCACGTTCGACGGAGTCACCAAAACTCCGCAACAACTCACTAGTGATATCTTCAGTCTGGCTCAGGAGTGGTGTTTGGCGGGGGTTCGGATGCTCCTCGCACGGCGCTAGCTGTTCTGCTGCTCTAGTTCTAGTTCTTGCTGCTATTGCCCCCTTTTTTTGGTGCATGCTGATTGATCTGTGTCTCAGATGCGTTTGTTTCTGTGGGGCGTAAGCCATGTATGGCAACTAATTGTTGCCGGTGCTTCTCTGTAACAGATTCTATTTGCTTCTGCTTAATGAAAAACACGCCTAGGCGTGGTCTCAAAAAAAATATTCATTACAACGTAACATACATGATGAACAAATGCGGTATGCACAAAAAAAAGAGGTTAGTCTCCTCAATCACTCCTATATAATCACGGAGGGAAAGTTCTCCTATTTCTTTATTGTCCCGGCGATTAAGGCATTTTAGAATATTTTCCATTTCTGTTAGATTGATTATTTATTTATTTATTTATTTATTAAAGCTAATAAATTAATGGTTCAGATTGCTTTAAAACTATTACTTCCTAGGAGGTAACGTGGGTACTGTAGCATTGCCCTTAATAAGATGATATGATGCTTTCGGTTGTGTTCAATTGAGCATGACTATGGCGGACTAATCAAAGGAGTCGAGTTGTTGTGTGTTGCCTGTATCTTTTGGTTTGTGATGTACAGGTAATGGATGGGATATGGTGGCCAACAGTGAGCGATAAAGGTCAAGTAAGGTTCGTGCTGATGATCCAAAGGTGGAAGGAGGAACAAGGAAGCTTAAGACAGATCGGCCAAGGAGTTAGTGTGTAGACAGTAGGGAATCTGCATCGTCCAAAAAAAAACAAGAGTGCATGGGGAAGTTGATGGAGACAACATTGACTAAGTCAAGGTGGGAATCAAGGTCCATGAAAACATTCATAGTCATCCCCAACTGCTACATGAGTACATCACACTGCTGACATAACCTGTTATGGCCTCTTCACTTCAACTGCAAGAACTCGCTACTGAACTTCCCAAGTTTGTGTAGGAGTCACCTTATTATGTTTTTCCAAAAAAATATAATAGAAAGTGTTTCTCTTTGACGTTTATCCTACATTGAAAAGACTTGGACTGGAATACCGAAGGTATAATCTCCAATATATGACAGGCTTGGAAATGTTCAGTGGCTCTAACCGTACTTACCCAGCAACTTCTCCAATGCTGTAACATTCTATTCTATTGTAACATTGTGTGGTTGACTTTCCTAAAATTTGCATAGTTATGCAATTTGCATCATCTACAAGCACAAGTTTTCTTCTTCTCCTATCTGTCGAGATCTTTAGACATATACAGCAACTGGACTGCTTTGGTTTCATCAATAAGCATCTCTGCAGCAGGCGAGTTTCATGAGAGAATCATGCAGCCGCTTAATTTGCCAAGAAGCAACAGCAGCACCTCCAAATTACCTGTACCTTTAATTGGTCTTGCCCTCGTCCTCCTCTCCTTTGCCTCTCTCGCCTGCTCCTGTACGGAGCAAGAGAAGAGCTCTCTCATTGACTTCCGAGATGGGCTATCGCAGGAAGGCAAGGTCGGTCTCAGTGTCTCATGGGCCAACAGCACAGACTGCTGCAGATGGGAAGGAATTACCTGCAGCTTCAATGGCGTGGTCACAGGAGTCTTGTTGTCTTCTAAAGGGCTCGAAGGGAGGATCCCACCATCTCTCAGCAATCTTACAGGGTTGCTGCGCCTCAACCTGTCCCACAATTCATTCTATGGCAATCTACCAGCAGAATTGGTGTTTTCCAGCAGCATCATCGTCCTGGATGTCAGCTTCAATCACCTATCTGGTCCTCTGCAAGAAAGTCAATCCTCAAATACTAGCCTTCCTCTCAAGGTACTGAATATCTCAAGTAACTTCTTTACAGGACAGCTACCATCCACAACACTGCAAGTGATGAACAATCTGGTCGCTCTTAATGCAAGCAACAACAGCTTTACAGGACAAATCCCATCTATTTGCAACCACTCCCCATCACTTGTCATGCTTGACATTAGTTTAAATAAGTTCACTGGCACTATTTCCCCAGAGTTTGGCAATTGCTCAATGTTGACAGTACTCAAGGCTGGCCACAACAACCTTGCCAGTGTTCTACCTCATGAATTGTTCAATGCTACCTTATTGGAGCACCTCTCTTTTCCAAACAATAATTTGCAAGGCATACTTGATGGTTCCAGTCTAGTCAAACTCAGTAATCTGGTTTTCCTTAATCTCGGATCAAATGGAATCGGAGGAGATATGCCAGACTCTATTGGGCAGCTGGTAAGATTGAAGGAGCTCCACTTAGACAACAACCTGATGTCTGGAGAGCTGCCATCGACCCTAGGTAACTGCAGAAGTCTCAGGTATATCACCCTCAGAAACAACAGTTTTAAGGGAGATCTTAGCAGAGTTGACTTCACCCAGTTGGATCTCAGGACTGCAGATTTTTCAGTGAACTACTTCAATGGAACAATTCCTGAAAGCATATATGCATGCCGCAATCTAATTGCACTGCGGTTGGCATACAACAATTTTCATGGCCAGCTCTCACCAAGAATAGGAAACCTTAAATCCTTGTCCTTCCTTTCGCTGACAAATAACAGTTTGATAGATATCGCAAATGTGATACGGAGTCTCAAGAGGTGCAAGAACCTCACCACCCTAGTTATGGGAACTAATTTCAATGGTGAAACCATGCCACAGGACAAAGCAATCAATGGTTTTGAGAACCTTCAGATACTGACCATAGATGGTTGCCCATTGATAGGGAAAATCCCCCTTTGGCTATCAAAACTCAGAAAGTTGGAGATATTAGATTTATCAAGCAATCAGCTCTCTGGACAAATACCAGCCTGGATTAATGGACTGCAATTCCTCTTCTTTCTGGACATATCAAGCAATATACTTACAGGGTATATCCCAACTGCATTGATGGAGATGCCAATGCTACAATCAGAGAAGAATGCTGCCAGGTCAGATCTGAAGTTCCTTGAGTTACCTTTATTTTGGACATCAACACGTGAATTCAGCATGCTCAATGCCTTCCCCAGTGCATTGATTCTATGCAACAATAAATTGACAGGCATCATACCCCCAGAAATTGGTCGGTTGAAAGTGCTCAATGTCCTCAACTTCAGCTCCAACAGATTATCTGGAGAAATACCACAACAAATTTGCAACCTCACAAACTTACAAATGCTAGACTTGTCAAATAACCAGCTCACAGGTGAACTCCCATCAGCAATGAGTAATCTTCACTTCCTTTCTCGGTTCAATGTGTCTAACAACGACCTAGAAGGGCCACTTCCAACTGGAGGACAGTTTCATACCTTCACAAATTCTAGCTATATTGGAATTCCAAGCTATGCGGTCCTATGCTCAGCGTCCATTGTGGCCCAGTAGAAGAACCTTCAGCCTCAATGAAAAGGAGGCACAAGAAGACCATCTTGGCAGTTGCTTTCGGTGTCATTTCTGGTGGACTTGCTGCTCTTTCATTGCTTGCATGCTTCCTGATAGCACGCTTGGTATATGATGACCACACAGAAAACCTTGTTCCCCTACATAGGCGGTAGCAGTAATGACTATGTGATGATTTAGATTTCTTTACTTTATTACCTCTTGTACTGTCATTCACTTGAACCTTATACTGAAATATATAAATTATTGAACCCTTTTTAGAACTTCTTTGAAATGGTCAGTTTTTAGAACCCTTTTTAGAACTAGCACTGTTTCAGCATTGTAGTGGCATTGTGCACCATTGCCACGAGATTGGATATATTTCTTTTAAAGGAGATTAATTCTGCTTTTAAGAAATCCAGTAACGCCTTAACAAAGTTTACACATTGGGGTTACCAGCTATAAATACAGTACTGAAAACAAGGATAACAAAAGATGTCCTACTACACATGAGAAGCCTAAAGCTCCCTTGGCGTCCCTTTCTTGTGCATCCGCCAGATTGGATACAATATAATCACCAGAGATATCATGTCATCTTATCTTACTATTACTAATTAGAGGCCTCAATGGAGGCTCCACGTTAATTCTCACTAGATGTGCTAGAAAAAAAAAATCATGTAAATTCTCACAATAATCAAAAACATCTAGCCATCAATTTGATGATGTTCAATCGTCACTAGCAATACTGGCCATTGGATCAATTTAGTTTTCTAAAAAATTACCCACCACTGTCATTATAGAATTAAATAATAAAACAAAATACTTGCATACATCATTTACCAAAAAATACCGTCTTGAACCGATCTAATCTATCCAGCACATCGCAATTTCATCTTCTCCCGTTGTTCTCCCCTGTAGTTACGATTCCTATCAGAAGAGAGCCAACGACATGCCACGGCTTCGTCAACAGCCATTGTAGGAGCGGCCAAGAATTTCATTGGCTCAGAGCATGAGAATCTCACGCGCGTGTGCATTATCAATCCTCCCTTGCTGGAGTTCGCATCACCTACAAGAGGCCAATGAACAGGTGCAAAATCCAGCGTATATATGCCTGTGCACAATCTGTCGGATGAAATCTCATGGGCGCGCGGTGGCAACCTCTGCAACTGCAGTAGTGTGCACTAGAAATTAAAGTTGATCCTGGATACTTGAATGATCGATTTCCAAGCATATTGCCTTTATCGGAGTGGATCACCTTCATCCTGGATACGTTCCTTTGTTTCTTCGTCAAAGACATTGCTTTCTACTATGGTTATTGGGATGCTGGACTAAAGGTTCCAAGCTATGTATCAAGTATCGACCTAATGACCTCCAAGGTATTTAAGGGCGCCATGCACTGCACCATTGACAAATTTTGCAAGCTTGGTTAGAATGAGAAAAGTAGGAAACACATCTAGACCATGGCCATTATTCTGGTGCCCTGATATAGGCTATAGTTGTATTTTTTTTTTGTTAACTAACAGGTTCTATTACCATCTTATGCTTATTCTTTCTTTCTCCAGGCCATATACGATGCCAACCAGTATATAGGAAGATTTATTAGAGCTTGGGCCTAAGATATGTAATGTTTGATTTGCAAAGAGTGTACGAGTTGCCAGCCATCAAAGGTAATGCATCCCCCCATGTATCTCTACATAAACAATAAAACTGAATTATTATGTTTCCTACTTATTTAATTTATGTGTTAAGAGCAAAAATCCGCATCTATATGAGTTATTCACAAGTTAATAATATATAATCATTTAGAAGTTTACAACCTAGGAACAAAGTGCTTTACTAATCAGCCGACGAATCAATAGTGTAGCTAGTTTTGGGATGAACAATTTGTTGCAGAGCCTCTAGATCAAGAGCTTTCCTATCCAATCTTTTAAAATCAAAAAGGTCTATTGTGGAATAAAAATCACCCTCTAATAGTTTCTCTATGTATCCAACTTCTTACACTAAGTGGTACACTAAATCTTCCTCCCTTTCCCTTAAATTTAGAGTGATATGTTATCCATCCTATATGTTATTTGAGATACGGATGTTGTTGGATAACAGAAGTATTTAAGAGAACAAAAATTGTTTGGAGACAACCTACACCAGTATATGGGGGGCTAAGTTTAGGAGGCTCATGGAGATAGGAAGATATAAGCACCCTATTTTAGTAGCACTTTCAAGTTATAAAAATATTAATAAATGGTTATTATTGTGTCATTTTGCCTATGAGATTATGAAGGACATGGTATAATACGTTGCAAAATCCACAATTTAGAAAACAAAATCAAAACAAGCCCAATACTACGATACTTCCTCAGTAGCACTTAAAATTGTACCCAAAATGGATGCATAAATTTAGTGGGCCAATTACTATTACATATATTTATTAAGCAATCACCCTTTAATTATGTAAATCAATCTCTTTAGTACTCCCTCCAACCCAAATTGTCATTTCCAACTTTCTTAGAGTCAAAGCATCTCAAGTTTTACTAAAATTAAAGAGAGACTTACAAATTTTATGGCACATAATAGGTATTCTATGAAAATATAATTAATAATGAATCTAATAATACTTATTTAGTATTATAAATTTTTTTGCTATATAAATTTGGTCAAACTTGATATGTTTAACTCTCCAAAAAAATTGGAATGACTTATAATTTAGGTCGGAGGGAGCACATAATAAAGTATGGGTGCATGCATTTTTTTTATTTATGAATTATGAGTGCACTTCTATACTCATGAAGATGTGTAAGTCAATAGTTTAGCTTTTTTGTTGACACAAAATGTGACGCACAGTGCCTAACACACAGCAAACCGGAAAGCGTGACTTCAATCGGGTGCCCGGATGTTTCGAACTCCGGAGACGTGCCAGTTAGTTTGACCTGAAACTAACAAGGGATAAAATTATTAGATACAAAATTGAAACATGCTGGGTGAGACCAGTTCCATATATATGGCCCTGAAGCCACTTACAACTACATACAACTATAGAAGCTGTCTGCCAACAAGTCTTATAGATTATTCGGCTAAAACGAACATAAAGTACGTAAAGCATTAATAGCCGAATATGCATGCATGAGAAAAGTACGTGTGAACGAATCATAATTAATTGAGAGTTAAAGCATAACCAAACTCGGCAATCCAACCGAGTTGGGGTCCATGATGAAGGAACAAGTAAGCTAACACGATCAAACTAATCTAAAGCTTGTATCTGCCGCACGAGACCTAGCCTTATCAAAACTTAAGCGTAATTAACATGCATGAACCCGCAACATGTAGCAATCTAGGTTAAACTAATTCAGCTATTATAAACGTGAGATCTATTTGTATAGACAACATGAATAACTATTAGAGCATAAATAGATCTATAATAAAGAATAAAACCGAACCGTATCAATCTAGATTGGGCAAAAAGAGTGTTACAAATATATAAAATATCTAAAAACATGCAATACGTGATAACTTAGTGAATCTACTAGATTTTGCCAAATCTAATAGAGTCGATAACTATCTTGCTTTTGCTAAGCATATTGAGCAAATGTCTGTCGCACGGTATCTACTCATAAACGAAACATAAGCAAAGACTTCTTGATTATCGAGCAAGGATCCGCCGCACAATCATTCAAAACAAACAAGACTACTTGCATCAACATCTAAATCCACCGCATGATACTAGACATGATAACAAGGTTGTCGGGACTTACGGAGGTCGACGAATCGATGGCTCCTCTCGAAGAACTCGACGACACGACTAAAGACTCAAAGTTGGCATGGGGCCGGTTGTATTGAATTGGTTGTGAACAGTTTTTACAATGGCCAAGGGTTTATATTTATACCCTAGTCATGACATGAGTCCTACAAGACACGGTTACAAAATATTAAAGGAAAAACATAACATATTTGACTTTAATTTCCTTCGGAGTCTTTATTATTTTAATTGTCACGATCTTTGTTGCTCGATCGGTTCCTGCTTGCCGTTTTTGTCGCTTCCTCAACGGAAAACCACCTTTTCTCAGAATAGCCGACCGCACGATCATTTGTCGAACCCCTTGGAAATTAGCCGACCGTACGGATATTTGCTGAATGCCTTGGAAATTAGCCGACCGCACGGACACTTGCCGAATGCTCTGAACACCTTTCTCTACAAATTTACTGCGCATTGGTCCACTTGTCATCTTCCTAAGCATACAAAAATCCAATGTTAACACATGCCCCCTCAATTTTGGGATAAAAGTTATTTTATTCTGAAATTGACTACAAGCTTCCCCTTTCTTCTAGGTCAACACTGTTCAATACCGCAGCCGCCGCTCAGAAAATCCAATCCCCAGCACATTCTTGAATCCACCTCAATTCCTCAATGGCGACTCAGGATGAAATCTCAGAGGTAAGTTTCATTCACCTCTACGCATTTGGCAATTCCTGATTGATTTTCCTGCTTCTTTCCCGATTTATTCTTTTTTCTGATTTCTTTGAAGGAATACAAGAACTAGATTCTGATCCCCTATGCTGCAAACCCTGATTCCTACCTCCTTGGTCCGATGGGAAATCCCGACCCAACTGAGATTATCGAGAAGGAAACCTCAAGAATCCCCTTCAAGTCTGGAGTCACCCCGCCAAACCAATGGCCAAACACCTTCAAGACCTGACCATTTCCCTCAATCGCCGGGTGGCGAAACTGGTACCGGAGGATGCTGGACAAAAGCAGTAGTCACTAGGACAATCAAGATATCAACCACTGTCTGGAGTTGTCTCTGTTAGAAATGCCCAAAAACGAATCCCTTCTGATAGCAGCTTCTCATTTCTGGTCTGATGCCATCAATGCCTTTGTATTCGGCCATGATATGATGACTTTTACTTTGGCCGATGTATTCATGATGACTGGTCTAAATGTATCATAGCCAGTATACCTCTTCAAGTACAAAAGCAAAAGCAACCAGAAAGCTGTTAAATCTGAAGGGGATGGGTCAAATACATTCAAACCTATATGGAAACATCTGGTACTGTTCTTGACAAAGAATACAGAGCCTTCATGAACATGTGGCTGTGCAGATTCATCTTCTGTGGGAAATCCAATGAGCCAACTTTAAATCATATGATGATGGCCGAGGACCTAGCTGCAGGCACCCTAATTCCCCTGGGCAAGTATCTCCTGGGATCTGTTTATCACATGATGCATCAGATCACTGCCCAGATGCAGCAAGGTGGGGAGATTTCTTGTGTAAGTGGCCCCTGGTGATTTGTTTAGATGTGGCTGCAACTGTATATGCATCAGATAATCTCTGTGCCCCTCCATAATTTGAGCTTTCCTTCAGTCAATTATGCCGAAGGCAGTATGACAAGAGTCAAGGGCTGTCAAACCTATGGAGAAGCAACATCTTCCATCAGCATCGACATGGACGTCAGCCACCTCTTCAAGCTGTTCTTTAAGGGTTTTGATAATGTGCTTTGGCTCCCTTACAGAGAAAATGACAATTTAACCCTCCCTTGCAAATTCAGCTATGAATCTGACTGTTCTGACAAAGTGTCCACAGAGGTTTTTAATTCCTTCATCAAACCCTGCACCTTGCCAGCCGAATTCCATCAGGGGAGATTAGTGTAATCTACCTATGAATTCTATTACCCAAACATGGCAGTCAGACAATTAGGATGTGGACAGTTGCCCCCAAGACCTTTTTTTTCAACAACCATAAGATTCAGGGAGTTGATCAGAAGTGAAATAGAAGCTAAAAAGGTCTTTGAGCTTGGATGGGAACTGCCAACATATGAACCCTCCCCATTTGGGTTAGTAGATGCTGCTCATTCTCTTTTTGCCTCATGGTGGCAAGAATGGCACAATCACATCTTCAACACACCAGTGCATTCTTTATGCCAAGATCTGCAATCCCAATTTTCTTCTGACAATGAGGTAATTTCATTATACTTATCACCCTCTGCTTTTGAATTCACTTCTCACTTTAACATTTGATTATGCACAGGACCTTGAGCCCACTCCTCCTGCCAAAGCAATCCAGTACTATCTAGCTGGGCCCAATCCTGTCCTGGGTTTCGATGCTCCAACCCTAGCAGCCTTTATGAAGACCCATGCAACTTTGGCCACTGCACCTTCAGGAGGAGAAGGCAAAAGGAAAGCTTTTGAGAATATCAACGTGTCCAGAAAGACAAGGTCCAAGAAAGTCAAGCTGTCCTCCAAGGTATGAATCTTTTATTCGGCAATAAATCCCATTTGGCAATAACTCTAACCGTCTTCATATCAAATCATTTCTACTACAGCCACATGTTGAGATTCTAGGATCGAGCAATGTGACAATGGATATTCCTCTTCAAGCTTCTACTAAAAATGTAGAGGTTCAGGAAACTGAAGATACTGAAGCTTATGAAGCTGAAAGCACAGATGCCCAGGAAACTGCCGAACACATTGGTAACATCATTCGGCTAACCACTTCCTTCTCTTTATATGATATCTACTTCCTGCTTTTATACTTTATCATCTGCATTATTGGAAATAGATAAAATTATAGAAGATCTAGCAGAAGAAACTTCCTCTGGTCCAGCTCTAGGCTCACCATCTCTGAATACCCAATCAAGCCCCCAACTAGAGCAGGACACCACTCATCCCGATGATCAATCAACACAGCAGGTAACATCTTGCCTTAAGCTATTCTCTTAGTATACTCATTCAGTCGGCTAACACTTTCCCCTTTCTCAAGAAAACCATCAAGTCGACCACTAGCTACTCTTTCACTGTTGAGGATTACATCAGTGAGAAGGGTGAGGAAGCTACCTCTCAACAAACTCTGTCAATGGAGAATCAAGCTCGGCTGAGGGATATAGCCAATCTGCTAAACAAAGACATCAACACTCTGGTTCAAGACTCAGATCATATAAGAGACCTTCTTGAGCTTATCAACCAAGACCTCCCATCTGATCTCAAAGCTTCTCTAGAGTCTGCAGCTCATCTTGATGATCGTTTTGCTGTGGTGAAAAGAGCTAATAAAAATATAGCCTCCAGAGCTGTCTTGCAGAATAACAGATCCCTGAAGAAACAAGAAGCTAAAGTCTTGCATTCTCAAATTCAGGCCGCCAAGAATTCACTGGCAACTCTGGGGCCTGAGCTGAAAGTTATGGAGGATGAGAAAATCAGGCTGTAGGCTCAGTTAACTGAACTGAATGCCAGAATTCAGTCTCACAAAGCCAAGATGACAGATTTGCCAAATTCCATAGAGGCAACTTCATCAAAGATATCAACTGTCCTCAAAGAAGACCAACAGCTCATGACAAGGTTGTCCAATATTCAAAGCTCTGGAAACGAAGACCAGAAAGTGTTGAACAATGTTAGCCGAATCAGAGCTGAAGCCTTAGATGCTATTAACCAGCTCCTGAGATAGTATAAAAATGGGCTTGTAAGAGTTTAACCATGACACATTTTGTTTCTGAACAATCGGATGTTTTTGTTCTTCATCTCTATACACCTCTGTTTGTATGAAAGTATAATCGCTCTTTTATTTTCCCGATTAGAACATAGCCGATTGCTTTTAGCTTTCCGATCAGAGACATAGCCGATTGTTCCTGTCTTTCCGACTCAGGGAAATAGCCGAGCGACTCTTGGCTTACTCGAGCCTGGCCCAGTCCATCAATGGCCCATCCGAGAGGGAAAACCCTAACTCGTCGTTTGGTATTCTCATCCCACTACCCCGAGATATACGCCACTGCCTTTCACTCGGCTTATAAATAAGCCCTTCCTTCTCGGCCTCCATTAAGACCTCTAGTTAAGCATTCTCATCTCCGTCTCCTCCTCTTCTCTACGCAAATCAATCTAGAGGGAAACCCTAACCTCTATAGTAGCAATGGCGGGAGGCGACGACCGTGGCAAGCGTCCTGCCGAAGGCGAAGCTGAAGGAAGCCGAGCATGGCGTAATCGACAGCGTGGGTGAGAATCGGCTTCTTGTCCCCTTGCAGTTCTACTCTTTTTTCATCTTTCTAGTTCTGATCTCTGTTCTTACTTATCAGGATAAGGGTCATCTCTACTAGCCACAACATTCCTTTCCTTCGGCGACAGCAGCCCAGCCAGGGACCCCATCATCCGGCTCCTCCGGCTCTTCAAGCTCCTACCATTCCAATCCCCGGGATTTGGATTCGGACACCATGGACGCCCCTTACACGCATGGAGAGGCGGTCATCTTCCTCAAGGAAAGGAACGAAGTCCGAGGAGAACTGGAGAAGATCTCCAAACAATATGGCATCAACCAACTCGAGTGGGAGAACCAGCGGAAGCAGTTCTGCGACGCTATCACTGGTTAGTACAAATAAACCCACTCTATTTCCCCCTTCTCTGATTCATCTGTTCACTCGATTGGTGTTCTTCTGTTCAGCGCTCTCTGCAGAGGTTGAGCGCCTGAAGATTGCGGCGAACAAGATTGCCGACAAGGTGAACGCCCAGGGAGAAACCGCTGAAGCACGCCTTGATGATGTGGACGGTCATATAGATCAGGCCGTCATCCAAGGCGTACACCACGACGTAGCTCTGGGGCTGGAGGCAATGTCTACCCAGACTCGCGAAGATCTCTCCTTCATGCCAGTCGGCTTCCTCGTTGGCGGACCTCTGGAAGATGTTGAGAACATCAACGAACTCCTGGAGAGCTATGAGGATCATGCAACCGTCCTCGCCCAAGCCACAGATGCCCAGTCCGTCCTCAACAAGCTGTTCGAGGAGTAGTTTGTACTTAGGAAATTTATGTAAAAACTACTTGTCCTATTGTTGACACCGTTTTTTCGTACGTGTCAAAACGAGTCAAGTGTGCCGATCGGCAGGTGTCGATGTTCTCTATCGACGTCAAGGTATTATCGGTTAGGTTACCGATAGAGGAGAAGGAGGTCGCCGATGGTAAATTTAATTGAAGAGACATCTAGAGAGGAGGTTGTTTGCCGGTTTGGAATGTTGCCGATAGAAGCAGAAGAATATTGCCGATTAGGAGTGTTGCCGATAGATGCAAGGGAATATGATGACGTCAGCAGAAGACTGCCGATGGCAATAGAAGGAAGTTGCGGATTGAAGGGATCTGCCGATGGTAGGTTTCATCGTAAAGAAATAGATAAGGAAACTGGTGATTTTATACCAGCATTATTATAAGTCCGACTCTTGCACGAGTCATTTATTTCCTTAAAAATAGGTATTGCTGTTATGGTTAGGTCCGATTCTTGCGCGTGTCATTTGTTTTCTTTTAAATAGGGATTTTCTGTTTAGGAAAGTTAGAGTCGTGGTTGTTTACAACTCCCTTGGCCGGAGTATAAATATGTACCTAGGGGTCGTGTGAAAATATATACAATCATATCAAACAAATATATTATTTTTTATCTATTTTTCCAGCAATTTACCCTTTTATCACATTAGTTCTAGTTTATCTACGAGTTCTTCAAGTTTCAACGGTGAAAGGATCAAGATGTCCAAGAGGGGGGGGTGAATTGGGCTTGTTTTAAATTTCTAAAGCAAATATGAAAACCTATCAAATGCCAATCACCCCCTAGTGCCTACCGTCCGTGTGTCCTAGCTAGAAAGCGGTAGCAGTTCAAGGGAATTAAAAACAACCTAAGCAATTCTAGTAGGAAATGTAAAGACAAAACGGAAAGTAATGCGGAAAAGTAAAGAGCTAGGGAAAAGAAAATCTCATTGACGCAGTGATTTTTTCCCGAGGTATCGAGGCGTCGACACCCCCGTAGTCCTCGTTGGAGCACCTCGCAAGGTATCGCTCCCCCTCTACCCGCGCAAGGGTAGAGTGCTCTCTATGGGCTGATTCTTCGCCACTCCGGCTCGGTGAATCGCCCACAACCGGTCACAAGAGCTTGGAGAAGAGCCGCCAACAATCTCCCGGCGGTCACTTCCTCCGAACACCACCAAACCGTCTAGTTGCTGTCGAACACCAAGAGTAACAAGCACAAGACCTTCACTTGACCCACTCAAGGCTAGGAAGGTGGATGGATGCACACAAGTCACTCCTAATCACTCTAGGAGGGAAGAACAAGATGAACTCTCTCTAATCTCTCCCTCACTAGCCTCTTGGCTCTCCAAAGGATTTCTCAAGGTGTCACCAGCTGAAAACAATGGCCAAGCGTCCCTCTAAGGACCAAGGGGGCAACTATAAATAGTCCCCACCTCCAAAACTAGCCGTTTTTTACTTTTTCTTCTCTCTGCGAAGCCACCGGACTAGTCCGGAGCTTACACCACCGGACCATGCACACTGGTCCGGAGCTCACTCTCGTTTCAAACTCAGGCACCGTCGGACTACTCTGCTTGGTCCGACGCACTGGTCCGACGCTCTGGTCCGGAACCTCGGTGCTCTCTGAGTGAAAAAACTTTCTCACTTTTACACACCACCGGACCACTCTCCTTGGTCCGGTGCCCTGGTCCGACGCTCTGGTCCGGAGCCAGGGAGCTCTCTGCATAGACCAAACTCCTGTCTTGAGGCGTCGGACTAGCCGTCGGACTGACCGTCGGACTAGTCCGGAGCCTTCTGTTACTCTGAACCAAGCCACCGGACCACTCTCCAATGGTCCTGTGCTTTCCAGACAGGTGGTCCGGAGCTCCTCGAGCTGGAGTTCTGCCTAAGTCAGGGACCACCGGACCACTCTCCTTGGTCCGGTGCCCACTGAGCAGAGTGGTCCAGAGCCTCTTTCTCCCTCTAAAACAACTGTTCTCGCTGAGGTTTCTCAAGGGATTTTGTTCCTACCATTTCTAGGGCTTACCAAGGGCTGAAAGCAAGGTCCCTAGGACTAGTAGTGACAAGTGTGCATATACCCACTTTCCTAAACTCTCCTAGGTCAAGCTACTAATCTCATACCCCCCTTTATAGTACGGTCAAAGGAAAAACAAAAGCCCTAGCTATACTTAGTGCCCTTCTCAACCTTATGGCACTAAGAACTAGCCTAGTCTTCCACTTGTACCATCATCCTTTGCAACCGAAACGATTTCCATCTTGGGGGCATGAATAACCATTAAGCCCATTCACAAAGCATCACTAATGACCTAACATCAAAGACTTTGCCTCTGCAAAACACACGTTAGTCAGTGACCTTGTATTGTCGTTAATCGCCTAAACACAAGGGTCCATGATTCTACAATCTCCCCCTTTTAGGTGATTGACGACAATACAAGCTCGAGTAGAGAATAAAGAGTGAATTTTGATAAGAGAAACACATGACTTGACATGAGATAGGCATGGGTTAGTGATAAGAAAGACAAGTACATGCCTAACCATTCAAGCCATGACAAGCACAAAAGATATGAATTGAGCATAGTACTTGATTTCAAAAAGGATATGCTATAGCCAAAAGATCAGAGATTAGCGTGGAAGGAATATAGCATAACCAAGTGACATGATATATAGAGATGAAAGTCCACACATGTCACACAACCATCAAGTCTCAACCATCACACATATCATACAATGCATTAAGACGGTAAACGTGATGCATGATGCAATAAAGTTTATACACATCAAAAGAACGAGTCCTACTAGCTCCCCCTGAAGCTAGCCCATCTACTCGACTCTCCCTCTCCCCCTTTGGCGTCGAAGCACCAAAACTAGGCGTCTGGAGGTAGAGTGGAAGCAGCCGTGGACCGGTCGAGCACCCTGAAAGCTGCCAGATATGTCTCGTCATCTGAATCCTCCCCGTGAGTGTGTGTCGCTAGTAGTGAAGCGGTCTGGGGGTCGGAAGCTGACAGGTCTGTTGCGGTCGAAGACTCTGGAGCAGTAGCCGGAGTAGCAGTAGGATCAGTAACCGGTGCCAGTGTCTCTGCGGGAGCCTCAGGAGCGGCGGTGTCGGATGGTGCCTCAAGCACTGACTCGGCTGGAGTCTGAAGAACCGGAGGCTGCTGAGGCTGTACTGGAGTGGAGGTGACAACTGTAGCATCGGTAGCAACTGCAGCTGTAGGTGGGGTAGACATGGCTGGAGCCCGACTGTCGTGTGTAGCCTCTGAGGAAGCTACTGAGGAACGGTGCTGATCGGCTGTCGGTGCAACTAGCTCGGCCTCAACCTCTGCTACTATCTGAGGACCAGTGGGGGACGGCTGCCCGGTGATGTCGCTGAACGACGCTGAAAGATCCCTGGCAGTAGCACCCATCGTAGCAGTAAGTGGAGTGAAACCAGTAGTGAGAGGGGTGAACTGCTGAGTAGGGCCAAAGGTGTCCAACCACTGCGTCATCTGAGTCGCCGGTGACTGGAACGGGGTGGTCAATCCGGCACCCTGAAGTCCACTGGACTGTACGGCTAGGGTGGGAGAGACTGTCTGACCGGCGGAGCTCGTAGGGACCACTGAGGGGCCAACTGAGGGTCCAACTGAGAACTATGGCCCTCCTAGCTGCCCAACTGACTGTGAGGGCTGAGGCGTGCTCATCATCTGTATCTGTGGAGCTGCAGGGAACTCTAGAGGAGGAGCGCCAGTCCACTTCATCATATGGGCCATAAAGGCCATGTTCTGCTGCTGCAGCTGCTGTGACTGTAACTAAAGGCGCTGGGATTCTAGCTGCATAGCGAGCATCTGTCGCTGCATCTCAAAGTGACGCTCCTCTGACTGTCGCTACATCTCGTCCTGTCGCTGCTGTACCTGTGTAACTGCAGTGACGAGAGAACTCTACTGCTCATTCATTCTGTCAAGGAGCTTGAGCATCATCGTCTCGGTGGCAGAGGCAGAACCGCCAGCCTCAGTGTCGTGAGCCCGTGGGGGCATCTATGGAACTGGCTGGAAATTGGCGTCTGAGCTGTCTGAAGTATCCTCAGGAGTCACATCAGCTCCAGTATCTAGTCCATGGAGCTCCTGCTGCTCAATGCTACGGATAGCCTCATCCTGAGCATCAACCTCTGCTCTGTCAACTGGTGCTGTCCTCTCTCTGACAAGACAGAGGACCCGGTTTCCAAACCGGCTGTCAAATGACCTAAGGACTCTATAAGCCGGAAAAGAAGTCGGCGACTGATCTAGTAGAGCGCGAAGTCCTGGGTTCGCTCCCTCAAGCTCAGTAGCAATGATCGATGATATCCAATGAGCATAGGGAAACTGTCGACGGGCCCTCATACCATCTGCTATCACATCCTCTATCTCTGACACAAGGAAGTCTGCAACGTCGAACGGTGTCTGAGATACCAGGGCCTGAAGGAGTAGCTGCTGCATGTTGGTCAATCCTTCCTTGTAACCCGTGCGAGGAAGCAGAGTACGACGGAGCACCTCGTTGAACCTGTGAACTGTAGGCCTGAGCTCTGCTGGGCTATGCCTAGAGCCCTCTGAGAAGGGTGACTTGAAGAGAGGAGCCACCTCCTGCACTGACAGTGTACGTCCACCTCGAGCTCTGCGAGGCACTGAGGCTCCTCTGTAGCACTCATAGTGTAAGTCAAGCTCTCCACCCTACTGACGGAGGCGAAAGATCTCTCTGAGTCTGGTCAAGTAGAGTCTGTATCGCTCGCCTCTGAACGTGTACTGCACAAACTTGTGCTCCGGATCCACCCATACTGAAGCATAGAACTCTCTGACCCATCTCTCTATATAGTTACCGGAACGCCCGAGTAAGTCGGCGAGTCCCGGTAGGTAAGTCAGGAACGGGCGGATCTCCTCACCAGCTAGCTCAACGATGCTCTCTAAGGAGCAAACCCTGTGTGGTCGTATCTGAATGCTGGTCAGCTGAGCTGCTCTGTAGAAATCCTCCATGAGAGGTGTGTGCCAACCGGGTGAGGCTCTGGGGTCTCTATGATCCGGGCACCACTTCTCCAAAGCAACAAACCGTAGCTTCTTCACCTGCTTTGCTGTGAGATTCCTCAGATCGAGGTGAACTGACGCTGAAGCTGCTGTCGGTGCTGCTGACTGTGGTGACTGAGCAGACTGGGAGCGAGTGGAACGCCCCCAGGAACTAGGTGCCAACGGAGTCCCCAGAGCTTCAGTGACAAGCTCTGGCTCCTCTGGTGTATCCTCAGTATGTGACCCAGCTGGAGGAGTAGTGGGAAGATCCCGCGAAGGGGTGCCAAGTCGGACTGACCCTCGGCGATCGCCTCGCTTTGCGCGGTCTGCTGCATCGGCCACTGCTTCGGCTTTCTCAGCCTCTGTGTGCTTTCGCTTCTTCTTCTTGGCTTTCTCAACAATGGGCTTCTTGCCCTTATCACTGGAAGGACGTGGAGGTGGAGGAGCATCATCACCTGACCCAGCTACGCGAGCACGAGTACTGCGAGTCATACTGAATCAAGCAAAGAACCACTGCTCACTGTCAACTGCTAGAACCACTGCCAACTGTCAGAACCACTGCCACAAGAACCACTGAGAGCTGCAAGTGTCAACTGTCAACTGATCAAACCACAAGCACAACTGATAGAGGGGCCTCCTGGCCACTGGACTGAACCTCTGAGGCTTTGCCTTAATCCGTACTCGCGAGCTTTGCCCTGAGTTCAACTGCCACTGACTGCTGCTGGATAGAATAGACAGGATATACATAAGCATATATAAAATCTAGAGGTAAGAATCCGTATAGAAGCAAGCATCTAGATAAGTGATAGAGTGAAATCTGACATGATACCTGAGGTAAGAAGGCGTGAATCTAATCAGAGCAAATTCAAGTACCAAAGCACACTCCGAACGAGAATTACCAGTTGCGAATTACAATTGGCAATTGGATTTAGTGAATTGGATTGAATATGGATTTTCAAGGAATAATACTAGGGCATAACTCAATTGACGACTCGACAAAACGCGATATCGAAAATGAATCCATACCCTAGAAGCGAAGAGGTGGAGTCGACGACGACGGATTGGAAAAGGTCGCGGACGAGGTCGTCGAAGACAATGATGAAGTGAATTCGTTCGAGGACGAACGCGTCGAAAACCGTCGTAGGGTTAGGGCAAACCCTAGCTCCTTCTGAGTTTGCAGGCAGGAACAATGGAGAGGAGGGGGAAACCCTAGGTGAGTTGCACGAGCTCGGCAGGGAGCCTGGAGATTGAGCAGAGCAGATCACCGACAGCGAGGTGGAGGATGGCGGCGCGGCGGCGATGAAGTGGTGGAGGCACTGCGGCGGGCGAAAGGAGATGAAGCAGAGGGCAGAGCAGCAGGGCAGAGACGGCGGAGCTCAGGTGGAGGGAGATCTCTGGCGGCAATGGCGCGGTGGCGTGGGTAGGGCAGAGCGGCGGCGGAGCAGGCACGGCGGTTGTACGGACGGCGGACGAGAGACAGTGAAGAAACAGAGCCGCACACGGGGGGTTATCCGCAATTTTTCAAAGCGTCGGACCACTCCGCTTGGTCCGACGGTTGGTCCGACGGTACGAGAGAGGGGAGTACAGTGAGCGCCCGACCACCGGACCAGGGCGTCGGACGACGCACCGGACTGGTCCGATTGAGCACCGGACTGGTCCGACGGTGCAAGGATGAAATTCACAGAGGCACCGGACAACTTGTCAATGGTCCGGTGAAGCGTCGGACACTGGTCCGACGGTTTCTTTGGCTGAAAAGATTTATGTAGTGAGGGTCGAGGCGTCGGACCACTGCGTCGGACCAGTGCAGAGTGGTCCGGAGGGTGGTCTGGTGCTTAATTTTGCTCTGAATTTTCCTATTTTTCTCTCCAATCTTTTCTCTTAGCCAAGTGCCAACATAAAAGAGCAAAGAGGAACACTTGTTGGACTTAACATAAGAACCATCTCTCAAACCCTCAATTTTAGAAATAATTTGCCATAGGCTAGGATTAGTTTTCTTAAGAAAATAGTTCAATAAAGCTCCAAGGGTCACCATAGGGGCACTAGAGAGGTATTAGCTGAAGCTAGAGCGTTGAATTGCTCCCCCTAAGTGTTGAACCTAATGATGACCAACAAACTTAACCGAAAAGAAACGAAGAAGCAACACTCATGCATATGCAATGCAAAACGGAATTTGAATCTAGGTTGCTTGCAAGTTTAAACCGTGGTTAAGCTTTGTCACACGCTTTGAGGGCGGTTATCTTAACCGCGTTAGCCAAGCTTATGTGCATTACCAAATTAAACATGTTATATTACATATGAATGCATGATTCAACACAAGCTCATCTTTTAGTGAAGTTAGAGTGATCAAGCACATTTAACTCGCTTCTCAACCTACAAAAGGTTGTTTCATCGAGTGGTTTAGTGAAGATATCCGCCAATTGATCTTCGCTCTTAACTCCAACTAGTGTGATGTCTTTCCTAGCCACATGATCTCTAAGAAAGTGATGGCGAATATCAATGTGCTTGGTGCGAGAGTGTTGAACCGGGTTGTTAGCAAGCTTTACGGCGCTTTCATTATCACACAAAAGTGGAACTTCTTTTAAAAACACGCCGTAATCAAAGAGTGTTTGGGTCATGTATAAGATTTGTGCACAACTTGCTCCCATGGCAATGTATTCCGCCTCGGCGGTTGACAATGCCACACTGTTTTGCTTCTTTGAGGACCAAGAAACAAGTGATCTTCCTAGCATGTGGCACCCGCCGGAGGTACTCTTCCTATCAACCTTGCACCCGGCATAATCCGAATCGGAATAGCCAACTAGTTGGAAGGGAGCTCCTTTGGGATACCAAAGACCCATGCTAGGGGTGTGCCTTATGTACCTAAGGATTCTTTTAACCGCACAAAGATGCGACTCCTTAGGGTTTGCTTGAAACCTAGCACACATACACACACTAAACATGATATCCGGCCTAGATGTGGTGAGGTAAAGTAAACCACCGATCATAGAGCGATAAAGAGTTTGGTCAATCAGTTTACCTCCCTCATCGAGATCGAGATGCCCATTAGTTGGCATTGGGGTCTTGATTGGCTTGCAATCCTCCATCTTGAACTTCTTAAGTAGATCATAAGTGTACTTTTCTTGAGAGATGAAGGTCCCTTCTCTCATTTGCTTCACTTGAAAGCCGAGGAAGAAGGTTAGCTTGCCAATCATTGACATCTCGAACTCCTTGGACATAAAGTCACCAAACTTCTTGCAATAGTCTTGGTTTGTTGATCCAAATATAATGTCATCGACATATACTTGGCAAACGAAGATCTCTCCATTAAGCTTCTTGGTGAAGAGTGTAGTGTCGACGATCCTGATCTTGAAGCCCTTCTTGATTAGGAAGTCCCTTAGCCTCTCATACCAAGCTCTTGGAGCTTGCTTCAATCCGTAGAGTGCCTTGGACAACCTATACACATGATTAGGAAAGTTTGGGTCTTCAAACCCGGAGGTTGTGAGACATAGACAAGTTCATTAATGAAACCATTTAAGAAGGCGCTCTTCACATCCATTTGAAAGAGTTTCATTTTGTGATGTGAAGCATACGCCAAAAGGATACAAATGGCTTCAAGTCTTGCAACCGGAGCAAAGGTTTCTCCAAAATCGAGTCCTTCTACTTGAGAGAACCCCTTTGCCACCAATCTTGTTTTGTTCCTCACAACCACGCCTTGATCATCTTGCTTGTTCCTAAACACCCACTTGGTGCCAATGATTCTTGCATCCTTTGGCTTCTCTTCAAGTGTCCACACTTGGTTCCGGGTGAAGTTGTTGAGTTCTTCATGCATGGCATTCACCCAATCCGGATCCGTAAGTGCTTCTTCTACACTAGTAGGCTCAACAAAGGAAACAAACGAGTGATGTTCAACATAAGATGCAAGTCTAGAGCGAGTCATTACTCCCTTTGATGGACTTCCTATGATTTGATCATGGGGTGAGCTTGAAGGAAAGATGTTGATCTTCTATTTGTCTCTTGAGGAGGAGGATGCGATGCTTCAACATTGCTTGCTTCGGCCTCGGCTTGATCTTGAGGAATGTGAGTGTCTTCTTGAGCTTCTCTCACTTGATCTCCTTCATCAACTTGAGGTGTGTGGGGTGGAGAAGGATCTTGATTTGCTTCATCTTCAACTTCTTCCACCTCTTGTGGGTTCATAGCACCAATTGGCATATTCTTCATTGCCTCCCTCAAGGGTTCATCACCTACATCAATATCCTCAAACGCTCCTTGGGAGCCATTAGTTTCATCAAACTCCAAGTCATACGTTTCTTCAACTAAGCCAGTGGCTTTGTTAAATACACGGTATGCCTTGGATTTAAGTGAATAACCAACAAGGAAACCAATGTCACACCGCTGTTGGAATTTACCCAAGTGTTGGCGCTTCTTGTAGATGTACACCTTGCAACCAAACACCCGGAAGAATGAAATATCCAGCTTCTTCCCATTGACAAGCTCATAGGGGTCTTCTTTAAAAGCCTTTGGACGAAGAGACGGTTTGCCGCATAGCAAGCGGTGTTTATTGCCTCCGCCCAAAACTTCTCCGGAGTGTTGTACTCATCAAGCATAGATCTTGCTAGAGTTATGAGCGTCCGGTTCTTCCTCTCTACGACACCATTTTGTTGTGGAGTATATGTGGCGGACACCTCATGCTTGATCCCAACTTCATCACAATAATCTTCAATCTTTGTGTTCACAAATTCGGTGCCATTGTCACTTCTAATCTTCTTGATCTTCACATCAAATTCATTTTGAGCTCTTGTAGCAAACTTCTTGAAGATGCCTTGTGTCTCTCCCTTGTCTTGAAGAAAGAACACCCAAGTGTACCGAGAGTAGTCATCCACTACCACCAAGCAATAGAGATTTCTTCCAAGACTAGCATAAGTGGTAGGGCCAAATAGAGCCATGTGTAGCAACTCTAGGACTCTTGAGGTTGACATGAAAGCTTTGGTTGGATGAGTGTTTGCCACTTGCTTGCCGGCTTGACATGCACTACAAAGTTTGTCCTTTTCAAACACCACATCCTTGATTCCTCTAACCATTTCTTTCTTGACTAGCTTCTTCAAGGTTGACATGCCCACATGTGCTAATCTTCTATGCCATAGCCAACCCAAAGAATTCTTGGAGAATAGACAAGCTTGCAAGTTTGCTTCATTTGAAGTGAAGTCCACTAAGTAGAGGTTGTTGTGCCGAAACCCTTTGAATATCATTGATGAATCTTCAATCTTGGTCACAATCACCTCATTTGGAGTGAAGAGACAATGAAACCTGAGATCACAAAGTTGACCAACCGATAGCAAGTGTAAGCTCAATGATTGTACTAGCAAGACATTTGAAATTGATTGATCTTGGGAGATAGCCACTTTGCCTAAGCCTTGAACTTTGCCCTTTGAATTATCCCCAAAAGTGATCTTGTCTTGATTTGCACAATCCTCATCAAGTGTGGTGAACATCTGGGGGTCGCCGGTCATGTGTTGAGTGCAACCACTATCAATTACCCAATGGCTTCCACCGGTCTTGTAGTTCACCTTCTTGTCACCTTTAGCCATAAGGCATAGGTGTGTAGAGGATGAGCCCGGCGATGAAGGAGGAGGTGGCGGTGGAATCGAAGAACCAATCACCAAAGCGGCCACCTTCTCTTCTTCACTCTCATCATCGGAGGAGTCACTTGAATCATCAATATCGGTGAGCCAATCACCCACAATGTAAGCCTTGCCATCCTTCTTCTTCTTGTGGAAGTTGAAGTTCTTCTTCTTGTATGGCTTGTCTTGCTTCTTGTTATCATCACTTGAGTCATCATTGCCGCCCTTGTTCTTCTTGAAGTTCTTGAACTTGTTGTTCTTGAACTTGTCTTTCTTCTCTTCGGGACACGCATGGGCTAGATGACCAAGAGTGCCGCAATCGTAGCACTTCATTTGGGAGATTGGCTTCCTTGAAGAGCTTGTGAAGAATTTCTTCTTCTTTGAGTCAAACTTGACTCCGTTTTTGTTTAGCCTCTTCAACATCTTGGCGGTCTTCTTCACCATGAGAGCAATGTTGTCTTCATCATCATCATCACTTGTACTCTCAACGACATATTGAATCTTGCACTTCTCCTTGGAAGATGCCTTGAGAGCCAAGTCCTTCTTCTCCTCCTTCTCTTTCTTCTTGGAGGAAGATGAAGTTCCATCATTGATCTTCATGTACATCTCATGAGCATTGATCTTGCCCAACACTTGCGTTGGTGTAGTTGCGGAGAGATCGCCTTGATGAAGAACCGTGACGATGTGGCTATACTTGTCTATTGGAAGGACACAAAGTATCTTGGGCACCACATCGGCCGGTGTCATTTGAGAGAGTCCAATGCCATTCAACTCCTCTACAAGCACATTCAAGCGAGAATACATTTCATTAGCATTTTCATGAGATAGCATAGTGAAAGCATTTAACTTAGCAATGATAAGGTGATAGCGCTCTTCTCTTTCACATTTAGTGCCCTCGTGAAGAGCACAAATGTTTGTCCAAATCTCATGCGCGGTTTTGCAATTCCGCACATGGTTGAACACATCCTTGCAAATGCCACGGAAAAGAATATTCTTTGCCTTGGCATTGTTCTTCTCAAAGTATGGGTCCTCGGCGAACACCGATCCACCTTGGGTGGCGGCTTTGTGAACGCCGACATCCACGGCCTCAAGGTAGGCCTCCATCTGCACTTTCCAATAAGGAAAGTCATCCCCATCGAACATGGGTGGCGGTCAGTCCCCATGGGATATCTTGCTCTAGGCGGTGAAGCCTAATTTAGAGCAACAAGGCTCTGATACCAATTGAAAGGATCAAGATGCCCAAGAGAGGGGGTGAATTGGGCTTGTTTTAAATTTCTAAAGCAAATATGAAAACCTATCAAATGCTAATCACCCCCTAGTGCCTACCATCCATGTGTCCTAGCTAGAAAGCGGTACCAGTTCAAGGGAATTAAAAACAACCTAAGCAATTCTAGTAGGAAATGTAAAGACAAAACGGAAAGTAATGCGGAAAAGTAAAGAGCTAGGGAAAAGAAAATCTCATTGACGCAGTGATTTTTTCCCGAGGTATCGAGGTGTCGACACACCCCCCTAGTCCTCGTTGGAGCACCTCGCAAGGTATCGCTCCCCCTCTACCCGCGCAAGGGTAGAGTGCTCTCTATGGGCTGATTCTTTGCCACTCTGGCTCGGTGAATCGCCCACAACCGATCACAAGAGCTTGGAGAAAAGCCGCCAACAATCTCCCGGCGGTCACTTCCTCCGAACACCACAAAACCGTCTAGGTGCTATCGAACACTAAGAGTAACAAGCACAAGACCTTCACTGGACCCACTCAAGGCTAGGAAGGTGGATGGATGCACACAAGTCACTCCTAATCACTCTAGGAGGGAAGAACAAGATGAACTCTCTCTAATCTCTCCCTCACTAGCCTCTTGGCTCTCCAAAGGATTTCTCAAGGTTTCACCAGCTGAAAACAATGGCCAAGCGTCCCTCTAAGGACCAAGGGGGCAACTATAAATAGTCTCCACCTCCAAAACTAGATGTTTTTTACTTTTTCTTCTCTCTGCGAAGCCACCGGACTAGTCCGAGCTTACACCACCGACCATGCACACTGGTCCGGAGCTCACTCTCGTTTCAAACTGAGGCAAACCGTCGGACTACTCTGCTTGGTCCGACGCACTGGTCCGACGCTCTGGTCCGGAGCCTTGGTGCTCTCTGAGTGAAAAAACTTTCTCACTTTTACACACCACCGGACCACTCTCCTTGGTCCGGTGCCCTGGTCCGACGCTCTGGTCCGGAGCTAGGGAGCTCTCTGCATAGACCAAACTCCTGTCTTGAGGCGTCGGACTAGCCGTCGGACTGACCGTCGGACTAGTCCGAGCCTTCTGTTACTCTGAACCAAGCCACCGGATCACTCTCCAATGGTCCTGTGCTTTCCAGACAGGTGGTCCGGAGCTCCTCGAGCTGGAGTTCTGCCTAAGTCAGGGACCACCGGACCACTCTCCTTGGTCCGGTGCCCACTGAGCAGAGTGGTCCGGAGCCTCTTTCTCCCTCTAAAACAACTGTTCTCGCTGAGGTTTCTCAAGGGATTTTGTTCCTACCATTTCTAGGGCTTACCAAGGGCTGAAAGCAAGGTCCCTAGGACTAGTAGTGACAAGTGTGCATATACCCACTTTCCTAAACACTCCTAGGTCAAGCTACTAATCTCATACCCCCCTTTATAGTACGGTCAAAGAAAAAACAAAAGCCCTAGCTATACTTAGTGCCCTTCTCAACCTTATGGCACTAAGAACTAGCCTAGTCTTCCACTTGTACCATCATCCTTTGCAACCGAAACGATTTCCATCTTGGGGGCATGAATAACCATTAAGCCCATTCACAAAGCATCACTAATGACCTAACATCAAAGACTTTGCCTCTGCAAAACACACGTTAGTCATAGTGACCTAGTATTGTCGTTAATTGCCTAAACACAAGGTCCATGATTCTACAAACAGGCTGCATCTCCTCGATCTCCGTCAACCCTTGCAAGTTCCGCGTTTGAGCAACCTGAGCCTTGACATCCGGGTGCATCGCCGTTGTCTCGTTCAATCTTGTTCTAGTTATCGTCCTTGTCGATTAATTGGTCAAATCGACTGGCACACCTTTGGATATCGAATTTAGGTATAAGCCTGAGGTGTTCGCAGATCTGACGTTTTTTGTGTCAACACCTCTTTTGGCACGCCCAGTGGGACAGATTCAATCTCATGGAGAATACTGGGATCAATCCAAGCAATGTCATCGAAGTCTCCGAAGCGAATCTGAAAGATGATCCAAAGAAAGCTATGGAGCATGCTATGGAGGAGTACAAGCAGTTGTATCTGAAATCCTTCAGCCTAAACAAGAGTGGCGAAGCTATCCAGAAACAAGATCCGCCGTTGCCACGACAGGTCACTTTCGACGCCAATCCGGGTAAATTATAGGAGATGGTTAATTCTGCACTAAATCAGGAATTAATTACCCACTCCTGTGTGTTGTTCAATACTGTATACAATGCTGTTATGAAATCTTTCAAGGAAGGACAAACACCCCAGTATGTTGGTCCAGCGTATCATCAACCTGGATCGACATCTATTGCAAACCCATCGTTGGCTCTAACAGCATTTTCCCAACCTATGGGCCCATCTGCCGATGAGGTTACGCCGCCAAGATCGAGCCCTGCAAGTGTCACTCGATTGAATACAGATCTGGTGGCATCGGCAATGTCAGAACCCGCAACTAAGAGTTAGTCAACTCCCGCTAAATGGTGGGGATACGGTATGCCTCCAAATCCATCTGTTGATTCTAATCTGATCCAAAGTAACAATATAGCATGGAAGGGTCCCATGGCATCGGCAATGCCTTTGCAGCCGATGATCCCTATGATGCATTATGCTACTGTTGACACCGTTTTTCGACACGTGTCAAATGGGCTGAGGTTTGACTGGTCAGCGGCTGTTCTCCATCGGTGTCAGGAGTTGATAATGCCGATGGGAGGATACTACGAGAAGACTAAGTGTTTTGCCGATGGAAGTTGATGATGCCTTGCCGACAAGATCGTTGAAATCTTGCTGAAACTGAATTGCCGATGAGGAGTCTGCCGATTGCCGATGAAGGGGCCTTGCCGATTGCCGATAAAGGCTTATTGACAATTGCCAATAAGGGCTCGTTGCCGATTGCCGATGGGAGATGATTGCCTTTTACCGATAAGGGTTTATTGCCGATTACCGATGAAGAAGATGCTGCCGATTGCCGATCGGGAAAGTATTACCGATGCCGATGGGCGTGATTTAGCACTTGGTGGTAGCAGAGGGTTACAAGTGGCCAAAGAAGGAAGGTGCGGATTAAAGGGATCTGCCGATGGAAAGTTTCCATCGGGGGAAGTATAAGGAAACTGGTGTTCTGTGCCAGCATTATTATAGTAGTTTGAGTCCGACTCTTGCGTAGGTCGCTTATTTTCCCTTAAAATAGGTGTGTTTGTTTAGGAAATAAATATTGTTATCCGGCTCCTGCGCGAGTCAGTTTCCTTTAAAGTAGGAATTTGTTTTAGGAAAGATATGCGTCGTGTCATTGTACAACTCTCCATGCGGGAGTATAAATATGTGCCCGAGAGCTATGGAATAAAAAAGAATCCAATTCAAAACAAACCAATTCTACTTTTTATCCTACTTTTACCGCAATTTACCCTTTTATGCATTAGTCATAGCTATCAATGAGTTCTTCAAGCTTTCGACGGGCTGCATCACCTTGATCTCCGTCAAAATCCTTGCTAGTTCCGCGTGGGAGTACCTCTAGGCTTTGGCAATCCGGGCGCATCGCTGTTTGCCTCGTCTAGATCTGCTCTAGTTATCCGTGATCAATCTGAGCTTTGACGTCCGGGCGCATCGCTGTCGTCTCGTTCAGTTTGTCATAGTTATAATCCTTGTCGATTGATTGGTCAAATCGACTGGCACGCCCTCGACATCGAGCTTTAGGTAATAGCCCGAGGTGTTCACGGATCTGACGCTTTTTGTGTCAACACCTCTTTTGGCACGCCCAGTGGGACCAGATTATACAGATCTACACATCCGGCATGGCTGATCACGCCGATGTCGACTAGAGGAATGTCATCACAGTGTCTGAGGCCGATCTGAAAGATGATCAGAAGCAGGCCATGGAGCGGGCTATGGAGGAATACAAATAGCTGTATCTCAAATCCTTCAGCCTCAGCAGGAGTGGCGAAGCAATTCAGAAGCAGGATCCGCCGTTGCCACGGCAGGTCACGTACGACGCCAACCCTGGTAAGATACAAGAGATGGTTAACGCCGCTGTAAGTCAAGCTTTGATTAACCACTCCAACGTGCTGTCCAATACTGTCTACAATGCTGTTGCACAAACATTCAAAGAAGGACATGCACCACGATATGTCGGTCCAGCGTACCATCAACCTGGATTGGCATCTGCAAGCCCATCGGCGGCTCAGATGGCGTCTTCTACCCCTGTGGAACCGTCTGCCGATGTGGCTACATCACCAAGACCGAACGCTGGCGACACTACCAAGTTCAATGCAGATCCAGCCGCGTCGGCAACTTCAGGCCAGCCCCCGCTAACTGGTGGGGATACGGTATGCCTCCGAATCTATATGCTGGCTCTAATCTGGTGCAGGGAGACGGTTCTGCAGCATCGGCCGCACAGCCACAGCCGATGGCTCATATGATGCACAACTCCGCGCCTGCCCCAGCCATACAGGTGCCATCAGATGATCTCCAAGTAATCCCCAAGATACCTCTGATGCCACCATCGGAAAGCTCTGTGCCGATGCAACAGATTATAACCACCGGCAGTCAATCTCTGGCGGCAAACTCTCTAGCTGGAGTACCGATCCCCCAAGGTAATCTGGTGGTCAATTGCTCTAGGATTCAAGAGCCGCATGCTCCGGTCAGCTATCAACCATCGGCAAGTCATATGCCGATGCCTTATAATCTTGGATGGGTCAACCAGCCACCAGCTCAGCAGTCTGGCGCGCCGATGTACTATTATGGAGGCCCAACTTACATTCAAGGCGGGTCATCGGTACAACAAGCGATGAATGTGATAGTTCAGCCGACTCCGCCAAGTATGCCGAACCATCCATCGGTAAGTCAACCGATGCATAGCTTGCAAATGACTGACGCTACGCCCGCGACAACTGCATATCTTCAAGGGGCGCATCAGCCGACTCCGCCAAGCATGCCAATCTATCCATCGGCAAGTCAGCCGATGCATAGCATCCAGATGACTGGTGCTACGCCCACGACTACTGCACATCTCCAAGAGGCGCGTCAGCCGACTCCACCAGTCGATAATCAGCCAATGAGTCGGCAAGAGCAGGACGCGTACTGGGTCGGCAAGATTGCCGAAGTCATGAAGGAGCAATTCGGTATCAAACCCAAGGTCAACACGTACTCCTATCAGACCCCGTACCCGCCTGCGTATGACTTGATTCCTCTTCCAAATCGGTACAAGGTGCCCGATTTTACCAAGTTCTCCGGCCAAGACAACACGTCAACAATGGAGCACATCAACCGCTTCATTATCCAGTGCGGGGAAGCCGCCAACAGGGAGGAATTAAGGGTGAGACTGTTCTCTTCATCATTGTCTGGATCGGCATTCACATGGTTCATATCATTGCCTTCAAATTCTATAATTACATGGGCCGATCTGGAGAGGCAATTTCACAAGTACTTCTTTGCTGGCATACATGAAAAGAAGCTTACCGATTTGGTCAAGATGAGGCAACGCAACGACGAATCGGTAGAAAGTTTTGTGCAGAGGCTGCGGGACGTGAAGAACAAGTGCTACAGTCTGGTGCTTGATGATCGGCAACTAGCAGATTTGGCCTTCCAAGGGTTTACTGCCGCACCTCAAGGACAAGTACGCGTCCCAGGAGTTTGAGAGCCTAAGTCACCTGCTGCAGAGGATTGCCGATCAAGATGTCAAAGCCTTCGAGCCCAGGAAGACTTGGAACAAGAAGGTGACCTTCATTGGGAAAGAAGAAGACTCTGGATCGGATGAAGAGCTGAGTGTCGATGCGGCCGAATAGGTGAAGGATAAGAAGCCTGTGTCTTGTCCGTTCGGCCAGAAAGAAACTGAAAGGTTCACCTTTGACATCACCAAGGCCGATAGGATGTTTGACCTGTTGCTGCAAGAGGGGCGAATCAAGTTGGCGCCCAATCAAGTGATTCCATCGGCCGAAGAGCTCAAGAATATTAGGTACTGCAAGTGGCATAATGCAACCTCACACGGTACCAATGACTGTAAAGTATTCAGGCAGCAGTTGTAGTCGGAGATCGAGTCTGGGCGTATCAAGTTTGAAAACTCTAAAGTCCAGAAACCGATGAAGATAGATCAGCACCCGTTCCCAAACAACATGGTGGAGATCAGTGAAAAAACCAAAGTGCTGACATCAGAGGCCGCTAGAGGGAATTCATCAGTAGACCCTGACTACCAAGTATCCAGGTATGACACAAGAAGGTTTGCCGATGACAGAAAGGGCAAGAAGGTTGCCGATGAAGGTAACAGTGCCAACAGGGCTCCTGGAGTGGTGATTACTCACAAACAGCCAAGGCGGTATCATCGGCAATCACGTGAAGAACAGTATCGGCAAGAAGAGGAGGAGCATCGGGAATGGCTTCGACATAAGGACCACTGGAGATGTCCCTTCTTCGTTCATTGCTGGGAAGAAGGCATCAAACTGCCCACTGCCGATAACTGTCTAGAATGCAATGGGTACTACACAACCGATCGGTCAGGTAAGCGACCTTGTTTTGATGATCAGGCACCCAGGCACGCCAGGCCGCTCAGAGAAGACAGATCGGCACATGACCGACTGGGGGCAAGCTCAGTGCCCATGATCGGCTTGGCAGGCGTGTTGACCAGAGGGAGCTAGAAGAGATGGCCAATGCTAGAGTGCCCGACGAGGAGATATTCTCTAGAGATCCCAACATCGGAAGAAGTGCCGATGTAAGCAGTGAGAAGCAGCATCAACCTGTCTGGAAGACCAAGCTTCCTCCCTGGTGCCCTAAGGGTTTGACTAAGACCCAGAAGAGGAGGATTCAGCGCCAGCGCCGTGACGACCTGAATAACAGTGCAGAACCCTCGGAGGAGAAGCAATGGAGGCCGAAGCGTAAGGACAGGGGCCCATCGGCAGACATAAACATGGTTGTCATGCTGCCGATGGAGTTCATGGTGCCCGTCAGCGACGATGAAGAGGCCGCCGATATGGCGCAACTGGTGCTGGATCCGATGACGGTTGTCTTTGAAAAGCCTGCCGAAGAAGAGAGGCAGCACCTAAGAGCTCTGTTTGTCAAGGGCAAGGTGGATGGTCAGCCGATGACCAAGATGCTAGTGGATGGTGGCGCATCGATCAACATAATGCCCTATGTCGTGTTCAGGAAGCTTGGCAAAGGTGATCGAGATCTGGTCGAAACCGACATGAATCTCAAGGACTTCGAAGGCAATGTGTCAACCGCCATGGGAGCTATATGTGTTGAATTAACCATCGGCAGTAAGACTTTGCCGACAAAGTTCTTTGTAATCAGCGGCAAAGGCACCTACAACTTGCTCCTTGGGTGGGACTGGATCCATGCTAATTGCTGTATCCCTTCTACTATGCATCAGAGTCTGGTATAGTGGATCGGGGACAGAATTGAAGTAGTCCGCGGTGAAGCCCCATCTACTGTTGCATCGGCAGAGTTGGACACTTATGAGCAGACCAGGTGCATATCTGGCGAAGCCTGGGACAAAGAGTTCCTCAAAGTTGCCGATTACCGCATCAAACTGATCCAAGCAGTCGGTCCTGAGGAGGAGTCTTAATGGATCAGTTCGCCGATGACGGAAAACTGGGGCAGGGCTTCACGTCCGCCGATGACTTGCTCGAGGTCGACATCGGCGATGGTAGTAAACCTAGGCCTACTTTTATTAGTGCTAAGTTAGATTCCCAATGTAAGCAGCAGTTAATTGGTTTATTAAAAGAGAATAAAGATTGTTTCGCTTGGGATTATACAGAGATGCCTGGTTTAGACCGATCGATAGTTGAACATCGGTTACCCATCAAATCTGGTTTTCAGCCACATCGGCAACCGGCACGCCGATGTAATCCTACTATCTTACCCGATATTAAGGCTGAGATTACTAAGTTGATCGAGGCTGGATTCATTCGGCAATGCCGATATGCCGATTGGATTTCTAACGTGGTTCCTGTGTATAAAAAGAATGGAAAACTTCGTGTTGCATTGATTTCAGGAATTTGAACAAGGCTACGCCGATGGATGGCTACCCGATGCCTGTTGCCGATCTGCTGATCGATGTTGCTGCTGGACACCAAATTATTAGCTTTATGGATGACAATGCTGGGTATAATCAGATATTCATGGCTGAAGAAGACATACCCAAGACTGCTTTTCGATGTCCAGGTCACGTTGGTTTATTTGAATGGGTAGTCATGACTTTTGGCTTGAAGAATGCCGGTGCTACTTACCAGAGGGCGATGAATTTTATCTTTCATAAGTACATCGACACAATTGTTGAGATCTACATTGATGATGTGGTGGTTAAGTCTGGGGACTTCAAGAAGCATCTTGCCGATTTGCGGAAAATATTAGAGTGCACGAGGGATTATGGGTTGAAGATGAATCCTAACAAGTGTGCGTTTGGTGTTTCGGCAGGGCAGTTTCTAGGCTTCATGGTGCATCAGAGAGGCATTGAAATCGGCAGAAAATCTATTGATGCAATTAACCAGGTAGTTGCTCCCACAAACAAGACTGAGTTGCAGTCTCTGATCGGCAAGATTAATTTCATTAGAAGATTTATATCCAATCTGTCTGGTAAGATTAAATCTTTTAGTCCTCTGTTAAAGTTGAAAGCCGATCAAAAGTTTATATGGAGAGAAGAGCAGCAGACGGCCTTGGAAGAGATTAAAAGGTACTTGGTAAATCCTCCAATCTTAGTTCCGCCTCAACACGGGAAGCCTTTCAGGTTGTATTTGTCTGCCGATGATGGTGTTATCGGATCAGCCTTAATTCAAGAGTTTGAGGGGAAGGAGCGTGTAATATATTACCTGAGCAGAAGGTTGGTGGATGCTGAAACCAGGTATTCGGCTATAGAAAGATTGTGTTTATGTTTATACTTCTCTTGCATTAAATTAAGACACTATTAGTGTCGGACGAATGCACTGCTGTCTGCAAAGATGATGTGGTCAAGTACATGCTGTCAATGCCGATTTTGAGTGGACGAATCGGTAAGTGGATTCTGGCATTATCAGAGTTTGACCTAAGGTATGAATCGGCAAAGGCTGTTAAGGGTCAGGTGATGGCCGATTTTGTCACTCAGCATTGCAATATGGTGAGCTTTGTTGAAATTGCTCCTTGGGCTCTGTTCTTTGATGGGTCTACGTGCAAGGATGGAGCAGGTATTGGTATTCTGTTGATTTCACCCCGAGGACAGAGGTATGAGATTTCATTGCCGATTGTTGCTACTTCGACAAATAATCAGGCTGAGTACCAGGCTTTGCTTAAGGGGTTAGAACTGCTCAGGGAGGTGCATGCCGATGCTGTTGAAATCTTCGGTGATTCCATGTTGGTGATTAACCAGTTGATCGGGATATATGAGTGCCGAAGTGTAGTACTAATTGCGGCCCATGAGCGGTGTTTGCAGTTGTTAAAGGAGTTCAAAGAATACCACCTTGAGCACATTCCAAGGTTGCAAAATGAAGAGGCCAATCGGTTAGCACAGAATGCCTCAGGATATCAGCCGATTCAGAAAGTCACGACATCGGTAACAGTTGCCGGTGATTGGAAAAAGGAGATTGTCGATTACCTGAGGGATCCATCCAGGAAGGTTGAACGACGTCTAAGGTTCCAAGCTACTAAGTATGTACTCCTTGATAATGAGTTGAATTATCGGACAATTGATGGAGTTTTGCTTAGATGTCTCAGCAAAGAGGAATCGAAAGAGTTGATGGGTGAGATCCATGAAGGCGTATGTGGAGCGCATCAATCGGCATTCAAGATGAAGTGGATGATTAGGCGGAATGGATATTATTGGCCAACAATCCTTGAAGATTGCTTCAATTATTTCAAAGGGTGCCAGGACTGTCAGAAGTTTGGTAATGTGCAAAGGGCACCTGCATCGGCAATGAATCCTATAATCAAGCCTTGGCCGTTCAGAGGGTGGGCTATTGATCTCATCGGCCAGATTTATCCGCCGTCGAGCAAAGGGCATAAGTTCATACTTGTTGCTACCGATTACTTCACCAAATGGGTTGAGGCAATCCCCTTGAAGAAGGTGGCATCGACAAACATGGTGGATTTCGTTAAGGAGCACATCGTTTACCGATTTGGTATTCCTCAGACCATTACTACCGATCAAGGGACCATGTTCACATCAGGAGAGTTTGATGACTTTGCTGCTAGCATGGGTTTCAAGGTGCTAAATTCTTCTCCTTATTACGCTCAAGCTAATGGTCAAGCCAAAGCGACTAATAAAGGAGTCATTAAGCTTATAAAGCGCAAGATTGAAGAAAACCCTAGGAGGTGGCACATAGTCTTAAACGAAGCTTGTGGTCATATCGGATGGCTTGTCATGGTGCAACCAAAGTCTCGCCGTATTAGTTGGTTTATGGACATGATGCTGTCCTACCTTGGGAAATTAAAACTGGTTCTAGGCGATTATCTTTTCAGGATCAGTTGACAACCGATGATTATATTACTCTGATGAAGGATGAGTTAGAAGACTTGGCAGGTCATCGGTTAAGAGCATTAATTAGTATTGAAGAGAATAAGAAGAGGGTTGCCCGATGGTATGACAAAAAAGTAAAGGTAAAGGAATTTGCCGATGGTGATTTGGTTTGGAAGTTGATTTTACCGATTGGGACTAAGAGCTCTAAGTTTGGAAAGTGGTCCCCTAATTGGGAAGGTCCTTATCGGATAAAACAGTCTGCTCCTGGTAATGCGTACATTTTGGAAACCCTCGAGGGAGTGGCATTTTCTAGGGCGATCAACGGCAAATACTTAAAGAGATATTACCCTAGCATATGGGTAGATGCATAATGCTCAGTCGAATGCCGATGAAAAGAAAACTTATAAAAACATCGGTAAAAATAAGCTGGTGTTATATTACAAGACAAAATCAAGTATTAGGCTACATTCTGGCCGATACAATAGGCATTAGAATAAGGAGTGGATAACGTTTATCGCACGCAGGCGAATTTGATCTATTTCATCCATCTCCTTGGCGTCAGCATCGGCAGAGCCCTCAACCGGCTTGATTTTCTTCTTCCACGAGATGGCTTGCCGAGCGTACTGATCCCTTTCTTGCTGTAAAGCCCCGATGGAGTTGGACAGTTGGGTCTTTTGTTGATTGGCAGCTGTCAGACTTCCTTCAACCTTTTGCAGCTCTGCCAGCAGCTCCTCCTTCCTTGCCGACAATTGAGAAATTTCTTGGTCAAGGTTGCCGATGGAAACTTTGGCTTGACCAATGCTTCTGTGCTTCTCATCGGCAAGGTGTTTGAATTTGAGCTTCTCATCTTCGTTTTTAGCTTGAGCCGCTCTATCGGCAATGCGACGCATGAGCCTCTGGTACTGGATTTGTTTGACGTCGATGGAAGCTGCTTGGAGGATGGTTTCTGCTGCATCGACGGAAAGATGGCTTTGGATATCTTTGAATATGGTCCTTGCTGCCGATGAGTCTTGGACAAGTTGAGAGGTGTCTTGCAGCAGCAGGGTAAGCAATTCTTCCAGTCTGGACTTGACTTCTGCCGATAGAGCCGGGGTGGAGCTTTCCTCTTCATCGTCATCAGGAACGTTGACGGCAAAAGAGAACATGCTGTCCGCTTGAAGGCGACCCTGGCGCTCATCTTCGTTCTGAAGATTTAAGCTGTAGGAGAAGAGGCGGTCCGGGGAATCTTGGGCCTGAAAACAAAGGTTAAAATATGTCGATTGCAAAACTATATTATGAGCTTTAAGGTAATCTACTCACCGTCTTGAAGCGGATCTCCTGCCTGGGACTTGGCATGCTGGACGGTCCGGCTTCATCTTGAACATCGGTGGCAGATGCCGATGACTGAGCCCTTGTTGGAGGGGCAGCCAACACTGTTGGTGCTGGTGTAGCTGCGGCCAGCGTCGCCTCCGATGTAGTGGCGGTATCTTGTGGCGGTTCCGTTCTGACATCGGGGACTTGGGTCGACAGTGCCGATGCTGATGTCGCTGCTACTACGGGAGGTGGAGTTGTTCCTTCGCCGGAGGCGTGAGTCAACGGTGCCGATGCCGACGTCGCTGCTGCTACGGAAGGAGTTGTTTCTTCATTCAGCGCCGCCGGTACCGATGCCGATGTCGCTTCAGTCGTTGTAGCAGTTATCTCCTGGCCGGGGCATCATCCATCGGTTGATCGGGCACAGAGGCCGATGGAGGTTCTGCCGATGACCCGCCGGCAGGTGGTGCGACTGGGACCGGAAGCAGTCTTATTGGCAACGCATCAGCAGCTGGTGGTGCAGATGGAGCCGATGGTGGAGGAGAAGCCAGCCTCAAACGCCTCTTCTTCGTCGGCGTAGCAGCAGGGGAGCCGATCCGTTTGGATGAAGACTGGGGGGCATCGGCAACAGGGCTAGAAGTCAGTTGTATTCTGGAAGCAGATGCTGATGACCATAGTGCCTAAAAATACAAAGCGAGTTATGCAAGATAAATGTTGCTGATGAAACAGCATGTGATCGGTACAAGCAAAGATGAGTTTACTGCATAAGTTTGCGTGAAGGCAATGGCGGCAGCCGATGTAGCCTGAGTTGTTGTAGGCATCGGCGTAGGTACCTGTTGAGGCGTGAAGGCAGCCAACGTCGGAGCTTTGTTGCCGATGATTGATATAGGGCCCATCATCCGAAGATTGAAGGGTCTACCGCTGTTGCTCATTGTAGGGACTGGATCATCGGCCTGTTAAGTACAAAGGTGTAAGAGTTAAGTGTTGATACCGATGACAAATGAAGTAATGAAAGTACATCGGATAGCAAACTTACTGCGTCATCGGGAATGACGTAATCGGCGTCGATCGAGTGCCGATAATAATGTGAAGACTTGGCGAGTAATTGACACTTCCATTCTTGCCACCAAGACTTAAACTCGTTGGTGATGAAGGAGGTTGGCGACCAGGAGGACAGGTCAAGATCTGACAGATCGGCATCGGCAGGGAGGCTGATGACTTTATTCCAATCTAGACTACTGGAGATTGCCTGCCTGGGTCTTATTACCCTGGAGAAGCACAACTTGATTGGCAGTTGGCCAAATGCCAGTTGTCTTGCCGCTGCCGATGGATAGTAGAACTCGTACGACGGTAGAGCGTTCTTCCCAGATCCAAAAATGTTTACCGGGAGAGCTCGGGGAGTAATGCTGGCCCTCATAATTGCTTGGTTTTCGGGCAGGTTCATATCGGCCAAGTTGAACAGCAGTGGGAACTGGTTGTGTTCATTAAGATACGGCCACCAAGCCCGTTCTGATGAGGGGAGTCCGTTGTAGAACCTCTGGAAAAAGTAGCCGAAGTGCTCTACATCGGCATCGGTACCCGGCAGCATTATGACGACTTCTCCAAAGTTAAGCGGAGCTCGAGTTGCCGATTTATCATCATCATATCGGTAATCTTCTGATATGTCCCTCGGGAATTGTTGGGCAAATAGGTCAAACCCGAGGGCCTTGTGCATATGTGCATTCAACCAGAGGTTAATGAACCACCAGGGGCCTCCGAGATTGCCGATGGGCTCTCCTAGCAGCAGCTTATTGGATACTTGGTGCAACAATCGGTAAACTGACCCGAGGAGGTACCTGCCTAAAGGGAGCCTTGTGCCGTTGGCAAGTAGTTCGGCTGCAGGGAGATGCATGGTGGTCGGACCGATGGTTTTGCCACAGAAGAAAAACTTTTCTAACCACATGTTTAAGAAGATGGCATGCTCCCGTTGGCTTACCGATCCGGTTTTCTGGTGTTCTTGAATGTAACCTGTCCAGCTGCCGATACTGCGAGTGTTCACCTTGTACTCAGCTTTTCTGTTAAACAGGCTAAGCGTATCGGCAGAGGTAATATCCAAGCCGGTCAGCATATAGACATCGGCAAGGGTGGGAGTAGTCGGTCCATGCCTGAAGAGGAAAGCATTCATGCTGTCGGACCAGAAATATGAAGCTGCTATCATCAAGTTCTCATTCCTCTCTGCATCGGCAATTGAGAGCCTAATGCATTGATCTAAACCACGCTCCTGCCAGTATACTTGCTATGACCTGGCCAACCTCAAGTACCAGTTTTTCCATCCTTTGGTGTGCTTAGGCCATGAACGGAATGTATCCTTCCACAGCCCTAGATCGAAGCTCTCAGATCTAAGTGGAATCCGGTTGGTTTCTACGTTGATGATGGAGGTGGGGTCTGGATTGCCCATTGGGCCTAAGCAGCTCAGGTTGGAACCAGCGAGAGGGATGATGACTTTGTTGTACAACTCCTAGGGTTCGAAAGAAAAAGGGATGAATCAGAAGGAAGAATGGGGATAAAGACTAGGTTTTTGCGGAGAAAAGAACTGTGCAGAAAGGTTGGATTGGATGGGAAATGAATCTTACCTTCGGGATGTCAACTTGGATCGCCATTTGGAGCCGGAGGGATGCTTGATTCGTCCTTGGAAGTGTGAAGAAGTACTGTTGCTTGAGCCTGTGTTCTTCAAGGCAGCCGGAGGTTGAAGACGAAGGCAAGAAGGTGAAAGTGAAAATGGGCTCGGGTAAAAAGGCAGTGTGGATCCCGGTAACTTTTATAATCCTGTGCAGGGGCATTTTGGGGTTCTGTTCCACACTGTGCAGGAATGTAGAGAGGCCCGCGGTAGATACGCGCGGTGATCGAGGTGGTCTGTAACTGTTCGTGCTACAATCGAGGGATTTTATTATTAAATTGCAGTTCCACATGCGGGGATCGAGGAAACCGTACGCCTATCTCGAGGGTAACGGCTACAGCAACGGCTACAGTGGAGAGAATTTCGGCACGTAAAGTTATACGCTCCGAAACTGGGGGGCATGTGTTGACACCGTTTTTCGACACGTGTCAAATGGGCTGAGGTTTGACTGGTCAGCGGCTGTTCTCCATCGGTGTCAGGAGTTGATAATGCCGATGGGAGGATACTATGAGAAGACTAAGTGTTTTGCCGATGGAAGTTGATGATGCCTTGCCGACAAGATCGTTGAAATCTTGCTGAAACTGAATTGCCGATGAGGAGTCTGCCGATTGCCGATGAAGGGGCCTTGCCGATTGCCGATAAAGGCTTATTGACAATTGCCGATAAGGGCTCGTTGCCGATTGCCGATGGGAGATGGTTGCCTTTTACCGATAAGGGTTTATTGCCGATTACTGATGAAGAAGATGCTGCCGATTGCCGATCGGGAAAGTATTGCCGATGCCGATGGGCGTGATTTAGCACTTGGTGGTAGCAGAGGGTTACAAGTGGCCAAAGAAGGAAGGTGCAGATTAAAGGGATCTGCCGATGGAAAGTTTCCATCGGGAGGAAGTATAAGGAAACTGGTGTTCTGTGCCAGTATTATTATAGTAGTTTGAGTCCGACTCTTGCGTGGGTCGCTTATTTTCCCTTAAAATAGGTGTGTTTGTTTAGGAAATAAATATTGTTATCCGGCTCCTGCGCGAGTCAGTTTCCTTTAAAGTAGGAGTTTGTTTTAGGAAAGATATGCGTCGTGTCATTGTACAACTCTCCATGCGGGAGTATAAATATGTGCCCGAGAGTTATGGAATAAAAAAGAATCCAATTCAAAACAAACCAATTCTACTTTTTATCCTACTTTTACCGCAATTTACCCTTTTATGCATTAGTCATAGCTATCAACGAGTTCTTCAAGCTTTCGACGGGCTGCATCACCTTGATCTCCGTCAAAATCCTTGCTAGTTCCGTGTGGGAGTACCTCTAGGCTTTGGCAATCCGGGCACATCGCTGTTTGCCTCGTCTAGCTCTGCTCTAGTTATCCGTGATCAATCTGAGCTTTGACGTCCGGGCGCATCGTTGTCGTCTCGTTCAGTTTGTCATAGTTATCATCCTTGTCGATTGATTGGTCAAATCGACTGGCACGCCCTCGACATCGAGCTTTGGGTAATAGCCCAAGGTATTCACGGATCTGACGCTTTTTGTGTCAACAGCTACATCTTCCCCAACTGTGCAATTGTCATCGAAAGATCTTCATGTGGCAATACCCAAAGTGTCTCTTATGCCACCATCGGCAAGTTCTTTACAGATGCAACATGGTCACATAGCTGCAAGTCAACCCATGGCAGTGGTAAATCCTCAAGCTGGAGTATCCGCGCATCAAGGTGGCCAATTTGTTGACTACCCTAGAATGCAAGAGCAACAGGCACCAGCTAGCTATCAACCATCGGCAAATTACATGCCGTTGACTTATAATCCTGGATGGACTGGACCAACACCAATCCAACAACAGGTGGTACAACCTGGGTATCAGTACCTGGAAAACCCTCAGAGTGGGGCATTGGTACATCAACCGATGAATGTAATGCCTTAGTCTTTCCCAATGGGCGTTCAAAGTGGTCCATCGGCAAATCAGCTGATGTACAATATTCAGCGGGCTAATGCTGCACCTGCGCCAGCGCTCCGGCCTATCTGCCGCAAAGATATGAGGAGGTATATCATCCAGTGCAGCCGATCAACATTCCGCAAGTGCATCGGCAAGATCAAGATGCATACTGGACCAATAAGATTGCCGAAGTGATGAAGGAACAATTCGGCATCAAGCCTAAAGTTAATACATATTCTTATCGGACGTCGTACCCTCCAGGATATGATCTGATTCCTCTCCCAAATTGGTACAAAATGCCAGATTTTACTAAGTTTTCTGGCCAAGATGACACTTCAACAATGGAGCACTTCAACCGCTTCATTATCCAATGTGGAGAAGCAGCCGGCAGGGACGAGTTAAGGGTAAGATTGTTCTCATCATCATTATCTGGATCGGCATTTACATGGTTCATTTCACTTCCGCCGAATTCTGTGATTACTTGGGCCGATCTAGAGAAGCAATTTCACAAATACTTCTTCGCTGGTGTGCATGAGAAGAAGATTATCGATTTGGTCAAGCTGAGGTAGCATAATGATGAATCGGTGGAAAGTTTTGTCCATAGGTTGCGAGACGTGAAGAATAAGTGCTACAACTTGGTGCTTGATGATCGGCAATTGGCAGATTTGGCCTTCCAGGGATTATTGCCGCACATCAAGGACAAGTATGTGTCTCAAGAGTTTGAAAGTTTGAGCCATCTCATGCAGAGGATTGCCGATCAGGACGTTAAAACTTTCGAACCAAGGAAAACTTGGAATAAAAAAGTGTCCTACCTTGGGCAAGAGGAAGATTCCGATTCAGAGGAAGAGCTAAATGTCGCCGCTGCTGAATGGGTGAAAGACAAGAAATCATTATCCTGTCCGTTTGGCCAAAAAGAAGTTGATAGGTTCACCTTTGATATTACCAAGGCCGATAGGATGTTTGATCTATTACTTCAAGGGCGGATTAAGTTGGCACCTAATCAAGTAATTCCATCGGCCGAAGAGCTCAAAAGGATTAGGTATTGAAAGTGGCACAATGCAACTTCGCACAGTACCAATGACTGCAAAGTCTTTAGGCAGCAGTTGTAGTCAGAAATTGAGTCTGGGCGGATTTAGTTTGAAAATTCTAAAGCCCAGAAACCAATGAAGATCGACCAGCACCCGTTCCCAAACAACATGGTGGAAACTAGTGGAAAGACTAAAGTGCTGACATTAGAAGCTGCCAAGAAAAGCGCATCGGTAGATCCGAAACATCAAATAGCTGCGCATGAAGTGAAGGGAAGAGGATCTGCCGATGACAGAAAGGGCAAAAGAGTTGCCGATGAAAGCGGCAATACTAGGAGATCTCAGGGCGTCATAATCACGCATATACGACCACGACAAAATTATCGGCAAACGCAGGAAGAGCAATATCGGCGACAGGAAGAGGAAAAACGCCAGGAGTGGCATCGACATAAGGATCATTGGAGGTGCCCCTTCTTTGTTCATTGTTGGGAAGAAGGCATCAAGCTGCCAACTGTCGATAATTACCCGGAATGTAATGGTTACTATCCTGTCGATCGGTTGGAAAAGAAGCCTCATTTTGACGATCGAACATCAAGCTATGGCAGGCCGATCAGAGAGAAGGGATCAGCACATGATCGGCTGGGGGCAAACTCAGCGCACATGACAGGCTTAGCAGGCGTGTTGGTCAAAGAGGAGCTTGAAGAGATGGCTAATGCAAGAGTGCCTGATGAAGAAATATTGTCCAGGGATCCGAACGTAAGAGGTGTTGCAGATACAAGTGGTGAAAAGCTATATCAACCTGTTTGGAAAACTAAGCTTCCTCAATGGTGCCCTAAGAGTCTGACAAAGACTTAGAGAAGGAGGATTCAGCGCGAGTGCCAAAATGATCTGTGTTACAGTGAAAACTCTGCAAGGGAGAGATCTCCGGTTAGGCAGTGGAAGCCAAAGCGCAAAGATAGAGATCCATCGATAGATGTCAATATGGTTGTTATATTGCCGATGGAATTCATGGCACCTGTTGATGCTGAAGAAGAGGTTGCTGAAATGACACAATTAGTGTTGGATCCGATGGCAGCTATCTTTGAAAAGCCTGCCGATGATGAAAGGCAGCATTTGAGGGCTTTGTTTGTAAAAGGCAAAGTATATGGGCAACATGTGTCAAAAATGTTGCATACCCTTCCACATTCCTGCTTAGCGCGAAGAAAATTCCAAAATACCCCTGACCAGGCTTATAAAAGTTGCCACCATCCAATGTGTTTTTCACCCTGAGCCTGCATTCACTTTCATCCGCCTTCATCTTCAACCTCGGCGGCGGCTCCAAAGAACACCTCCAGCAACAAGCAACGGCGTCTTCTTCCAGCAGAACACGAATCGCAAGGACTTCCCCAGCTTCAATGGCGATCCACTTCGACGTCCCCAAGGTAAATCCTCTCCCTTCTTACTTCATCTTGTGCAAATATCTCTTCCGTATCAATTTTGTAATCCTTTTCCCCTTTTTTTTCTTTGATCTTTTCCCAAAACCTAGGAAATGTACAACAGGGTAGTAATCCCCATTGAGCAATCCAACTTTAACTGCCTAGGCCCAATGGGAATCCCTGATCCCACCAATCTGATTAATGCAGAGACCAACCGTATTCCCTTCAGATCCGAATGCTTCAGCTTAGGGTTATGGAAAGATGCTTTCCGTTCATGGCCCAAACCCACCAAGGGATGGAAGAACTGGTATCTCAGAATAATCAGAACACAGCAAGTTTAGTGGGCAGAGCGCAACCTAGATCAGTGTGTTAGACTCTCAATTGCCGATATGGCAAAGAATGAGAATATGATAATGGCTGCTTCTTATTTCTGGTCCGATACAATGAATGCCTTCTTGTTCAGACACGGACCAGCTACTCCCACTCTTGCCAATGTGCATATGCTTACCGGCCTTGATGTCTCTTCTACCGATCCCTCCAACCTTTTCGTAGGAAAGCTGAATATAAGGTGAATACACGCAATATCGGCGGTTCGACTGGATACATTCGAGAGAACCAGAAGACTGGACCGGTAAACCAGAGGTAACACGCCATCTTCTTAAACATGTGGTTAGAAAAGTTCATCTTCTGTGGCAGAACAGTTGGACCTACCACCATGTATTTCCCCGCAGCAGAGCTTCTTGCCGATGGAGCAAGACTTCCTCTTGGTCGATACCTCCTTGGATCGGTATACCACCTTCTGCACCAAATATCCAAGAAGCTATTGCTAGGCGAGTCCATCGGCAACCTTGGAGGTCCTTGGTGGTTTATAAATATGTGGTTGAACGCACACATGTACAAGGTCCTCCGATTTGACTTATTCAGTCAGCAGTTTCCAAGGGATATTTCGGAGGACTATGTATTTGATGATGATGAATCGGCAACCCGTCCCCCACTCAATTTTGGGGAGGCTATCATAGTGCTACCAGGAACCGATGCCAATGCAGATCAATTTGGTAGGTTCTTCCAAAAGCTTTACAATGAAATCCTAGTCGCAGAACGGCTTTGGTGGCCTTATGTTGACGAGAACAACCAATTCCCGTTATTATTCAACCTTATCGATTGGAACGTGCCACAGAATGAAACAATCATGAAGGCCAACATCGTTCCCCGAGCCATTCCAGTCAACATCTTTGGAACTGGGAAGAACTCTCCTCCATCTTATGAGTTCTATTATCCATCGGCACCAGCAAGGCAGCTGGCATTCGGCCAATTACCGATCAAACTCAGCTTCGCCAATGTGATAAAGCCAAGAGAAATTATCTCCAGTGCCATAGATTGGAACAGGATTGTCAACCTTTCTCCCCATGCCGATACATCAAACATCGACCTATCCTCCTGGCACCAACATCTTTTATGACAGATTTATACAAATCTTGGTGGCAAGAATGGAGAAGCCAACTGTTCGCCAAATCATCGCACTACTATCGGCATTTGATCGACGCCGATCACATCATTCCCGATGACACAGTAAGTTCTTAACTCTAATGCATTTCTCATTATTTTCTACTATCGGTATCTGACCTTCTTTTTAACAGGTTGATGATCCAATCCCTCGAACGAGCAAAAGCGGCAAACCCTTCAATCTTTGGATAATGAGCCCTGCATCAGTCATCGGCAACAAGGCTCCTACATTGGCTGCCTTTACATCTCAAAGGGTACCTAAGGTTACCCTCAAGCCTAAGACGACACCTGCAAAGACCATTACTACTCCATCGGCGGCTGCTGCTGCCATCTTGGCGCGAGCTTTTGCAGTAAGCTTTTATTTTACTTATACCGATCACAAACTTTCATCGGCAATATTTACTTTACTCAACTTGCACCAAATATTTTTACAGGCAACGAGGTCATCGGCAGCTGCTCCGAATGTACAATCTTCTCCAATTCATGCTGCTGATGCCCTCCAAGCTTCGCAACCGAAACACATTGGCTCACCAACTGCTGCCCCAAAGAAGAAACGCTTGAGGCGCGCCACTCCATCTGTGCCATCAACCCCAGTTGCATCACCAATCTTCGTTGACGCACCAACTCCAGAGCCGACATCGGCGTCTATCCCCGAGCAACCCTTGGAAGAAACTCCCGACCAGGCAACGATACCAACTCCGCAGGAACTAGCTGCAGCAACAGAGACAGCATCGGCATCGGTACCAGCACCTACACCCGATGAAATTCCTGATCAGAGAACAACATCATCACCGCAAAGGTCAACTGCCACAGCAGAAGCAGCACCAGCATCAGCGCCACCATCACCAACCGCTCCTCCCACGGAGGCAAGTTCATCGGCAACCGCTGCCGATCTTCAAGATGACACCATGCCATCTGCCTTCCCAAGTCCCAGGCAAGAGATCCGATTCAAGATGGTAAGGCAATTGTCATAGAACTCGCAACATAAACTTGTGATCGGCACACTCTAATTTCCTTCTTTTCAGGCCCAAGACTCTCCTGACAGCTTATTTTCCTTCGCCGTCAACCTTTCCGATGAAAACGAAGATGAAGAAGGCTCTGCTCCAGCGAATAGCTTGTTCTCCTTCGCCGTCAACCTCCCCGATGAAGACGAAGATGAAGAAAGCTCTGCTCCCGCTCTATCGGCAGAAGTTAAACTCAAGCTTGAAGCATTGCTATCTTTACTGCAACAAGACACATCTCACCTCGTCCAAGACTCCACTGCAGTAAAGATAGCTTTCTAAGACATTCAAGGCCATCTATTTGCCGATATAGAAGAAACACTCTTCCAGGCAGCGTTTCTTGAGGGTAAGCAACTCCAATATCAAAGGCTCTCTCGTCGTATAGCCGATAGAACTGCTCAATCAGAACTTAAAGAGAGAATGCTTCAATTCAAGTGATCTGCCGATGAAAAACACAAGGACATAGGTTGCCTAGAAGCTTCTGGCGTGGAGCTTGATAAAGACATTGCCCACCTATCGGCAAGGAAAGAACAACTATTAGCAGAGCTGAAACAGGTTGACGAACCCTTTGATCGCAGCCAATCAACAGAAGACTGAACTTCCAGGTGCCATCCAAACTTTACAACAAGAAAGAGATGCCGATGCACGTCAAGCCCTCCGAACAAAGAAAAAGATCAAACCAATAGAAGGATCTGCCGATGACGATGCCAAAGAGATGGAAGAAATAGAGCAAATTCACATGCGTGCGATATCAGCTTTTCAATCCTTGTTGTAATTTGTCACAATCCATCATATCAGCAAGTGTAACAGTGATACTTGATTTTGCTTTGTAATATAACGTCAATACGCTTTTTACCGATGTCATATATAACTTCTTCTCTTATCGACATTCAAACGGGTACTTTATGCATCTACCCAAATACTAGGGTAATATTTCTTCAAGTATTTACCGTTGATTGCTCTAGGAAATGCAACCCCTTCGAGGGTTTCCAAAATATATGCATTACCAAGAACAGACTGATTTATCCGAAACAGACCCTCCCAATTAGGAGACCACTTTCCAAACTTAGAACTCTTAGTCCCAATCGGTAAAATCAATTTCCATACCCGGTCACCATCGGCAAATTCTTTCACCTTTACCTTCTTGTCATTCCATCTGGCAACCTTTTTCTTATTCTCTTCAATGTTGATCAAAGCCCTCAACCAATGACTTGCTAAGTCTTCTAACTCATCTTTCATAAGAGTATCATATTCATCGGCTGTTAATCGATCTTGAGAAAATAGTCGCTTAGAACCAGCTCTAACTTCCCAAGGCAGGACAGCATCGTGTCCATAGACCAACTGATACGGCGAAACTTTGGTTGCACCGTGACATGCCATCCGATACGACCATAGGGCTTCATTCAATACTATATGCCAACTTCTAGGGTTTTCTTCAATCTTGCGTTTAATAAGTTTAATGACTCCTTTATTAGTCGCCTCAGCCTGACCGTTAGCTTGGGCAAATAAGGAGAAGAATTCAATACCTTGAACCCCATACCAGCAGCAAACTCATCAAACTCTCCCGATGTGAACATGGTTCCTTGATCGGTGGTAATAGTTTGAGGAATACCAAATAGGTAAACAATATGTTCCTTCACAAAATCTATCATGTTTGTCGATGTCACCTTTTTCAAAGGAATCGCCTCAACCCATTTTGTAAAGTAATCGGTAGCGACAAGTATAAACTTGTGCCCCTTGCTTGATGGCGGATAAATCTGGCCGATGAGATCAATTGCCCATCCCCTAAACTGCCAAGGCTTGACTATAGGATTCATTGCCGATGCAGGTGCTCTCTGGACATTACCAAACTTCTGACAATCCTGGCACCCTTTAAAATAGTTGAAACAATCTTCAAGAATTGTCGGCCAATAATATCCATTGTCGGCCCACAACCGATCACAGAAGCTTGGAGAAGAGCTGCCAACAATCTTCTGGCGATCACTTCCCTCCGAACACCACCAAACCATCTAGGTGCTGTCGAACACCAAGAGTAACAAGCACAAGACCTTCACTTGACCAACTCAAGGCTAGGAAGGTGGATGGATGCACACAAGTCACTCCTAATCACACTAGGGGGGAAGAACAAGATGAACTCTCTCTAATCTCTCCCTCACTAGGCACTTGACTCTCCAAAGGTTCTCTCAAGGTGTCATCAGCTGAAACAATAGCCAAGAGAGGTCCTAAGGATGAAGGGGGCAACTATAAATAGTCCCCACCTCCAAAACTAGCCATTTTTTGCTTTTTCCTCTCTCTGCAAAGCCACCAGACTAGTCCGGAGCTTACACCACCGGACCAAGCACACTGGTCTGGAGCTCACTCTGAATTCCAACTCAGGCACCGTCGGACTACTCCGCTTGGTCCAACGCGCTGGTCCGATGCACTGGTCCGGAGCCAGGGTGCTCATTGAGTGAAAGACATTTTCTCTTCTTCGAACCACCGGACCACTCTCCTTGGTCCGGAGCCCTGGTCCGACGCTCTGGTCCGGAGCTAGGGAGCTTACTGTATGAAAACAACCTCCTGTCTTGAAGCGTCGGACTAGCCGTCCGACTCACCGTCAGACTAGTTCGGAGCCTTCTCTGAGGCTTTCTCTCTCTGATGCGAGCCATCGGACCACTCTCCTATGGTCCGACGCTCTCCAGACAGGTGGTCCGGAGCTTCTCGAGCTGAACTTTTGCCTAAGTCAGGGACCGTCGGACGACTCTCCTTGGTTCGATGCCTACTTGGCAGACTGGTCCGGAGCCTCTTTCTCCCCCTATTTCAACTGTTTTCGCTGAGATTTCTCAAGGGATTTTGCTCCTACCATTTCTAGGGTTAACCATGGGCTGAAAGCAAGGTCTCTAGGACTAGTTGTGACAAGTGTGCATATACCCACTCTCCTAAACTCTCCTAGGTCAAGCTACTAATCTCACACCCCCCTTTATAGTACGGTCAAAGGAAAAACAAAACCCTAGCTATACTTAGTGCCCTTCTCATCCTTATGTCACTAAGAACTAGCCTAGTCTTCAACTTGTTTCATCATCCTTTGCAACCGAAACGATTTCCATCTTGGGGCATAAATATCCATTAAGCCCATTCAAATTGCATCACTAATGACCTAACACAAATGACTTTGCCTCTGCAAAACACACGTTAGTCATAGTGACCTAGCATTGTCGTTAATCGCCTAAACACAAGGGTCCATGATTCTTCAATCTCCCCCTTTTAGGTGATTGACGACAATACAAGCTCGAGTAGTGAATAATGAGTGAATTTTGATAAGAGAAAACATGACTTGACATGAGATAGGCATGGGTTAGAGATAAGAAAGACAAAAACATGCCTAACCATTCAAGCCATGACAATCACACTAGATATGAATTGAGCATAGTACTTGATTTCATAAAGGATATGCTATAGCCCAACGATCAAAGATTAGCGCGGAAACAATATAGCATAAACAAGTGACATGATATATATAGATGAAAGACCACACATGTCACACAATCATCAAGTCTCAAACATCGCACATATCATACAATGCATAAAGACGGTAAACGAGATGCATGATGCGATAGAGTTAATACACATCAAAAGAACGATTCCTACTAGCTCCCCCTGAAGCTAGCCCATCTACTCGACTTTCCCTCTCCCCCTTTGGCGTTGAAGCACCAAAACTAGGCGTCTGGAGGCGGAGTGGAGGCAGCTGTGGAGCGGTCGAGCACCCTGAACGCGGCCAAATAGGTCTCATCATCTGAGTCCTCCCCCTGAGTGTCTGACGCTGGAAGTGAGGCTTTCTGGGGGTCGGAAGCTGACAGGCCTGCTATTGCTGCTGTCGAAGACTCTGGAGCAATAGCTGGGTAGTAGTAGGACCAGAAACCGGTGCCAGTGTCGCTGCGGGAGCCTCAGGAGCTGTGGTATCCGGTTGTGCCTCATGCACGGACTCGACTGGAGTCTGATGGACTGGAGACTATGGAGGCTGTACTGGAGTCGTAGTAACGATGGTAGCATCGTAGCAACTGCAGCTATGGGTGGAGTGGACACGGCAGGAGCCCGACTGTCGTGTGTAGCCTCTGAGGAAGCTACTGAAGAGCGGTGCTGATCAGCTGTCGGTGCAACCAGCTCTGCCTCAACCTCTGCTACTATCTGCTGACCAGTGGGGGACGGCTGCCCTGTAATGTCGCTGAATGACGCGGAGAGATCTCTGGCAGTAGCACCCATCGTAACAGAGAGCGGTGTGAAACCAGTAGTGAGAGGGGTGAACTGCTGAGTCGGGCCAAAGGTGTCCAACCACTGTGTCACCTGAGTCGCCGGGGACTGGAACGGGGTGGTCAATCCGGCACCTTGAAGTCCACTGGACTGTACGGCTGGGGTGGGAGTGACGGTCTGTCCGGCGGAACTCGAAGGAGCCACTGAAGGGCCAACTGAGGGCCAACTGAAAACTGTGGTCCTGCTAGCTGCCCAACTGACTGAGAGGGTTGTGATGTACTCATCATCTGGATCTGAGGTGCAGCTGGAAACTCAAGAGGAGGGGCGCTAGTCCACTTCATCATGTGGGCCATAAAGGCCATGTTCTGCTGCTGAAGCTGCTGAGACTGTAGTTGTAAGCGCTGTGACTCCAACTGCATGACTAGCATCTGTCGCTGCATCTCAAAGTGACGCTCCTCAGACTGCCTTTGCATCTCATCCTGTCTCTGCTGGACCTGAGTAACTGCAGTGACTAAGGAGCTCTCCTGCTCATTGAGACAGTCAAGGATCTTTAGCATCAGTCTCTGTAGTAGAGCCAGAGCCGCCAGCATCAGTGTCGTGAGCCCGTGGAGGCATAGGTGGAACTGGCTGGAAGTCGGCGTCTGAGCTGTCTGAAGAAGTATCCTCAGGAGTCACATCAGCTCCAGTGTCCAAGCCATGAAGCTCCTACTGCTCAACACCTCGTATCGCCTCATCCTGAGTATCAACATCAGCTCTGTCAGCTGGAGCAGTCCTCTCCCTAACAAGACGAAGCACCCGGTTTCCAAACCGTTGTCAAACGAACCAAGGACTCTATAGGCTGGGAAAGAAGTCGGTGACTGATCCAACAGGGCACGGAGTCCAGGGTTGGCTCCCTCAAGCTCAATAGCTATGATAGATGAAATCCAGTGAGCATAGGGAAACTGACGTCATGCCCTCATACCATCCGCTATCACATCCTCAATCTCTGACACAAGGAAGTCGGCTATGTCAAATGGTGTCTGAGAGACAAGGGCCTGAAGAAGTAGCTGCTGCATGTTGGTCAATCCTTCCTTGTAACCGGTGCGAGGCAGCAAGGTACGACGTAGAACCTCGTTCAAATGATGAACGGTAGGTCGGAGCTCTGCTGGGCTACGACGGAGCCCTCTGAGAAAGGTGGCTTGAAGAGAGGAGCAACCTCCTGAACTATCAAAGTACGACCACCTCGAGCCCGGCGAGGCACAGAGGCTCCTCTGTAGCAGTCATAGTGAAGATCGAGCTCTCCATCTGTCTGAGTGAGGTGAAAGATCTCTCTGAGCCGAGTCATATAGAGCCTGTATCGCTCTCCTCTGAAAGTATATTGTAGAAACTTGTGCTCTGGATCAACCCACACTGAGGCATAGAACTCTCTGACCCATCTCTCAATATAGTTTTCGGAACGACCAAGTAAATCGGCGAGTCCCGGAAGGTATGTGATAAAGGGTTTGATCTCCTCACCAGCCAACTCAATAATGCTCTCCAAAGAGCAAACTCTGTGAGGTCGGATCTGGATGCTGATAAGCTGAGCTGCTCTGTAGAAATCCTCCATGAGAGGTGTGTGTCATCCTGGTGAGGCTCTGGGTCACGCTGATCAGGGCACCACTTCTCAAGAGCGACAAATCAAAGCTTCTTCACCTGCTTGGCTATGAGATTCCTCAGATCAAGGTGAACAGATGCTGAAGCTGCCGTGGGAGCTGCTGAGGCACTCTGAGGTGACTGAGCTAACTGAGAACGAGTAGATCGCCCCCAGGAACGAGGTGCCAATGGTGTACCAAGTGCTTCTGTGACAAGCTCTTGCTCCTCTGGAGTGTCCTCTATCTGTGACTCAATAGGAGGAGTAGACGATAGAGCCCGCGGAGGGGTGCCAAGTCTCACTGAACCTCGGCGACCTCGCTTTGCTCGGTCTACTGCGTCTGCCACTGCTTCGGCCTGCTCAGCCTCTGTCAACTTGCGCTTCTTTTTCTTTGGCTTCTCAACCAGTTGCTTCTTCCCCTTGTCTTTGGAAGGGCGTGGAGGAGGAGGAGTGTCATCACCTGAGCCACTAGCGCGAGCACGAGAACCATGAGCCATCACTGATCAATCGAAGTAAGCACTGCTCTCTGATAGATACCACTGACAAATCACAAGGAACACTGCCAAGAACCACTGATCTCTGCCACAATCAACTGTCAATTGCCAGAATCAACTGATAGAGGGCCTGCTAGCCACTGGACTGACACTTGTGAGGCTTTGCCTCAATCCTTACTCGCGAGCTTTGCCCCGAGTTTAAGCTACCACTGACTGCTGCTAGATAGAATAGACATGATATATATAAGCATATATAAAATCTAGAGATAAGAATCCGTATAGAAGCAAGCATCTAGATAAGTGATAGAATGAAATCTGTCATGATACCTGAGGTAAGAGAGCATATCTAATCAGAGCAATTCAAGTCCCAAACCACACTCCTCAAGGAGATCTTGCCAACTGAGATCTACAATTAGCAATTGATTTAGTGAATTGAAGTGAATATGGATTTTCAAGGAAATACCCTAGGACATGACTCTATCTATGACTCGACAAAACGTAATGTCGTAGATGGAAACCATACCCTAGCGAGAAGATGAGGTCGATGACGACGAATGGAATTCAGCAAAGGTCGAATACGACGAAAAAACCAACCCTAGGGTTAGGGCTAACCCTAAGGGGTAGTTCCTTCTTGGCAATTTCAATTGCAATGGAAGGGGAGGGGAGAAACCCTTGCTTGGCACTGGCAGGAAGATTATGGAGCAGATTGTCGGCTAGGAGGTGGGTTCCTCGGCGGCGAGGGTGGTGAAGGTGGTGGCAGGGCGGCGGCGCTGCTGTACTGGTGCAGCAGCTGCTCGGCAGGGAGGGGAGCAGGGCAGCTAGGTCGGCGGTGCTCTGGTGGAGGGTTCACCGGCGGCGAGAGGTGCTGGCACAAGCGGGCGACCGAGCTAGGGCAGAGCGGCGGCGGTGAGCGGCGCGGCGTACGGACGGCGGAAGAGAAGGAACTGATAGAACAGAGCTCACGCGAGGGGTTAAGTGCGAAATTTTCGAGCGTCGGACGACTATGCATGGTCCGGAGGTTGGTCCGATGGATGGTACGACGGAATCCAGAGAAGAAAACAGAGAGCACCCGACCACCGGACCAAGGCGTCGGACTACTCACCGGACTGGTCCGACGGTGCTATGACTGAACTGACAGAGGCACCAGACTACTTGCCTATAGTCCGGAGGAGCGTCGGACGGTGGTCCGACGGTTTCTGTGGCTGGAGAAAACTTATGCAGAGAGGGACTGAGCCTCGGACCACTGAGCGTCGGACCATGCGGAGTGGTCCGGAGGGTGGTCCGGTGCTTAAATTTGCTCTGAATTTTCCTATTTTTCTCTCCAATCTTTTCTCTTAGCCAAGTACCAACACAAAAGAGCAAAGAGGAGCACTTGTTGGACTTAACATAAGAACCATCTCTCAAACCCTTAATTTAGAAATAATTTGCCATAGGCTAGGATTAGTTTTCATAAAAAAATAGTTCAATAAAGCTCCAAGGGTCACCATAGGGGCAAAAGAGGGGTATTAGCTGAAGCTAGAGCATTGAATTGCTTCCCCTAAGTGATGAACCTAAAGGATGACCCAAAACTTAACCAAAAAAGAAACAAAGAAGCAACACTAATGCATATGCAATGCAGAACGGAATTTGAATCTAGGTTGCTTGCAAGTTTAAACCGTGGTTAAGCTTTGTCACACGCTTTGAGGGCGGTTATCTCAACTGCGTTAGCCAAGCCTATGTGCATTACCAAATTAAACATGTTATATTACATATGAATGCATGGTTCACACAAACTCATCTTTTAGTGAAGTTAGAGTGATCAAGCACATTCAACTCGCTTCTCAACCTACAAAAGGTTGTTTCATCGAGTGGTTTAGTGAAGATATCCGCCAATTGATCTTCGCTCTTAACTCCAACTAGTGTGATGTCTTTCCTAGCCACATGATCTCTAAGAAAGTGATGGCGAATATCTATGTGCTTGGTGCGAGAGTGTTGAACCAGGTTGTTAGCAAGCTTTACGGCGCTTTCATTATCACACAAAAGTGGAACCTCTTTTAAAACAACGCCGTAATCAAGAAGTGTTTGGGTCATGTATAAGATTTGTGCACAACTTGCTCCCATGGCAATGTATTCCGCCTCGGCGGTTGACAATGCCACACTGTTTTGCTTCTTTGAGGACCAAGAAACAAGTGATCTTCCTAGCATGTGTCACCCGCCGGAGGTACTCTTCCTATCAACCTTAGACCCGGCATAATCCGAATCGGAATAGCCAACTAGTTGGAAGGGAGCTCCTTTGGGATACTAAAGACCCATGCTAGGGGTGTGCCTTATGTACCTAAGGATTCTTTTAACCGCACAAAGATGCGACTCCTTAGGGCTTGCTTGAAACCTAGCACACATGCACACACTAAACATGATATCCGGCCTAGATGCGGTGAGGTAAAGTAAACTACCGATCATAGAGCGATAAAGAGTTTGGTCAATCGGTTTACCTCCCTCATCGAGATCGAGATGCCCATTAGTTGGCATTAGGGTCTTGATTGGCTTGCAATCCTCCATCTTGAACTTCTTAAGTAGATTATAAGTGTACTTTTCTTGAGAGATGAAGGTCCCTTCTCTCATTTGCTTCACTTGGAAGCCAAGGAAGAAGGTTAGCTCGCCAATCATTGACATCTCAAACTCCTTGGACATCAAGTCACCAAACTCCTTGCAATGTTCTTGGTTTGTTGATCCAAATATAATGTCATCGACATATACTTGGCAAACGAAGATCTCTCCATTAAGCTTCTTGGTGAATAGCGTAGTGTCGACGATCCCGATCTTGAAGCCCTTCTTGATTAGGAAATCCCTTAGCCTCTCATACCAAGCTCTTGGAGCTTGCTTCAATCCGTAGAGTGCCTTGGACAACCTATACACATGATTAGGCATGTTTGGGTCTTCAAACCCGGGAGGTTGTGAGACATAGACAAGTTCATTTATGAAACCATTTAAGAAGGCACTCTTCACATCCATTTGAAAAAGTTTCATTTTGTGATGTGAAGCATATGCCAAAAGGATACGGATGGCTTCAAGTCTTGCAACTGGAGCAAAGGTCTCTCCAAAATCGAGTCCTTCTACTTGAGAGAACCCCTTTGCCACCAATCTTGCTTTGTTCCTCACAACCACGCCTTGATCATCTTGCTTGTTCCTAAACACCCACTTGGTGCCAATGATTCTTGCATCCTTTGGCTTCTCTTCAAGTGTCCACACTTGGTTCCGGGTGAAGTTGTTGAGTTCTTCATGCATGGCATTCACCCAATCCGGATCCGTAAGTGCTTCTTCTACACTAGTAGGCTCAACAAAGGAAACAAACAAGTGATGTTCAACATAAGATGCAAGTCTAGAGCGAGTCATTACTCCCTTTGATGGACTTCGTATGATTTGATCATGGGGGTGAGCTTGAAGGATAGATGTTGATCTTCTATTTGTCTCTTGAGGAGGAGGATGCGGTGCTTCAACATTGCTTGCCTCGGCCTCGGCTTGATCTTGAGGAATATGAGTGTCTTCTTGAGCTTCCCTCACTTGATCTCCTTCATCAACTTGAGGCGTGTGGGGTGGAGTAGGATCTTGATTTGCTTCATCTTCAACTTCTTCCACCTCTTGAGGGTTGATAGCACCAATTGGCATATTCTTCATTGCCTCCCTCAAGGGTTCATCACCTACATCAATATCCTCAAGCGCTCCTTGGGAGCCATTAGTTTCATCAAACTCCAAGGCATACGTTTCTTCAACTAAGCCGGTGGCTTTGTTAAATACACGGTATGCCTTGGATTTAAGTGAATATCCAACAAGGAAACCAATGTCACACCGCCGTTGTAATTTACCCAAGTGTTGGCGCTTCTTGTAGATGTACACCTTGCAACCAAACACCCGGAAGAATGAAATATCCGGCTTCTTCCCATTGACAAGCTCATAGGGGTCTTCTTTAATAGCCTTTGGACGAAGAGACGGTTTGCCGCATAGCAAGTGGTGTTGATTGCCTCCGCCCAAAACTTCTCCGGAGTGTTATACTCATCAAGCATAGACCTTTCTAGAGCTATGAGCGTCCGGTTCTTCCTCTCTACAACACCATTTTGTTGTGGAGTATATGTGGCGGACACCTCATGCTTGATCCCAACTTCATCACAATAATCTTCAATCTTTGTGTTCATAAATTCGGTGCCATTGTCACTTCTAATCTTCTTGATCTTCAAATCAAATTCATTTTGAGCTCTTGTAGCAAACTTCTTGAAGATGCCTTGTGCCTCTCCCTTGTCTTGAAGAAAGAACACCCAAGTGTATCGAGAGTAGTCATCCACTACCACCAAGCAATAGAGATTTCCTCCAAGACTAGCATAGGTAGTAGGGCCAAATAGATCCATGTGTAGCAACTCTAGGACTCTTGAGGTTGACATGAAAGCTTTGGTTGGATGAGTGTTTGCCACTTGCTTGCCGGCTTGACATGCACTACAAAGTTTGTCCTTCTCAAACACCACATCCTTGATTCCTCTAACCATTTCCTTCTTGACAAGCTTCTTCAAGGTTGACATGCCCACATGTGCTAATCTTCTATGCCATAGCCAACCCAAAGAATTCTTGGAGAATAGACATGTCGATGTTATGACCCGGGGTCAAGACCACCAACTAGTAAATTTGTATATTGCATGCTCCCTCTCCCAGATGTGATGCAAGGACACAAGATTTATCCTGGTTCGGGCAAAGAAGGCCCTACGTCCAGCGGGAGAGGATGACTTGTATTATCTCGCACCCAAAGTGCTCATACAGGGGGGGTACAAGCTGAGTTACACGGGGTTGCTCAGAGAGAGCTAAAGCCTAAGGCTAGCAGGGCTACCCTAGGCGGTCGGCTTGCTGCTCGAGGGGTCGATCGAGCAGTGGGGTGTGTGTGGAGTGTGAGCATCAGAGCTGAAGTCTGAGTGTGGAGTCGTCTGGAAGTCCAGGGATCTCTCTCGAAAAGGATCGGATGTCGGATCGGAAGATCCGGGGGCCCCTTTCTTCTACCTCGGCGTCCCCTTTTATAGACCAAGGGGAGGCCCGAGGGTACAGGGTCCTAAACTGTTGTAGCATGGGCGGTGTGTCCGCGGCAGAGTGTTGGCGAAGGGACGTCGAGCACTGTGGCGGCATGGCCTTCTCATCCTTCCGGCGCTCTGGGGCGTGGTGACAGTGGAAGTCGTCACGGCATGTAGCAGGATCGTCCTTCCGCAGGCTATCGCGAGTCCCATAGTTGAAGCGGGACGAGGCGGATGGGATGGGCCCCATACCGGAGTTGTTGAAGACAGGGGTCGAGCCCCCCGGTCGAGGGGTGAGGTCGAGACCGGGGTGGCCCTGTCGTATTCCCGAAGTCGACATCGAGGGTTGTACTGTTCACGTCTCGAGGGGTGCTTCTGGAGTCCGTACTCGCGTCATGGCGATAGTGGCAGCACAGTTGACGGGAGTCCGGGTCACAGCGATGAGCTGAAGGATTTGACTGCGGTCACGGGCGCCCATGGTGTTAGGTGGGTTCCCTTTAACCCATACCGGGAGTAGTTGGGTTGATCGAGCTTCTCGTCCGTTAGAGTACAGGCGGAGTCGGAGAGGTCGAGGTGGAGGCGGAGGGGTCGTTCGATCGACCCCTCGTCCGTCACCCAGCGTCGAGGTAGGGTCGGAGCAGAGGCGGAGTCGGAGAGATCGAGGTAGGGGCCGAGGGGTCGTTCGTCCGACCCTCGGTCCGTCATTTGGTGTCGAGGTAGAGGCGGAGGGGACGTTCGATCGACCCCTCGTCCATCATTCGGCGTCGAGGTGGAGGTGGAGGGGTCGTTCGTTTGACCCCTCGTCCGTCATTTTCCGTCGAGGGAGGCCGGCCCATGACTGGTTAATGTCGTCGGCGCGGGGGCCTTTGAGTGATGGGCCCTTCTTCGCTGACTTGAGCGATTGGTCAATCCCTGTCTTAAAAATGGTTGCTATGTTTAGCGTTAATTTATCGAAGGGTTTAGGGTACCCCTTACCTTCGTACCCGACAGTAGCCCCCGAGGCCCCAGAGGAGTGATTTGAGAACTCCTCTGGGGGCTATGATATGTGTTTTCTCAGGGGGAGTAAGGATTACCCGGAGCTCTTGCCCTTGACCTGCAGGGTTAGTAAGAGGTTCGATTCTTCGTGGGGTGCGCGTGAGCGCACCCCGCGGGGGTAGCCCCCGAGGCCCCAGAGGAGTAATTAAGGACTCCTCTGGGGCTATGATGTGTTGTATCGAGGGGTTTTAAGGTTACCTGGAGATGTGGCGCCCTACCGAGGGGTTAGTTTCATTTGCCAGGCTATGAACGTCCTTTTCCCTAAAAAGAGAGGCGCTCGAGGGCGGCTGTCGAACCCTACCGAGGGCCAGCCTTGGCTCCCTCTAGCGTAACTGGAGTCAGAGCGCCCCTCCCGAGAGGTCAACTCTGTCTGCCAAGTCATGAGTGTTTTCGACCCTCTTTCGTCGAGGGGTGCCGTGCGTAGTTGGGCCCTTGAGCCCTCGAATGGCTAGGCCTTCACTACCTCATAGCGTCCTTCCCATGGATCCTTGCGTTCGGATTGTGGGGTGAAGAGCATCGTGCTATCCCCGTTAGGACGAGCCCGAAGTCCTCGGTGAGCTGGTGTCAGGCATGAGTCCATTGAAAATGGTGCCCAGTACGGGTAAAAATCCGAGTGAGAACTCGTGCCCCATTCGATAGGGGTCGATTAGCAGCCCAGAGGCGTTCTCATTTAAGTAAGACCGTATGGCTTACTAAGCAAGACCGTATGGCTTACCAAGGTGCCAACTTCGTTCGATGGGAGTTGGTGGCTCGATGCCTCCCAGCGTAGGGATCCTTAGGTATTCCTTGGTTATGCCTCGGATATGTCCCAAGGGACCTCGGGAGTTTGTTCTCGAGCTAGGGGCACATGCCTGGCCCCCCCAGGACATCCCTGACTCGCATACTCGAGGGCGGCTGTCGAACCCCGTTCGTGGGGCCAGCCTCCGCTCCCTCAAGATTTTGGGGTGGACCGGAGTCCGGTAACCATGGGTCCTTCCTGACCTCAGGTACTCGAGGGCGGCTGTCGAACCCTATGTAAGGGCCAGCCTTCGCTCCCTCAAGATTTGACGGATGGTTCGTCATCCGACGCTATCCTCCGAAGGAGGAGTCCTGCCTTGTGGAACGCCGAGGGGGAAAAGCGGGTAGTTGTATTGAACTTGGGGACATACCTATGCCTTTGCCCGTTAGGCTCGAGTCCTCGAGGGAGGTTGTCGAACCCTGTGAAAGGGCCAGCCTTTATCCCTTCGAGACTTGGGAATAGACCTGAGTCGATAACCCGAGGTCCCCTCAGACCTCGGGTACTCGAGGGGGGCTATCGAGCCCGTTCGTGGGCCGGCCTTTGTCCCCTCGAGATTTTGGGGGTGGACCGAAGTCCATAACCCGAGGTCATTTTTTCCCTCGGGTACTCGAGGGTAGCTGTCGAACCCTCTTTCGAGGGCCAGCTCTTGCTGCCTCAAGATTCCTTACCTCCGAAGATAACGCTTCCTATCGCGCGCCTTTTTAGGAGATATCCGTTCGGCCGAAACAGTTGCAGGCACAGGGCGGAGTGCGGTGCGGAGCCCGACGATGGGACAGAACACCTTATCCTGGAGGAATACGAGGAGGCGGTACACAGGTGCATTAAATGCAGAGATTCTCTTGCCTGTTTTGTCGGATCCGCCCGTTGGCCTCCCGGTTATAAATACCGGAGGTGAGGAGTCCGCCGCTCCTTTCTCGCATTTGCCTTCCCTGCCTCCTTGCCATCGCCTTCCCTGCCTCCTTCCTCCCGCCATTGCCTTAGACGCCCTGCGAGCCGGACCTCTGCGCACGCGAGAGAAAGAGAGGGGAGATTGGGAATGTACCTTCCGCCCCCAAGCCCGAGCGCATTAGCCTTCCTGATCCCATGGTCAGGTACAGCCTCGTCGGTCCCGATGACTGGCTCGCATCTTCAGCGACCACTGCGCGCCTGGGCGACCTGGTGGAGAGCGGCCTCCTCCGGCCTGTTACTTCCATCGACCAGTCAGAGTGGATGGTACCGCCGCTGGAGCATGTCGAGCCCAATCCGCCGGAGGGCTACGTAGTGAGCTTCGAGGACTTCCACCGGGCGGGGCTAGGCGCCCCTCCCAGCCGTCTTCTACGCGCGATCCTCCACCACTACGATGTGGAGCTTCAGCACCTCACCCCCAACGGCATCTGTCACGCGGCGGTCTTTGCCGCCGTGTGCAAAGGCTACCTCGGGATCGAGCCGCACTGGGATCTGTGGCTACATCTCTTCGAGGCGAGCATCTTCCACGCGTCGGTCAGCAAAGGCACCCGCAAGATGGTCAGGGTCGGGTGTTGCAGTATCGCCCTCAAGCGGGGGGATTGCTGGATCCCGGCGAAGCTTTCGTCGAGCGACTCCGGATGGCATTCCAGGTGGTTTTACTTGAGGAACGACGACGACCTGCTCCCTGCCTACAACGGGAGGACGATCAACGCGAAGCCCGCCTGCTGGAGGTACGGAGTCATGCAGAAGAAGCAGCGTCGCCTCACCAACCTACTGGGCGTGGTCGAGCGTCTGAAGAAGGAGGGTCTCATGGCGGCGATCATCGCGTCGGCTTTTCATCAGCGGCGGGTCGTCCCGCTGATGGCTCGTCCTCTGCGCCTCGACGAGATGTGCCCGGGGGTCGACCTCTCGGGGTGTCGTCTTCTGGGGGACGAGCTACCCCCGAGAGGGTGGTCCGCTGTGTTCGTCTCTTCTTCGCGGGCGGGTTCGAGGTCAAGAATGTCGCCAGGGTCCCCATGAGGCCGAACGAGGGATACGTCCAGCTAGTGAGGCTCCCTGCTTCTGCTAGTGTTTTTGTATTTACCTTGTTCTCCTTCCTTGTTGCGACCTAACTGCCTTGCGTTCCCCAGGACAATGTTACCTTCCAGGATTCGCCGCCACCGGTGAAGGAGGAACAGGGCGACTCCCAGGCGAGGCGCCTCTAGGCCGAGAAGGACAAGAAGGCCAAGGACAAGGCCAAGAAGGACAAGGCCAAGAAGGCCCGGGAGAGGCAGGAGAGGGAGCAGCGCCGGGCCTGGCAGAGGCGGGACGGCCTTCCTTAGGAGGAATCGCCCTCGTAGGAGGAGGATGAGGAAGAGGAGGAGAGCAGCGACAGCGTGGTCGAGGAGGGCTGGAGCGAGGAGGAACAAACGGCGCCTGAATAGCAGAGGGCGGCCGTCGGAACCAGAGGAGGAGAGGGGTCGACGTCGAGGTCGACCCCTACTGTTGAAGCCGAGCCACGGGGGGAGCGCCCCATGGCTTCTCAAGATAAAGTGCCGCAGCAGACGCGCGGGCGATCATCGGGATCCCCGTCGCGGGGTTGATCGGATAAACCCCCAGCGCCTGCCCGGCCGAGCGCACAGGTGCCGGGCCCGTCGGCGCAGGAGGAAACCAGTAGGGGGGCGACGAGAGCGTCGTCGGCCCCTGCCCAGGACACGGTGCCGAGGGCAACCTCGACCCCCGCCGCGGACCGCGGGAGGAGTGGCCCCCAGCGCGTTGCGTTCAAGCCCTCGAGCGGCTCGAAGTCCGTCGGCCGGAACCCCGTGGCCCCGAAGGGGTAAGTTACTTTTCGGCTGATCGAGGGTACTTACTATGTTTTTCTTTTTGTTGCTGACAACTCTTGCTTACCATTGCTGCGCATGGGTCTCTTTTTCAGGTCGAAGCGCCTGCGAGAGGACGCGTCCCTTGCCCCTACCAAGAAGCTGAGGGCGGGGGCTGCAGTCGAGGCGGCCGTCGAGGCCAGTCCCACTGCTCCGTCCCCGTCAACACTCACCCCCGAGGCGGCGTGGGCGGCCAGGGCCCGGGAGGCGATGGAGCGAGGGGTAGCGCAGGTTTTCTCGGCGCTAGCCCAGGCGGAAGAGGAGACGGGCCTGCCCGCCCCGCCGGCGAGGTCCGCCGAAGCGGCGGGCGAGGCCGTGCCTGCCCACCCATCGGAGGGAGGCGCACCCAGTGCCTCGAAAGGCGCAGGGCCCGTGTCGACGGCGATTGAGGCCGAGGGGATCGAGCCTCAAGCCGCCGCTGAGATGGAGGTGGTCGAGCCTCGAGTCACCGCGGACAAGGAGGAGACCCCGGCTCGCCCGACGTCGGGGCGGAGGCTCGAGAGCCTCGCTTCATTGGAGGCGCGTCTGCGGCTCGAGCGCGAGGGCATGGCCACTGTCGCGTCTGAGGGCCCTTTGCCGACGCCGGAGGTTGAGGAGGGGGGTCGGGCCGAGCAGCCCGAGGCGGCACTCGCGATGGAGAAGGCGGGGATGTTGATGACGTCCACTGCCGAAGAGGTGGCCGAGATGGTGGCCGAGCTGGTGGGCTCGGCGGAGGTAGCCGCTGTCTCGGCCCCTCGGGCAGAACCGGAGGTGAATCGGCCTCGTCTCGAGGTAATTCGTATTCTGACTTGGTCAACCCGTAGCGGATTTGCGGTGCCAGGTACTAATTGCTTCGTGTCTTTCACCGTGCAGGGCCGCTCTCCCGGCCGGGACTTCCCCTGCCCGGGGATGATGGCTTGGTGGGGCCGTCGACGTCCTGGCGGGGTGGCCCCGAGGCCGGGAGAGCCCAGCGGGTGGGGTTTTCTCCCTTCTTTGCTTGGGTGGAGAAGGTGGAAAGCTGCGGGGGTGCTGGTGAGGTGCGCCGGGGCGTCATGCGGGAGGTCCAAGAGAGGATCGACCTCTGCAGCGCGTTCTGGGGGCAGGAGGTCCTCGAGCTGGCCGACCCTCGAGACCCTGGGCAAACCCTCCTTGAGCTCGACGAGCAGGCCGAGCTCCACACGTGGGAGCACCTGGAGGAGTACCGGGCATGGTTCGAGCACTCGGTGCGCCTTGCCACGGAGGTTGCTGCCGTGAACATATGTCGGGGGATGGAGGTTGGTTTCGTTTTCCCTTAGATTTTGCTTGGATTGCCTGACTGTTCTTTTCTGATGATCCTCCTTTTTACCCTTGTCAGGAGCTGAGGGCGATATCGTACAACAAGTCCCAGTTCATCCTCCGGTCGTATGAGCAACTCCCGGCCCTCCGCGCCTTGCTGGAGAAGGCGGAGGCCGAGGCCGCCCAGGCGAGAGCCGAGGCGGCGACCGAGCAGGAGGATGCCGAGTCCAAGGTCGCCCACGCCAGGGCCGGGGTGATGGCCCTACAGGAGGCAGCTTGGGCCGCCCAGGAGACGGCGCAGTCGAGGATCGACGACGCCCTCCAGTCGACCATCAAGGTCGAGCAGGAGCGGGATGCTGCCCTGGAGGCCCAGCGTAGGGCAGAGGAGGAGGCCGCCCGGCTGAAGGAGGACCTAGCCCGGGCAACGGAGAGCATCCGGGAGCTCCGGGGCGACCTCGACGTCGTCTCCCGCGAGCGCGACACGCTGGCCACCGCGGAGGAGAAGGCTCGGACCCGCGTGGTCTCTCTGGGGGTGGTGGTGAACAACTAGAAGAGGGCCCTCGATAACGCTCGCAAGGTCATCGAGGGCCTCGAGGCTAAAGTCAGCGACCGGGCCACCAAGCTTGTCGATGTCCGCCATCAACTCGAGGAGACCGAGCGGGGCTACACCACCTTGGAGGCGCATGCCGAAGGTAAGTTTTTGGAAGTGTCGCTGAATCTGCCCGGCCTCGACCCCTTTCTTGCTTTTTTGGTTTTGACCGGTTTTTGTGCTTCTTTTGGCAGAGCTCGCAGCAGACAAGGCCTGAGCCCACGAGGACCTGACCAGTCTTCGGGGCCTCCTCGGGACAGAGGCAAACCTTAACGCAAGGCTCGAGGGCGTTATCTCCACCTTCTGCGACGACCACTTGGTCGAGCCGGAGCCGGAGGTCGAGGGCGATGCTCGAGGGGACTCCCTGCTGCGCCGCTTCTACTCCATGATGCAGGAGGTGACGGAGCACGTCCGTGCTGCCCCGCATGTGGGCGTGAAGCGGGCGCTCGCGGTCGTTAGCTCCGCCTACAACTACGACCTCAACGTCGTCGCCAACGGGTTCGCCAGCGACCCGAGGCTGACTGACGAAGAGAACGACACGAGGTGCCAGAAGCTGATCGAGCTCGCGGAGGTGCCCGGAGGCGAGCTGGCGAAGCTCTTCGAGCCCAAAGTGGTCCCCTCGGTGGACGGAGATGGCGCCGAGTAGCCCTCGGATGTTGTCGATGAGTTTCTGCAGACTCTTCACCTTCCGATGTGGCCAACGCGTGATGCCCAGCTTCCTGCATCGCTTCTTGAGGACGGTGACCCCTTCGCTGAGTAGCCCTAGGCCTACGAGCCAAATCTGCACAGGGAGGTCCATGTAACAGTTAGGTTTTTGTAATGATACAATGTCGAGCCCCCGAGGGCTTCTTATATCTAATGCATTTTGTTCGAGGTGCATCTTGTTATTTTTACTCCTCAAGCTCTCTCTGCTTTTCTTTGCCTGAGTCGTCCCTTGTGGACTAAGTGTTCGACGCACGCTCATATCCCTGGAAGGGGGGGAGCGAGCGGGGATACCGTAGCCCTGGGGCGTAGGAGAGTCCCTGGCCAGACAACCCACGACCCTTAGGGAGTTCGAGGCGCCTTTACTTAGCTATGAAGCGTACTCGAGGGAAAGATCGAGAGGGAAAGCCGAGTTTCGAAAAAATGTTCGAGTTTTTCGGGGACTTAGGAGGGGGGTCCCCCCTGTTAGCCCCCAAGGGAGGCTTGATTTTGCCTGGGCAAAGTCGAGGCTACCTTAGAGTTACGAACGAACGCGAAATGTGTTTCGAAAACATTTTGTTCATTCGTAATGCGATAAGTGTACATAATGCGGGAAATGTACGAGGCGTCAAGGCCTCAGGGATAGAAACGACGTAGCTGTTTGATGTTCCACGCGTTGGTGAGGATCTCGCCCTTCTCGTTCTTCAGTTTGTAAGTGCTGGGCTTCAACACTTCTGCCACGATGAAGGGTCCCTCCCAAGGTGGTGTCAGCTTGTGACGTCCCTTGTTGCTTTGTCGACGACGTAGAACGAGGTCACCGACGTCGAGGTCCCTTTTGCGTACGTTTTTGTCGTGGTAGCGCCGCAGCGTCTACTGGTATTTTGCCGACTTGAAGAGGGCCACGTCTCGGGCTTCCTCGAGCTGGTCGAGGGAGTCCTCTCGGGCTGCTGTGTTTGCTTGCTTGCTGTAGGCCTTCAGTCGAGGGGACCCGTATTCGAGGTCGGTGGGAGGACGGCCTCGGACCCATAGACCAAGAAGAACGGAGAGAACCCCATGGCTCGACTTGGTGTCGTTCGGAGACTCCATAGGACAGCGGGCAGCTCATCGACCCATCTCCTGCCATGTCTGTTCAGCCTATCGAAGATCCTTGTCTTGAGGCCCTGCAAAACCATACCGTTGGCGCGCTCGACCTGACCGTTAGTTCGAGGGTGGGCGACTGCAGACCAATTCACCCTAATGTGGTGGTGGTCACAGAAGTCCAGGAAATTTTGGCCGGTGAACTGCGTGCCGTTGTCGGTGATGATGACGTTGGGGACCCCGAAGCGGTGGATGATGTCGGTGAAGAATAGCACAGCTTGTCGAGACTGGATGTTGGCGATGGGTCGAGCCTCGATCCACTTCGAGAACTTGTCCACAGCCACGAGGAGGTGGGTGTGGCCACCCTTGGTTCTTTTCAGGGGGCCGACCATGTCGAGCCCCCATACTGCGAACGGCCAGGTTATGGGTATCATCTGCAGAGCTTGGGCGGGTAGGTGGGTCTGCCTGGCGTAGAATTGGCATCCCTTGCAGGATCGGACGAGTTTGGTGGCATCGGTGACGGCTGTCGGCCAGTAGAAGCCTTGTCGGAAGGCACTTCCTACCAGCGTTCTTGGTGCCGCGTGGTGGCCCCAAGCCCCCGAGTGCAGGTCCTTCAGCAGTGCCCTCCCCTCCTCGAGGATGAGGTAGCGTTGAAGTACCCCGGAAGGGCTACGTCGATACAGCTCGCGGCCGTCCCCGTATAAGACGTAGGTTTTGGCGCGTTGGGCTACACGACGGGCCTCCGTGCGGTCCTCTGGGAGTTCGCCCCGTGTCAGATACTCGAGGTAGGGTGCGCGCCAATCCGTCGGAGGGGTTGGCGCTGCGGCAGCACCGTCAATATCCATGACTTCTTCCCCGCTCGAGGGGGGATCAGTCGAGGGGGGTGGATCGACCCTTGCTCGAGGGTGGGAGCCCCCGAGTCTAGGTCGACGGATGGCTTGTGAAGGTCCCTCGAGAAGACGTCGGGAGGAACCGTAGCTCGAGTAGACGTGATTTTGGCCAGCTCGTCGGCAGCTTCGTTGTACCGGCAGGCGATGTGGTTGAGCTCGAGGCCGTAGAATTTGTCCTCGAGTTTTCGGACCTCCTTGCAGTAGGCTTCCATCTTAGGGTCATGGCAGCTGGAATCTTTCATCACTTGGTCGATCACCAACTGCGAGTCCCCCCGTGCGTCGAGGCGTCGAACCGCGAGCTCAATGGCGATGCGCAGACCGTTGACGAGGGCCTCGTACTCGGCTACGTTGTTGGAGGCGGGGAAGTGGAGACGGATGACGTAGCGCATGTGAACCCCCTGAGGGTGATATGAATAGCAATCTGGCGCCTGCCCCCGTCTTCATCAACGATCCGTCGAAGCACATGGTCCAGAGCTCGGTCTGAACTTGTGCTGGGGGTAGTTGGGTGTCGGTCCATTCTGCAATGAAATCTGCCAGTACCTGAGACTTGATGGCCTTCCGAGGGGCGTAGGAGAGAGTTTCCCCCATGAGCTCAACCGACCACTTGGCGATTCTTCCCGACGCCTCCCGGTTCTAGAGTATCTCTCCGAGGGGGAAAGATGAGACCACAGTAACCGGATGGCCCAGGAAATAGTGTTGGAGCTTGCGCCGGGTGAGGACGATCGCGTACAACAGCTTCTGGATGTGGGGGTATCTCGTCTTGGTCTCGGAAAGCACCTCGCTCATGAAGTAGACATGCCTCTGAACTGGCAAGGCGTGTCCTTCTTCCGCCCTCTCGACCACTATGGCAGCGCTGACTACCTGGCTAGTTGCTGCAACATAGAGCAAGAGGGGCTCGGCCGGACTCGGGGGTACCAAGACAGGCGGTGAGATGAGCAAGGCTTTGAGCTTCGAGAGTGATTCCTCGGCCTCAGCGGTCCACGCGAAGTGTTCTGGTTTCTTCAGGAGGCGATAAAGGGGTAGTGCCTTCTCTCCGAGCCTCGAGATGAATCGGCTGAGGGTGGCGAGGCACCCTGTGATCCTTTGTACGCTCTTGAGGTCATTGATCGGGCCCATCCTTGCGATCGCGGTTACCTTCTCGGGATTGGCCTCGATCCCGCGTTGGGAAACTATGTACCCTAAGAGCATGCCTCGGGGAACCCGAAGACACACTTCTCAGGGTTTAGTTTTATGTGGTTCGCCCGGAGGCACCCAAACGCGATCTCGAGATCTCCGACCAGGTTTCCGACTGTCTTGGACTTGACCACGATGTCATCGACGTAGGCCTCGACGGTTGGCCCTATGTGTTTCCCGAAGACGTTGAGCATGCATCGCTGGTAGGTGGCCCCGGCGTTTCGCAAACCAAAGGGCATGGTGAGGTAGCAGAACATGCCAAAGGGGGTGATGAAGGAAGTCGCGAGCTGATCGGATTCCTTCATCTTTATTTGGTGGTAGCCGGAATATGCATCAAGGAACAGAGAGTTTCACATCCCGCAGTGGAATCTACTATCTGGTCAATACGTGGTAGTGGGAAAGGGACCTTGGGACATGCTTTATTTAAACTAGTGTAGTCTACGCACATCCTATCCTTCCTGTTCTTTTTCTTGACAAGTATGGGATTTGCTAAACACTTGGGATGGTGTACCTCCTTGATGAATCCGGCCTTCAAAAGCTTATCGACCTCCTCTCCGATGATTCTGCACTTCTCCTCATCAAAGTGGCGCAGGCGTTGCTTCACCGGTTTGGACCTGGCTCGGATGTCCAAGGAGTGCTCGGCGACTTCCCTCGGAATGCCCGGCATGTCCGAGGGACTCCATGCAAACATGTCGGCGTTCGCACGGAGAAAGTCGACGAGCACAGCTTCCTATTTGGGCTCGAGGGTGGCGCTGATCGTCAGCGCCTTCCCCTCCGCGAGGCCGGGGTCGAGCGGGACGGTCTTGGTGTCTTCCGCCGGCTTGAAGTTGCCAGCGTGCTGCTTGGGGTCGGGGACCTCCGCGGACAAGTCGTCAAGGGCCGCGAGGATGGCCGACTCTTCGACAGCTTCGGCTTTTTCCACGCACTCGACGTCGCAGTCGTATGCGTGCTCGTAGGAGGTGTCGACGGTGATGACCCCCGTGGACCGGGCATCTTCAGCTTAAGGTAGGTGTAGTTCGGGACTGCCATGAACTTGGCGTACCCCGGTCGACCGATGATGGGTGGTAGGTGCCTCGGAACGCAACCACCTCGAAGGTGAGCTCTTCCTTTCGGAAGTTCGAGGGAACGCCGAAACAAACAGGTAGCTTGACGCGGCCGATCGGGAGTGCCTTCTTCCCCGGGACGATCCCGTGGAATCCCCCGACGCTGGGCAGGAGCATGGTCCTTGGGATCCCCAGGAGGTCGAGGGTCTCGGCGTATATGATGTTGAGGCTGCTTCCCCCATCCATGAGTACCTTGGTGAGGCGGGTGTTGAGGATGATCGGGTCGACGACGAGCGGGTAGACCCCTGCGTTGGGGACGTGCTTGGGGTGGTCGTCCCGGTCGAAGGTGATCAGCGTGTGTGACCAGTCGAGGTACCGAGGAGCCTGGGCTCGAACGGAGAAGACCTCTCGACGCTCCCTCTTGCACTGGCGCGTGGTGAGTCAAGTCGAGGGTCCCCCGTAGATCATGTAGCAGTCGTGGATTTCGGGGAAGCCCCCTTTCTTGGTATCGCCTTTGACGTGGAGGTCACAGGGTGGGTCTTCCCTGACATTGTCTTTCTTGAAGCCGGGAGGGATGAAGTGCTTTCTGAGCATGCGACAGTCCTCGAGACGGTGGTTGGCCGGTCCCATATGGTAGGGACAGGGCTCCTTCAGCATCTTGTCAAAGACGCCCCCATCGGGAGGGGGCCCTCGAGGCTTCCTCTTGTCTGCTGCAGCGACAAGATCGTCGGGTTCGACATCGGGCTCGACGTTGCGCCAGCCCGGCTGGTTCTTCTTTTTCTTCTTCCTACCGCCGTTGTCGTTGTTGTTCCTTCTGGGCCCATTGTTCTTCTTGGGCCCGTTGTCCGAGCCCCCGGGCTCGCCCGCCTCGACCTTCCTCTTGTCCGGAGGTATCTGGAAGAACGCGCCAACGGCTTCCTCGCCAGCTGCATAGTTGGCGATGATGTCCATGAGCTCATTGGTGGTCTTGGGGGTGTTTCGTCCCAGCTCCCGCACTAACTCCTTGCAGGTCGTTCTGGCGATGAACGCCGTGATGACCTCGTGGTCGGAAATGTGGGTTAATGCGGTACGCTGCCTCAAGAATCGGTGGGTGAAGGCGCGGAGGGTCTCCCCTGGCTTCTGCTTGCAGCTGCGGAGATCCCAGGGGTTGCCTGGCCGCTCGTACGTGCCTTTGAAGTTTCCCTCGAAGATCCTGACTAGGTCGGTCCAGTCTTGGATCAAGTCCGAGGGTAACTCCTCGAGCCATCTGCGAGCGGTGTCGAAGAGGAACAGTGGGAGTTGCCGAATGATGATGTGGTCGTTGTCGGCTCCTCCCAGCTGACACGCCAGCCTGAAATCGGCAAGCCAGAGCTCTAGCTTGGTTTCGCCGTTGTACTTGACCAGGCTGGTAGGTGGACGGAAATGGACGGGCAGGGGGTTCGCCGGATGGTTCTGCCGAAGACTCGGGGCCCCGGTGGCTCCAGAGACCGACATCGATCTTCGTCGCTGTCGTAGCGCCCACCTCGGTGAGCGCTGTAGCCTCGAGCCTCGGTGTCGCCGTACCGGCGTCGATTGTTCACTCGTGGCGGTCGATCGTCGACGAGGCGTTCCCGAACTGGTCGTCGCTCGACTTGGCCTTGGGGTGCTTTGTCCTGGTGGACGGATACCTCTCGATTTTGCCGAGGGGGTACTTCCTGATACTCGGAGGCGGCCCCTCGATGCCTCGAGGCCGAGCTCTCCGCCTGCTGCACGACCGCGGTTTCGAGAAGCCCCTGGATCTCGTTCCTGATGCGCCGTGCTTGGGGAGTTGATGGCGCCGGCATGCCGCGGAGCAGCATTGCGGCTGCCACGACATTTTGGCTGGTGCGGTTGTAGACTCGGGGTTCGTTCGCCCCCTCCTCGACGATTTGCCGGTGGACTTCCAGGGCCCGCTCGCGAGCTCCTCCACCCTGTGGGCGCCCTCGATCCCGCTCGAGGGCGTGCTCGAGTTGCTGAATTCGCAGGCGCTCCTCCTCGAGCTTACCGAGCAGCTCTCGGACTTGCGTGATCTGGGCGTCCGGAGGTGGATCGGCTCTGTTAGGACTCGGGGGGTCGGCGTCCCGTGCTGGTGTGGCATCACCCCCTCCTCCTTCATTTGTGGCCGCGGTGTTGTCGATGTCGTCCTGGGGGTCGGCTTGCTCGTCGAGATGGAAGCACTCCCGGGTGGGATCATAATCCTCGTCAGGGGAGTCCGAGTCGGGGTCGGCGTGGTAGAAGTGGGGGAAGGATCCCCTGCGCTCTTCCGCCAGGCGTCGCCGCAACGCGCCCAGGTCCAGACTTGCCTCGGCTCCGGGTGCTCGCCCGGTGAAGAGGTGGTGACGGGGTTGATTGTCGCACGTGGCGGGGTCCCTGGAGACCCGCAACATGTCTGTATCTGCAAACCTGCGAGGGTAGAACAGAGCCTTGCGTTGTTGTGGAGCCCGTATGGAAACGGGTTACACGGTGGTGGCGGAATCGAGTGTCTCGGAGAGGCCACGGGGACCACATGGGATGACGATGGGGCAGAGCCAAAGTCACACTCAGAGAGGTGCCCGCCCCCGACTCGCATGCATGGGTCAAACAGGCTCCCGAGATGAGGGACTGTGTCGCCAGCTGGGGCCGGGGAGACGGCATCCGGCGCCTCGAGATCCGCACAGTGACGAGTGAGTCGGAGTCGCTCGCGCCTCCTCCTGATCGCAGGCCAGAGGCGCAAGCGGAGGGACCGTCGCCTGATCCTGCTTGGCCCCAGCGTACCGGAGCTGCTGCTGTCCAGGCCATGAGCAAAGGGAAAGACAATGTAGTGGCCCTGGCCCGTGGATATGAACCCTAGACTGCCGAACCAAACGACGGTGGTGAATGGAAGTGATGGGATCGTGGAATCCATCTGAGAGAGTAGTTCAGAGTTGATCGACACGCAATTCTCCCTATCTTGCGCGTCAACTATCGGTGTTATGACCCGGGGGTCAAGACCACCAACTAGTAAATTTGTATATTGCATGCTCCCTCTCCCAGATGTGATGCAAGAAGGACACAAGATTTATCCTGGTTCGGGCAAAGAAGGCCCTACGTCCAGCGGGGGAGGATGACTTGTATTATCTCACACCCAAAGTGCTCGTACAGGGGGGTACAAGCTGAGTTACACGGGGTTGCTCAGAGCGAGCTAAAGCCTAAGGCTAGCAGGGCTACCCTAGGCGGTCGGCTTGCTGCTCGAGGGGTCGATCGAGCAGCGGGGTGTGTGTGGAGTGTGAGGATCAGAGCTGAAGTCTGAGTGTGGAGTTGTCTGGAAGTCCAGGGATCTCTCCCGAAAAGGATCAGATGTCGGATCGGAAGATCCGGGGGCCCCTTTCTTCTACCTCGGCATCCCCTTTTATAGACCAAGGGGAGGCCCGAGGGTATAGGGTCCTAAATTGTTGTAGCATGGGCGGCGTGTCCGCGGCATAGTGTTGGCGAAGGGACGTCGAGCACTGTGGCGGCATGGCCTTCTCGTCCTTCTGGCGCTCTGGGGCGTGGTGACAGTGGAAGTCGTCGCAGCATGTAGCAGGATCGTCCTTCCGCAGGCTGTCGCGAGTTCCACAGTTGAAGCGGGACGAGGCGGATGGGACGGGCCCCATACCGGAGTGGTTGGAGACAGGGGTTGAGCCCCCCGGTCGAGGGGTGAGGTCGAGACCGGGGTGGCCCTGTCGTATTCCCGAAGTCGACGTCGAGGGTTGTACTATTCACGTCTCGAGGGGTGCTTCTGGAGTCCGTACTCGAGTCGTGGAGACAGTGGCAGCACAGTTGACGGGAGTCCAGGTCACAGCGATGAGCTGATGGATTTGACTGCGGTCACGGGCACCCATGGTGTTAGGCGGGTTCCCTTTAACCCATACCGGGAGCAGTTGGGTTGATTGAGCTTCCCATCCGTTAGAGTAGAGGCGGAGCCGGAGAGGTCGAGGTGGAGGCGGAGGGGTGGTTCGATCGACCCCTCGTCCGTCACCCAGCGTCGAGGTAGGGTCGGAGCAGAGGCGGAGTCGGAGAGATCGAGGTAGGGGCTGAGGGGTCGTTCGTCCGACCCTCGGTTCGTCATTTGGTGTCAAGGTAGAGGCAGAGGGGTCGTTCGATCGACCCCTCGTCCATCATTCGGCGTCGAGGTGGAGGTGGAGGGGTCGTTCGTTTGACCCCTCGTCCTTCATTTTCCGTCGAGGGAGGTCGGCCCATGACTGGTTAATGTCGTCGGCGCGGGGGGCCTTTGAGTGATGGGCCCTTCTTCGCTGACTTGAGCGATTAGTCGATCCCTGTCTTAAAAATGGTTGCTATGTTTAGCGTTAATTTATCGAAGGGTTTAGGGTACCCCTTACCTTCGTACCCGACAGTAGCCCCGAGGCCCCAGAGGAGTGATTTGAGAACTCCTCTGGGGGCTATGATATGTGTTTTCTCAGGGGGAGTAAGGATTACCCGGAGCTCTTGCCCTTGACCTGTAGGGTTAGTAAGAGGTTCGATTCTTCGTGGGGTGCGCGCGAACGCACCCCGCGGGGGTAGCCCCCGAGGCCCCAGAGGAGTAATTAAGGACTCCTCTGGGGGCTATGATGTGTTGTATCGAGGGGTTTTAAGGTTACCTGGAGATGTGGCGCCCTACCGAGGGGTTAGTTTCGTTTGCCAGGCTATGAACGTCCTTTTCCCTAAAAAGAGAGGCGCTCGAGGGCGGCTGTCGAACCCTACCGAGGGCCAGCCTTGGCTCCCTCTAGCATCTTTGTCTTCTTCTTGAGTCGACATGATGATGAAGGGCTTGTTTGCCTTGAGGTTGATTAGCTCTTCCTTGAGCTTTGAGTTCTCTTCCCTCATCTTCATATAATCATCATACTTGTCGGCTTCTACAACTCTCTTGCCCTTGCACTTAGCACTTTGCTCAAGAGCCACATCATCAAGCTCGATTTCACAAGAGGTAGCATTTGCACACTTAGCACACGGGTTAGTAGCAACATGTGTAAGATCTTGAGTAAGCAATTCATTTGCTACCACTAGTGTGCCATGATCATTTTTCACTTGGTTGTAGTCATCTTTTAGCAAGTTATACCTTGTGTGGAGCTCTTGGGATGACCTCTCAAGCTTATCATGTTTCTCATTGGCTTGCTTAAGAGAGGCTCTGAGCTCCCTAGTGCTAGATGTGAGAGAGTTAATCTCAAGCTTCAAATCATCATTAGCACTAGACAAGTTGTCAAGCTTATCATGCAAGTTTTCTTTGATTTCAAGAAGTTTGTCATTTTTACTCTTGTACCTCCTTATGATGCTAGCGTACTTGTTGCAAATTTTAATTAGCTCATCATAGGAAGGTGCTTCTTCATCATCACTATCATCACTAGAGAGATCATCACCATCATCCTCTTTTTGTACCTTCTTGTCACCTTTAGCCATAAGGCATAGGTGTGTAGAGGATGAGCCCGCCGATGGAGGAGGTGGCGGTGGAATCGAAGAACCAATCACCAATGCGGCCACCTTCTCTTCTTCACTCTCATCATAGGAGGAGTCACTTGAATCATCAATATCGGTGAGCCAATCACCCATAATGTAAGCCTTGCCATCCTTCTTCTTCTTGTGGAAGTTGAAGTTCTTCTTCTTCTTGTATGGCTTGTCTTGCTTCTTGTCATCATCACTTGAGTCATCATTGCCTCCCTTGTTCTTCTTGAAGTTCTTGAACTTGTTGTTCTTGAACTTGTCTTTCTTCTCTTCGGGACACGCATGAGCTAGATGACCAAGAGTGCCACAATTGTAGCACTTCATTTGGGAGATTGGCTTCCTTGAAGAGCTTGTGAAGAATTTCTTCTTCTTTGAGTCAAACTTGACTCCATTCTTGTTTAGCCTCTTCAACATCTTGGCGGTCTTCTTTACCATGAGAGCGATGTTGTCTTCATCATCATCATCACTTGCACTCTCAATGACATATTGAATCTTGCACTTCTCCTTGGAAGATTCCTTGAGAGCCAAGTCCTTCTTCTCCTCCTTCTCTTTCTTCTTTCAGGAGGATGGACTTCCATCATTGATCTTCATGTACATCTCATGAGCATTGATCTTTCCCAACACTTGTGTTGGTGTAGTTGCGGAGAGATCGCCTTGATGAAGGACCGTGACGATGTGGCTATACTTGTCTATTGGTAGGACACAAAGTATCTTGCGCACCACATCGGCCGGTGTCATTTGGGAGAGCCCAAGGCCATTCAACTTCTCTACAAGCACATTCAAACGAGAGTACATTTCATTAGCATTTTCATGAGATAGCATGGTGAAAGCATTTAACTTAGCAATGATGAGGTGATAACGCTCTTCTCTTTCACATTTAGTGCCCTCGTGTAGAGCACAAATGTTTGTCCAAATTTCATGCGCGGTTTTGCAATTTCGCACACTGTTGAACATATCCTTGCAAATGCCACGGAAAAGAATGTTCTTTGCCTTAGCATTGTTCTTCTCAAAGTATGGATCCTCGGCGAACACCGATCCACCTTGGGTGGCGGCTTTGTGAACGCCGACATCCACGGCCTCAAGGTAGGCCTCCATCCGCACTTTCCAATAAGGAAAGTCATCCCCATCGAACATGGGTGGCGGTCCATCCCCATGGGACATCTTGCTCTAGGCGGTGAAGCCTAATTTAGAGCAACAAGGCTCTGATACCAATTGAAAGGATCAAGATGCCCAAGAGGGGGGGTGAATTGGGCTTGTTTTAAATTTCTAAACCAAATATGAAAACCTATCAAATGCCAATCGCCCCCTAATGCTTACGGTCCATGTGTCCTAGCTAGAAAGCGGTAGCAGTTCATGGAAATTAAGAGCAACCTAAGCAATTCTAGTAGGTAAGATAAAAACAAGACGGAATGTAATGCGGAAATATAAAGAGCTAGGGAAAAGAGATTCTCAGTGACGCAGCGATGTTTTCCCGAGGTATCGAGGTGTTGACACACCCCCCTAGTCCTCGTTGGAGCACCTCGCAAGGTATCGCTCCCCCTCTACCCGCGCAAGGGTAGAGTGCTCTCTACGGGCTGATTCTTCGCCACTCCGACTCGGTGAATCGCCCACAACCGATCACAGAAGCTTGGAGAAGAGCCGCCAACAATCTTCCGGCGATCACTTCCTCCGAACACCACCAAACCATCTAGGTGCTGTCGAACACCAAGAGTAACAAGCACAAGACCTTCACTTGACCAACTCAAGGCTAGGAAGGTGGATGGATGCACACAAGTCACTCCTAATCACACTAGGAGGGAAGAACAAGATGAACTCTCTCTAATCTCTCCCTCACTAGGCACTTGACTCTCCAAAGGTTCTCTCAAGGTGTCAGCAGCTGAAACAATGGCCAAGAGAGGTCCTAAGGACGAAGGGGGCAACTATAAATAGTCCCCACCTCCAAAACTAGCCGTTTTTTGCTTTTTCCTCTCTCCGCAAAGCCACCGGACTAGTCCGGAGCTTACACCACCGGACCAAGCACACTGGTCCGGAGCTCACTCTAAATTCCAACTCAGGCACCGTCGGACTACTCCGCTTGGTCCGACGCGCTGGTCCGACGCACTGGTCCGGAGCCAGGGTGCTCACTGAGTGAAAGACATTTTCTCTTCTTCGAACCACCGAACCACTCTCCTTGGTCCGGAGCCCTGGTCCGACGCTCTGGTCTGGAGCCAGGGAGCTTACTGTATGAAAACAACCTCCTGTCTTGAAGCGTCAGACTAGCCGTCGGACTCACCGTCAGACTAGTTCGGAGCCTTCTCTCAGGCTTTCTCTCTCTAATGCGAACCATCGGACCACTCTCCTATGGTCCGACGCTCTCCAGACAGGTGGTCCGGAGCTTCTCGAGCTGAACTTTTGCCTAAGTCAGGGACCATCGGACCACTCTCCTTGGTCCGACGCCTACTTGGCAGACTGGTCCGGAACCTCTTTCTCCCCCTATTTCAACTGTTTTCGCTGAGATTTCTCAAGGGATTTTGCTCTTACCATTTCTAGGGTTAACCATGGGCTGAAAGCAAGGTCTCTAGGACTAGTTGTGACAAGTGTGCATATACCCACTCTCCTAAACTCTCCTAGGTCAAGCTACTAATCTCATCCCCCCCCCTTTATAGTACGGTCAAAGGAAAAACAAAACCCTAGCTATACTTAGTGCCCTTCTCAACCTTATGGAACTAAGAACTAGCCTAGTATTCAACTTGTATCATCATCCTTTGCAACCGAAACGATTTCCATCTTGGGGGCATGAATATCCATTAAGCCCATTCAAATTGCATCACTAATGACCTAACACAAATGACTTTGCCTCTGCAAAACACACGTTAGTCATAGTGACCTAGCATTGTCGTTAATCGCCTAAACACAAGGGTCCATGATTCTTCAAACACATTCCCAGATTGCATAACGAAGAGGCTAATCGGTTAGCACAATTCGCTTTAGGGTATCAGCCGATTCAGGAAATAATGACGTCGGTAATGGTTGCCAATGATTGGAGAAAAGAAATTGCCAATTACTTAAGAGATCCATCTAGGAAGGTTGAAAGGCGTCTAAGGTTTCAGGCCACCAGGTATGTGCTCCTTGATAATGAATTGTATTATCGTACAATTGATGGAGTTTTGCTCAGATGCCTTAGTAAAGAGGAATCGAAAGAACTGATGGGTCAGACCATGAAGGGGTGTGTGGAGCACATCAATCGGCATTTAAGATGAAGTGGATGATTAGGCGGAATGGATATTATTGGCCGACAATCCTTGAAGATTGCTTCAGTTACTTTAAAGGATGCCAAGATTGTCAGAAGTTTGGAAATGTTCAGAGAGCACCTGCATCGACGATGAATCCTATAGTCAAGTCGTGGCCGTTTAGGGGATGGGCTATTGATCTCATCGGCTAGATTTATCCGCTATCCAGTAAGGGGCATAAATTTATACTTGTTGCTACCAATTATTTCACGAAGTGGGTTGAGGCTATCCCTTTAAAAAAGGTGACATCGGCAAACATGATAGACTTTGTGAAAGAGCATATTGTTTACCGATTTGGTATTCCTCAAACCATTACAACTGATCAAGGAACGATGTTTACATCGGAAGAATTTGATGAGTTTGCTGTTAGTATGGGGTTTAAGGTTTTGAACTCTTCTCCTTATTATGCTCAAGCTAATGGTCAAGCTGAAACGACCAATAAAGGAGTAATTAAACTTATCAAGCGCAAGATTGAGGAAAATCCTAGGCGGTGGCATATAGCGCTAAATGAAGCTTTATGGTCATATCGGATGGCATGTCATGGTGCAACTCAAGTTTCGCCGTATCAGTTGGTTTATGGACATGATGCTATTTTACCGTGGGAGATTAAAGCTGGTTCTAGATGTTTAACTTCCCAGAACCAATTAACAGCCGATGACTATGATACTCTTATGAAGGAAGAGTTAGAGGATCTAGCAAGTCATCGGTTGAGAGCTCTGATTAGCATAGAAGAAAATAAGAAGAGGGTTGCCAGATGGTATGACAAGAAAGTGAAGGTGAAAGAATTTGCCGATAGTGATCTGGTATGGAAGTTGATTTTACCGATTGGAACTAAGAGTTTGAAGTTTGGTAAGTGGTCCCCTAATTGAGAGGGTCCGTTTCGGATAAGTCAGTCAGTTCCTGGTAATGCATATCTTTTGGAAACCCTCGAAGGGGTTGCATTTCCCAGAGCGATCAACGGTAAGTATTTAAAGAAGTATTATCCTAGTATTTGGGTAGATGCATGAAACAATACAAAATATAAGTGCCGATGGATAAGAGTCATGCAAAATATCGGTAGGAAGCATATTAACGTTATATTACAAGCAGAATCAAGTATCAGGTTCACAACTACCGATACAGCAAAACACACAAATTACAACAGGGATTGAATAGATGAAATCGCGCGCAGGCGAATCTGGTTTGCTTCCTCTATTTCCCTAGCATCGTCATCAGTGGAGCCTTCAATTGGCTTGGTCTTCTTCCTCAGCATCAGGGCCTCGCGGGCAGTAATATCCCTCTCTTGTTGCAGGGCTTTGGTAACATTGGGAAGTTGAAGTTTTTTCTGGTTGGCCGAGTTTAAAGCTTCATGGACTTCTTTTAACTCGGCTAGCAGCCTTTCCTTTTGTGCCGATAGACGAATGACCTCTTGTTCAAGCTTGACGCTAGAAGCTTCTAGACGACCTATGTCCTTGTGCTTCTCGTCTGCAACTTGTTTGAACTTGAGTATTTCCTCTTCGAGTTCCGCCTGGGCAGCTCTATCGGCAATACGGCGTGAAGCCTTTCGGTATTGAAGCTGTCTGCTCTCGAGAAATGCCGCTTGGAAAAGTATCTCCTCAACATCGGCAGGCAGCTGACATTGAATTTCCTTGAAGGTTATCCTTATTGCGTTGGAGTCTTGGACTAGGTCGGATGTGTTTTGTTGCAATAAGGACAACAATGCTTCAAGTTTGGCCTTCACTTCTGCCGATATAGTGTTTGCTGGCTGGGCAGAGTTTTCTTTTTCATCATCTTCTTCTGGAAGGTTGATAGCGAAAGAGAATAGGTTGTTTGGGGAGTCTTGGGCCTGAAAAAGAAGAAGATTAGGGCTTGCTAATCATAAGTTTGTGTTGCAAGTTTTATAAGTCAGCTTACCATTTTAAAACAGATCTCTTGCCTCGGACTCGGAAAGGCAGCTGGTGTGGCATCATCTTGAGGATCGGCAACGGTTGCCGATGAGCTTGCCTCTGTGGGAGGAACAGTTGGTGTTGGTGATGCTGTTGCCGGTGCTGCTTCCGCCGTTGTGGCTAACCCTTGTGGCGGTGGTACTGTCCCCTGGTTGGGAATTTCATCTGGTGCTCATACTGGTGCCGATGTTGATGTTGTTCCTGCTGTTGCATCTAACTCCTGTGGTGATGGTACTGTTCTTTGGTCGGGGATCTCATCCGATGGTTGATCGGGGATGGGCACCGATGTTGGCTCTGGTGTTGCATTGACAGGGGTTGGCGATGCAATGGGAGTTGGTGATACAGCTGGGGTAGTTCTCCTCAAGCGCTTCTTTTTCTTTGGGGCGGCGCTTGGTGAACCAGCGTGTTTCGACTGAGAAGCTTGGGGGCATCAGCAGCATGAGTTGGAGAAGCTTGTATATTTGGAGCAGCTGCCAATGAGCTTGTTGCCTGTAAAGGACATTTGGTGCAAGTTAAACAAAATGAGCATTACCGATGAGGGTTTGTAATTGACATGAGATTATTACTGCAAAAGCTTGCGCCAAGACGGCGGCAGCAGCCGATGGAGTGGCGGTAGTCCTGGTCGGTGTCGGCTTGGGTTTGAGGGTAATCTTGGATGCCATTTGAGGTGTGAAGGCAGCCAACGAAGGAGCCTTGTTGCCGATTACCGATGTAGGATTCATCGGTCGTAGGTTGAAATACTTACCGCTCTTACTCTTTTGGGGGATTGGGTCATTAACCTATTGACAAGAAAAGTTAGTGCCAATATATCCGGGAGGAAATAACAGCCAATGAATACAGAAAATAAAACTTACTGCATCATCGGGAATAATATAGTCATCGTCAATCAGATGTCGACAGTAGTGGGATGATATGGCAAACAGTTGACTTTTCCACTCTTGCCACCAGGATTTATATGATTCAGTAATGAAGGATGTTGGTGCCCAAGAGGATAAGTCAATGTTTGATGCATCGGCATGAGCAGGAAGAGTGACGATCCTGTTCCAATCCATGGCGCTGGAGATGACTTCTCTTGGCTTTATCACATTGGCGTAGCTGAATTTGATCGGTAATTGACCAAATGCTAATTGTCTTACCACTGCCGATGGATAATAAAACTCATAGGTTGGAGAAGCATTCTTCCCGGTCCCAAAGATGTTAACTGGGATGGCCCGGGGAATAATGGTGGCCTTCATGATCATCTCATTCTATGGTACGTTCCCATCGGTGAGGTTGAAGGATAGGGGGAATCGGTTGTCCTCATCGACATAAGGCCACCAGAGCCATTCCGCAACAGGGATTCCACAGTAGAGCCTCTGAAAGAACATGCCAAATTGACCTACATTGGCATCGGTTCTTGGTAGCACTATTATAGCCTCCCCGAAATTGAGTGGAGGACGGGTTGCCGATTCATCTTCAGCGAATTCATGATCCTCAGGCATATCTCTTGGGAATTGCTGACTAAACAGGTCAAATTGAAGGACCTTGTACATATGTGCATTCAACCACATATTTACAAACCACCAAGGGCCTCTGAGGTTGCTGATGGGCTCACCTAGCAGATGTTTTCTGGATACCTGGTGCAGGAGGTGATATACTGAACCAAGGAGGTATCGGCCAAGAGGAAGCCTTGATCCATTAGCCAATGACTCTGCTACAGGAAGGTACATAATGGTGGGTCCAACTGTTCTGCCACAAAAGATAAAATTTTCCAGCCACATGTTTAGGAAGATGGCATGTTCCCGCTGGCCTACCGATCCAATTTTCTGGTTTTCTTGGATGTATCCAGTCCAACCGCCGATGTTATGCGTGATTACCCGATGATCGGGCTTCCTGCGGAAAAGGCTGGAAGGATCGGCAGAGAAGACGTCGAGGCCGGTAAGCATGTGTACATCGGCAAGTGTGGGTGTGGCTGGTCCGTGTCTGAATAGGAATGCGTTCATTGTATTGGACCAAAAATGAGAAGCAGCCATCATCATGTTTTCATTCTTTGCCATATCGGCAATGGAAAGCTTAATGCATTGATCCAGATTGCGCTCTGCCCAGTGAACTTGTTGTGTTCTGGCCATCCTAAGGTACCAATTCTTCCACCCCTTGGTGGGTTTGGGCCATGAGCGAAAGGTGTCTGTCCATAACCCTAGATTGAAGCATTCAGATCTAAAGGGGATGCGGTTGGTTTCTGCATTGATAAGCTCAGTTGGATCGACATTCCCATTGGGCCCGAACAGCACAAATGTGGTTGATCAGTGGGGATCACTATCTTATTGTGTGTCTCCTAGGTTTAGAAAATCAGAGAAGGAAAACGAAAGAGAATCACAAAAATGATGCAGAAAGAAAAATCGCGGAATGCGAAGAGAGAAGGGAAGAGATTAATCGCAGGAACTTTGAAGTTGATCGCCATCGTATCTGGGGGGTCCTTGCGGCGTATGCTCTGCTGGTGGGAGAAGCCACCGGTTGTCGCCAGAGTGTTCTTCAGAGGCGCCGTCGAGTTTGGAGGTGAGAGTGAATGAAGGTATGAGCTCAGGGTGAAGAAGAATTCAGGTGGTGGTAATTTTATAAGCCCGGTCAGGGGCATTTTGGAGTTTTATTTATGGTGAACAGGGGTATGGAAAGGTATGGTAGTGGATTCGCGCAATGATAGAGGAATTATGAGGGTAGATCATGATTGTTGGCTACAATTGCGGTGTTCTGTTGGTAACTTGCATTTTTTGCGTGCGGGGATCGAGGAGTTCGTGCAGGCATTTTGGAGGGAAAAGTTTATAGAAGAGAAATTTCGGCGCATAAAATATCTTATACTCCGAAATTGGGGGGCATCTGTTGACACCGTTTTTTCGTACGTGTCAAAACAAGTCAAGTGTGCCGATCGGCAGGTGTCGATGTTCCCTATCGGCGTCAAGGTATTATCGGTTAGGTTACCGATAGAGGAGTAGGAGGTCGCCGATGATAAATTTAATTGAAGAGACATCCAGAGATGAGGCTGTTTGCCGGATTGGAATGTTGTCGATAGAAGCAGAAGAATATTGTCGATTAGGAGTGTTATCGATAGATGCAAGGGAATATGATGACGTCAGCAGAAGACTGCCGATGGCAATAGAAGGAAGTTGCGGATTGAAGGGATATGTGTAGAATCATGGACCCTTGTGTTTAGGTGATTAACGACAATACTAGATCACTATGACTAACGTGTGTTTTGCAGAGACAAAGTCATATATGTTAGGTCATGAGTGATGTATTTTGAATGGGCTTAATGGACATTCATGCCCCCAAGATGGAAATCGTTTCGGTTGCAAAGGATGGAGATACTCGACGAAGACTAGGCTAGTTCTTAGTGCCATAAGGTTGAGAAGGGCACTAAGTATAGCTAGGGCTTTTGTTTTTCCTTTGACCATACTATAAAGAGGGGTATGAGGTTAGTAGCTTGACCTAGGAGAGTTTAGGAAAGTGAGTATATGCACACTTGTCACAACTAGTCCTAGAGACCTTGCTTTCAGCCCTTGATAAACCCTAGAAGTGGTAGGAGAAAAATCCCTTGAGAAACCTCAGCGAAAACGGTTGATAGAGAGGGAGAAAGAGGCTCTGGACCACTCTGCTAAGTAGGCACCGGACCAAGGAGAGTAGTCCGGTGGTCCCTGACTTAGGCAGATTCTCAGCTCGAGGAGCTCCGGACCACCTGTCTGGAAAGCACCGGACCATAGGAGAGTGGTCCGGTGGCTTGGTTCAGAGAGTCAGAAGGCTCCGGACTAGTCCGACGGTGTGTCCGACGGCTAGTCCGACGCCTCAAGACAGGAAGTTTGGTCTTTGCAGAGAGCTCCCTGGCTCCGGACCAGAGCGTCGGACCAGGGCACCGGACCAAGCAGAGTAGTCCGACGGTGCCTGAGTTTGGAACGAGAGTGAGCTCCGGACCAGTGTGCATGGTCCGGTGGTGTGAGCTCCGGACTAGTCCGGTGGCTACGCAGAGAGAAGAAAAAGTGAAAAACGGCTAGTTTTGGAGGTGGGGACTATTTATAGTTGCCCCCTTGGACCTTAGAGGCTCTCTTGGCCATTGTTTCAGCTGGTGACACCTTGAGAAATCTTTTGGAGAGCCAAGAGTCTAGTGAGGGAGAGATTAGAGAGAGTTCATCTTGTTCTTCCCTCCTAGAGTGATTAGGAGTGACTTGTGTGCATCCATCCACCTTCCTAGCCTTGAGTGGGTCAAGTGAAGGTCTTGTGCTTGTTACTCTTGGTGTTCGACAGCACCTAGACGGTTTGGTGGTGTTCGGAGGAAGTGACCGCTGGGAGATTGTTGGCGGCTCTTCTCCAAGCTCTTGTGATCGGTTGTGGGCGATTCACCGAGCCGGAGTGGCGAAGAATCAGCCCGTAGAGAGCACTCTACCCTTGCGCGGGTAGAGGGGGAGCGATACCTTGCGAGGTGCTCCAACGAGGACTAGGGGGGTGTGTCGACACCTCGATACCTCGGGAAAAAATCGCTGCGTCCATGAGATTCTCTTTTCCCTAGCTCTTTACATTTCCGTCTTGTTTTTACGTTTCCTACTATAATTGTTTAGGTTGTCTTTAATTCCTATGAACTGCTACCGCTTTCTAGTTAGGACACACGGACGGTAGGCACTAGGGGGTGATTGGCATTTGATAGGTTTTTATATTTACTTTAGAAATTTAAAACAAGCCCAATTCACCCCCCCCCCCCCCTCTTGGGCATCTTGATCCTTTCAATATGCCGATGGAAGGTTTCACCGTAAAGAAATAGATAAGGAAACTGGTGATTTTATACCAGCATTATTATAAGTCCGACTCTTGCACAAATCATTTATTTCCTTAAAAATAGGTATTGTTGTTATGGTTAGGTCTGATTCTTGCGCGAGTCGTTTGTTTCCTTTTAAATAGGGATTTTCTATTTAGGAAAGTTAGAGTCGTGGTTGTTTACAACTCCCTTGGCCGGAGTATAAATATGTACCTAGGGGTCATGTGAAAATATATACAATCATATCAAACAAATCTATTATTTTTATCTATTTTTCCAGTAATTTACCCTTTTATTGCATTAGTTCTAGTTTATCTACGAGTTCTTCAAGTTTCGACGGGCTGCATCTCCTCGATCTCCGTCAACCCTTGCAAGTTCCGCATTTGAGCAACCTGAGCCTTGACATCCGGGCGCATCGCCGTTGTCTCGTTCAATCTTGTTCTAGTTATCGTCCTTGTCGATTAATTGGTCAAATCGACTGGCACACCTTTGGATATCGAATTTGGGTATAAGCCCGAGGTGTTCGCGGATCTGACGCTTTTTGTGTCAACACCTGTGAAATGTTATCTGTGATTTTCACTTGTCTTTCTCCTTTGAATCTTTCTAAGAATAACAAGTCTGAAGAATGCTCTCTGAACTGTATGACATTGCCCTAGTCGATTGTGTTTGTATTTTTTGCTCTAAAGGCGACACATACCGCGTCGGCTATTCTCCAAGTTTTTTCAGAGTGTATTTTTTCGGCTAAAGGCGATGCTTTTACATCGGCCATTTGTGCACATAATTCTTTAAGCCTGTCTATGCACCAACCTCAACACCGGGATGAAATATCTTAAGGAATCTTCCATTAATAGCTCTAGTAAACTCTTCTCCCAGTAGAGTCTTTAAAATATATGCATTACCAGGTGCACACTTCACTATCCAAAAAGGTCCTTCCCAATTTGGAGACCACTTGCCGAATGCCTTATCCTTTGTCTCAATCGGCAATATAACCTTCAAAACCAAATCTCCTTCTGCGAATTGCTTCTCTCTGACCTTTCTGTTATAATATTTGGCAACACGCAATTTGTTCTTCTCAATATTCTCCAATGCTCTGAGACGAACCAAATGCAAATCCTCCAATTCATCCATCATCAGATCCTTATAATCTTCTTTCTTCAGATCATTTTGCAATGTAACTCGCCTCGAACCAGACTACAACTCCCATGGTAGTACAGCATGATGTCCATAAACCAACTCGTAGGGAGATGCTTGTGTAGACCCATGACAAGCCATTCAGTAAGCCCACAAAGCCTCATTAAGAACCGAATGTCACTTCTTCGGCTTCTCATCAATCTTCTTCTGAATAATTTTCATCATTATCTTATTTTATGCTTCGGCCTGGCCATTAGTTTGTGCATAATAAGGAGAAGAATTATATAATTTGATTCCCATTTCTTTAGCAAAATCACAGAATTCAGATGAAGTGAACTGAGTTCCTTGATCCGTTGTTATAGTTTGAGGAATCCCAAACCTGTGAATTATATGCTCCTTAACAAAATTGACCATGTTTTCTGATGTAACCTTCTTCAAAGAGATAGCTTCAACCCATTTTGTAAAATAATCTGTAGCTAACAGCACAAACTTATGCCCTTTGCTAGAAGGAGGATTAATCTGACCAATCAAATCTATACCCCATCCTCTAAATGGCCAAGGCTTGATAATTGGGTTCAAAGCCGATGTTGGAGCTCTTTGAATGTTGCCGAATCTCTGACAATCTTGACACCCCTTGTAATACTCAAAATAATCTTCGAGCATGGTCGGCCAAAAATAATCAGTTCTCCTAATTATCCATTTCATTCGGTAAGCCGATTGATGCGCACCACATACCCCTTCATGCACTTCATACATCAGCTTTCTTGCCTCTTCTTGACTCAAACATTTGAGGAGTACCCCATCTATGGATTTATAATACAACTGGACATCAAGGAGCACAAACTTGAGAGCTTTGTATCTGAGTTTTCGGGAAACCTTTTGTGATGGATTTCTTAAGTAATCGGCAATTTCATTTCTCCAGTCATCAATTACCCGATCCTCATCCAAAGCATTAATCTCTTGATCCTCTCGGTATCCCGAGGAAGCTTGAGCTAGTTTATTTGCTTCTTCATTATGCCCCCTAGGGATATGATGCAAGGTCTCTACCCGGAAATTCTTCAAAATCTCTTGGCATTCTTCATAATATTCCCTTAATACATCACTCTTGCATTCATATTGGTCGATCAGTTGGTTAATCACTAACTCAGAGTCTCCGAAGATCTCAACAGTAACAACCTTTACCTCAACAAGAAGCCGAAGCCCTCAAAGCAATGCTTCATACTCCGCTTGATTGTTAGTAACATAGAATTCAATAGGGATGGCATACTTAAAAATCACCCCTCGTGGAGAAATCAAGAGAATACCGGCACCACCACCTTTGCTACAAGACGAACCATCGAAAAACAAAGTCCAAGGTGCAATATTTATCATGTTAGCAGAAGGATCACGATGTTGGGTAATAAAATCGGCAATAATTTGACATTTTACTGCTTTTGCCGATTCGTACCTTAAATCAAATTCCGACAAAGCCAAAATCCACTTGTCAATCCTTCCATTTAAAATTGGCATTAATAACATATATTTTATTACATCAAACTCAGAAACTACCACGCATTCGGCATTTAACAAGTAGTGTCGAAACTTGGTACATGAGTAATACACGCACAAGCAAAGCTTTTCCATAGCCGAATACCTTGTCTCGGGATCTAGCAGCTTTCGGCTAAGATAGGCTATTACTCTCTCTTTTCCCTCAAACTCCTGCATGAGGGCCGATCCTATCGTCAAGTTATCGGCTGCCACGTACAACTTAAAAGGCTTATCAAGCTGTGGAGGTACCAACACAGGTGGCGTCTTCATGTACTCTTTGATCTCATCAAAAGCCTTCTGTTCTATGTCACCCCATACAAACTTTTGATCCTTTTTAAGCTTTAAGAGCAGAGAGAAAGGCAAAACTCTCTCTAACAAATTAGATATGAATCTTCTTACAAAATTAATCTTACCAAGCAATGACTGCAACTCCGTGAGATTAGTTGGAGGGATAACTTTGTCTATTACTTCCATGCTCTTCTTACCAACTTCGATTCCTCCTTTATGGACTAAAAATCCTAAAAACTCACCAGTCGAGACCCCAAAGGCACACTTGTTCGGGTTCATCCTTAAACCATGCTTCCTAGTGTACTCCAAGGTATTCCTTAAATCGGCCAAATGTCCCTCGTGATTTCTAGACTTGACCACCACGTCATCAATATAGATCTCCATGATCTTGCCGATCAACTCGTGGAAAATATAGTTCATGGCCCTCTGATAAGTTGCACCGGCATTTTTTAAACCAAAAGTCATGACGATCCATTCAAACAAACCAATATGACCAGGGCATCTGAAGGCTGTCTTCGAAATATCCTCTATTGCCATAAAGATTTGGTTATAGCCAACATTACCATCCATAAAGCTGATGACTTCATAACCAGCTGCTGCATCGACAAGCAAATCGGCAACTGACATTAGGTAACCATCCATTGGAGTAGCTTTATTGAGATTTCTAAAGTCAATGCAGACCCTCATCTTTCCATTCTTCTTGTACACCGGAACCTCCTCCTTATTGAAATCCACTCTGCATATCTGCATGGCCGAATGAAATTCGCTTCTAACAATCTTTCAACTTCCTTTTTCACATCGGCCAATACCTCCTCCTTGAAAATTCTCCGAGGAGGTTGTTTGTAAGGATGATACCCGGGTTTAATCGGCAATCGATGCTCGACAATAGAACGATCCAGTCCAGGCATTTCTGTGTAATCCCAAGCAAAACAATCCTTGAATTCTTTTAGAAGATCTATCAATTTTAATCTATACTCTGGGTCTAAATTTGCACTGATATACATCGGCCTTGGCTTAACATCATCACCAACATTTATTTCTTCTAGCTTATCGGCCGACATAAAGCCACGTCCCAACTTTCCTTTGTTGCCATCGATTGGGTTCCCCATTAAAAATTGCTTTGAGAGCCGACTGCTTGGATCGGTTGTTGGTCCTTGTTGAATACATTCACAGGACCTTCTTCCCATACTCTTCCAGAGAAGCAATCGACGCCATCATACTCCCAGTAGGTAGGCTCCGTAGCAGCAACACTTACCGAATCATCAACATGAACCTCAACATCATCTCAGTTCCACTAAACGAGAATCTGATGCATGGTTGAAGGTATACAGCAGTTAGCATGGATCCAATCTCTTCCTAAGAGTAAGCTATACGCCCCCTTGCCATCAATGACAAAGAAGGTAGTAATTAAAGTTTTTGACCCAATCATCAATTCGACATGTACAGCTCCTCGGGTGTCAGAAGGATTGCCAGCAAAGTCTCTGAGCACCATGCCAGTCTTCAACAGTTCCTCATTAGTCATCCCAAGCTTCCTAAAGGTGGTATAAGGCATAATATTAATGGTAGCCCCTCCATCAACAAACATCTTGGTCAGAGGCTTGTCGTTGACGTATCCCTTCAAATAAAGCGGTTTCAAATGTCGATGCTTGGTCGGCTTATCAAAAATTGTCCGCTGAGTCAGGACAAGCTAGGCCATCAGATCTTGATATTCGCTTTCATCGAAATCTGAATACACCTCCTCGTGTAAGTCTTGGCCATCGGAAGCCATGAACTCTGATGGAAGAAAGAAAGTCATGCATGTATCAGCCGAATGGTCGTGCTCGTCAGGTTTTCTCTTAGGACGCCATATCTGTTTCTTCTCGGCGACTGTTTGCGCCAGCTCTCTGTTTCTCAAGCGTTGTACTCTCCTCTTTTGGCTCTTCCTTAACCCTGGTGGGCACCACTGTCCTTTCTACCACACATATTCACGGTGCTCTTCCACCTCAGCGCATTTTTCATAATGGATCCACTCCTGATCGGAAAATCTCTTGCCTCGCCGATCTTCAGAGCTGCCTATTTTTAAACGTCGATCGTCCTCAGGAAACTGTGCTCCAAGTATTTTATGGACCGGACGGCAGTTGACCCGGGACTGCCTGTACCTTGAATACTGATCACTGCATTTGGGGCAATTGTTCTTAGCAGGCAGCTTTAGGCCTTCATTCCAGCAATGCTTGAAAAACAGGCATCCCCAATGAGATTGCTCTTGCTCTCTCATATATTCTTGTTCTCTCTGGTACATATCTTCCTCGTACCTCCGATGCTCCTCCATGAACTCATGTTCCTCATAATGCCTCAGCTTGTGATACTGCTCTCGCTCCCGTTGATATTTGTTCAACATAATCTGTGTCGTAACCCTGGGCTTGGAAGCTTCCCCTCTCTCGGTTCGGCTATCATGGAACCGAGCCCGTTGCCGAAACTCTTCATTTGTAATTTGTCGATCAGGGTCAACAGTATCAGCTTTTCTTGCTCTGTCTGAAGTCAGTACCTTCACCTTGCCCTTGTCTTTGGGGTCTTCTATGGCAACCATGTTCATGGAGAAAGACACTGTGTTCTGTGCAAAAGGATTAGCATCAATTTTCATCTTACCGTCAAACTTCAAATGTCCCTCCTGAATAACCTTCTGGATTCGCACTCTGAACACTCGGCAATCATTGATGGAATGGGAATTAGTATTGTGATAGCCATAAAATTTCTTGTCCTTTACCCCTTCAGGGCGCAGCATGGGGTGCCCTTCTGGCAATTTGATGCGTCCCTCTTTTAACAACAACTCAAACAGCTTGTCTGACTTAGAGACGTCAAAGTCATAAGTACCCTTCTGCTGCCTCAACCATCGTTGACTAACCTGAGTCGGCTCTTTCGCCCAGACCAATTCGGCTGCGGCTATCTTATCTTCATCATCGTACTCTGTTACTTCTTCCAGGAAACTTTGATACATCTTGTTAGCCACATCACCCTTCTGGAAGCGGTTGTCTCTCCTGAACCCTTGAGCCTGATTGTTCATCATCGCCAACCGCTGCGACAACAGACCAAGGTCATCAAAATCCATGCCGAACAGCTTCTCCCTGACATTCGGTTGCATGCCTGCTATTGCCATCCCTGGCAGTTGGTCATCTGGCAGATTTAAGGAATAGCAGAGGTTTTTGGTTTCTCTAAACCTGCGGAGATATTCATGGGGTGTTTCATTAACCTTCTACCTCAAGCTCATAAGGTCAACTAGCCTTTTCTCATTAGTGCTTGTAAAGAAATATGCATGGAATCTCTGCTCTAATTCTGCCCACGTACCAATGGAATTTGCCGGCAGAGATGTGAACCACGTGAAAACTGGCCCTGTCAGAGACAACAAAAAATATCGAATTCTCCAAGCTTCATCTGCAGACGCCTCTCCAAGCTGCATCAAGTATCGGCTGATGTGTTCTATAGTGCTAGTATCATCCTGAACAGAAAACTTGGTCAAATCTGTGGGAGGCTTCACCCTCGGAGGAAGTGCCACTCGGTTATACCACTCTGGATAAGGGGACTTGTATGCATAGGACTGGTTCTTTGGCTTTAAGCCAAACTAATTCTGCATCATGTCTGTCATCCTGTGCATGATAATATCAATATTTGAATTTGGAGCTCCATGTGCTTGCCCTTCAAAAGGTAACCCTGCTAAGTTTTTATACCCTGGATTTGGGAGAGTATCAATAGCATTGTAATCGGCAAACTCTTGATATCCGTCTCCATACATATTCTTCTGCAATCTGTTCGCTGCTGGAGACACTTTGAAAGCTGATTGTGGGACGTTTCCTGACGCACCGTACGTGAGCTGGCCATAAGTCATGGGAGGTTGTTGTCTCTGGTGAGGAGCCATCCCATCTTGGTTCATGCCAGGCACTCCACTATCCTCAGCAGTCTTCTCCTAGTGCTTTGGCACATGGAACAATGTCGGTCCTTGCATTGGACCAGCAGCTTCCTCAAAGTACTGACCATGATCGTGCGAAAGGTATTCAAGAAAGTTGTGTGATGATTTCTCATAGTGTCACTCATGGCTTTGTAAACCATTTCAGTCAGCTTCCGAGCATCCTCCTCTTCGGTGTAATCAGTCTGATGTGGAAGGAGAGTCCTTGGGAGCGACTGCTTCTGAAAAACTTTGTTGCTTTTATTCTTTGAAAAAAACATCAAGCACTTGTGTTGAACTCATCACATGCTTGTTGGACCGTATTCCTCAGGTCTTCTGGCAACTCATCCATAGTCACGTCCAGAACCTGGTTATTCTCGAATTCAGGCATCTTGAAATGTGTTGTCCCACTGGGTGTGCCAAAAGGTGTGTTGACACAAAATGTGACACACTGTGCCTAACACACAGCAAGCCGAAAAGCGTGGCTTCAATCGGGTGCCCGGATGTTTCGAACTCCGGAGACGTGTCAGTCAGTTTGACCTGAAACTAACAAGGGATAAAATTATTAGATACAAAACTGGTGTGAGAACAGTTCCATATATATACGGCCCTGAAGCCACTTACAACGATATACAACTATAGAAGTTGTCTGCCAACAAGTCTTATAGATTATTCGGCTAAAACGAACATAAAGTACGTAAATCATTAATAGCCGAATATGCATGCATGAGAAAAGTACGTGTGAACGAATCATAATTAATTGTGAGTTAAAGCATAACCAAACTCGGCAATCCAACCGAGTTGGTGTCCATGATGAAGGAACAGGTAATATAACACGATCAAACTAATCTAAAGCTTGTATATGCCGCACGACACCTAGCCTTATCAAAGCTTAAGTGTAATTAACATGCATGAACCCGCAACACGTAGCAATCTAGGTTAAACTAATTCAGCTATTACAAATGTGAGATCTAATTGTATAGACAACATGAATAACTATTAGAGCATAAATAGATCTATGATAAAGAATAAAGCCGAACCGTATCAATCTAGATTGGGCAAAAAGAGTGTTACAAATATATAAAATATCTAAAAACATGCAACACGTGATAACTTAGTGAATCTACTAGATTTTGTCAAATCTAATAGAGCCAATAATTATCTTGCTTTTGCTAAGCATATTGAGCAAATGCCTGGCGCACGGTATCTACTCATAAAGGAAACATAAGCAAAGACTTCTTGATTGTCAAGCAAGGATCCGCCGCACGATCATTGAAAATAAAGACTACTTGCATCAACATCTAAATCCACCGCATGATACTAGACATGATAACAAGGTTGTCGGGACTTACGGAGGTCGACGGATCTATGGCTCCTCTCGAAGAACTTGACGACACGACTAAGGACTCGAAGTTGGCACGGGGCCGGTTGTATTGAATTGGTTGTGAACAGTTTTTACAATGGCCAAGGGTTTATATTTATACCTAGTCATGACATGAGTCCTACAAGGACACGGTTACAAAATATTAAAGGAAAAACATAACATCTTTGACTTTAATTTCCTTCGGAGTCTTTATTGCTTTAATTGTCGCGATCTTTGTTGCTCGATCGGTTCCTGCTTGCCGTTTTTGTCGCTTCCTCAACGGAAAACCACCTTTTCTCAGAATAGTCGACCGCACGATCATTTGCCGAACCCCTTGGAAATTAGCCGACCGTACGGATATTTGCCAAATGCCTTGGAAATTAGCCGACCGCACGGACACTTGTCGAATGCTCTGAACACCTTTCTCTACAAATTTATTGCGCATTGGTCCACTTGTCATCTTCCTAAGCATACCAAAATCCAGTGTTAACATTTTGGTCTACATATGACTTTTATCTGTGTATGGTTTGTAGAATGCTCATCTGCATATGTCTTATCATTACTATATTGCAAGCACATATGTTCATGACCTATTAAGTAAGGAAACTGTATCCTTTATTGAAAAAAAATAAGGAATAGATAATTTACATATCACTAGCTCGTGCAAGTGCACTGGTTGATGGACTAGTAAATGTATAATGCAAAAAATCAGGTTCTCATTGTGACACTCTGTGTCAAGCTTGCATTAGGATCATCATTAGCCACTAAGCACAACATTTCATTATATTCATGTTTGCATATGCTATCATTTCATGTGAGTGTTTATATGTTTTGAAACTAGAATGAATAGGTGTTTTGTGCTCAATCTTGTGATCAACCTGTTTAGTTAAACCTTGCTTTGTTTAGAATAAAGTATGGTTTGCTTTATGTTTGTTTACCCTGCTTAGTTTATCAAATAAAAGAAGATGGGAAAAGGAACTCAAAACCAGAACAGGCCGAGTACCGCCCGCTCAGCCTCGACCGCCGCTCGATAAAGGATCGGACCGAGGGTCGATCGAACGACCCCGGGCCAGAGGCTCGATCAGCCAGTCAATCGACCCCCCCCCCCCCCTTGGCTTCGACCCCTCGAAGTGACGAACAGAGGCTCGATCGAACGACCCCGCGCAGGAGGCTCGATCGGCCACTCGACCCTCCCCTCGATATCGACCTCCCCTCGACACAGACCCTCGCCCGCACGCATGTGTCGCGCACGCCCGCGCGCACTCACCCACCCGACGGCTGAACCGTACGTCGGCGTCGTCTGCCGCGTGGCCGACGATGCCTGACCGCGGAAGTGGAACAGGCCATCGCCGATGTTGCGGTCCCGCACCAACATCGCTGTCGCCGCCAGCCGCTCGCTCTGTCGCAGACGCGTCCGCACTCGCGCCCGCACTAACGGCGCTAGGACCGAGCTTGCATCGCTGCATCGCCGCGGACGCTCTGCCAGCCGCACTGCCGCGCGCCGCACCGTCATTTCACAGTAATGCCGCCGCAGTGCCGCGTCTGATCAGCGCCCCGCCTCATCGCACTCGCAATCGAACGCGAATCCGTGCTAACGGCGCGACGACCAAGTCCTGCTCTGCGCCGCTCGCCGCAAACACGCCTGCGCCGCTGCCACCGCCGCACCGTCACGTCACGGCCCCCACTGGCCGCGCCGGTCGGCCATGACCATGCAAAAAGGAGCGCCTATACCTCCTCCCCTTCACACACTCGTCCGCACTCATCCTCACTCGCTCACTCGCGCGCATCCCTCTGCCATCGTTGCGCCGAGAGCTCCGAGCACCACGAACGCCCCTTCTCAAATACACCACCACCCGAGCTCCTCTGCTCGATCCGTCTCACACTCGCCTTCGCTTTTGCCCCGCACACACGCTGCTCGCCTCTGTTAACCGACCAAGCACTCCAGTCGCCGGAACGCCTCCGCCGTTCCTCGATCCTGAGTCGCCACCGCACTGACCCAACAGTGTTCACCCCTCATCGTCTCGCCTCTGATGCCTCCATCTTCGTGGAAGCTTCACCGGAGTTAGCCGAGGTGAGAACGCCTTTCCCTAGCCTCAGTTCGACCTGGGTCATCACAGCACCGTTGGTCGTGCGCCATTGCCGCCGCCGCAGAGCTTGCACGTGGCCAAAGTTCCACAGAACCCCTACGGCCCAACCAACCCTCGAGCCGCACTCACCGCATCGCCACGATGCTCACGCAACCCAGCACCGAGCCTCGCATCGCCGGTGATCACCTCGCTATGTCGCACCGTCATGCTGCACCGCCACCGCACGCTGCCGACCACTTTCACGGTCGCAACAGTTCAACCAACACCACCGGTGGATGCGCGTCACCATCCCGAGATTAGCACAACCAACCCCACCGCCGGAGACCTCACTGCCGGTGAGAGCACGCCTGTCAGCACCCTCCTCTGTTTCCTGCTCGACGGTAGATGGACCTCGAGTAATCGAGGGTCCTGCCTGTCAGCCGTCCCACAAGCCTCTATGTGTCTCGAGCCAGTTTCCGAAATGATTTCCTATTCTTATTTTCAGTATATGCTAATGCTTGTTTGATTTATATCTAGAGTTTGGTAAATCCTAAAAAGGTGAAATCAGTTTTGTTAGGCTCCTTATATTATGATCTGTCTGTTGTCTTTATATAAATGTTTTTGGAGAATGTCTTCAGTACTAATGTTAATTAGTTGTTTTCTGCATTTATCTAAGATATTTGTGCTTCTGCTGTTTCCCTAGCTTAATTTCTGTGATAAATATGTGTATGTATGAATCATGGAACTTTCCTGATAAATATGTTTTTTTAAGTGTAGTTTCTGCTAAGAATAAGTTATAACATGTTTTACCCTGCTAGCTAGTAGCTCTAGTTCTAAGTGACGTTGTGGTAGTTCTTTGGGTCTATGCTTATAATCTCTTTTAGTGTGCTAAACCTTGTGCAAGCATCATCCCTGCACCATTCAGTTATTTATTTATGCATTGCAATCATTTAGGATCCGTGGAGGAACCCCAGGAGCCGACAGAGACAGAAGTCCAGGAGGTACAGGAGCTAAACGAGGAGTACCACGAGGTCGACACTAACCTCCCCGAGTGCTCTGACCACTAGCCCTCCACCTTCACTCAAGGCAAGCCCCGGAGCATTCTTAAGCCTCCCAGCTGTTTATAATTAATCTACTTGAGTATTTTATACTGTGATGCATTAGGTGATAGGAGTTGTTTGAATCCCAAATTGATGCATTACCTTCCTTGATTATTGTTTACCTACCTTGTTACTCTGTTAATAAAAGTAAAAGCAACCGCTTAGCCTGCTTAGAATAAATGGTTACATTTATATTTATGTTTCGTATTATCCCATGGGGATAATACTATCACGGTTGGCTATATTTGCTATCGTGGAAAGAACCAATGGTAGTAATGAATGCGGTCAACTGGAAGGCAAGTGCACCAAGTGGTTTAGACTTGGAGGCAGTCCGTCCGTTGGATCGTATAGGTTTGTACACGATGGTGGCCCTCTTACATCTTTGAATGCGCCCTTTCACATAGGGGCCGTTGTGAGTATCGACCCCGAAGCCGAGTAAACACTATCCGGGCCGGCGCTCAATCTGCTGTGAGCACCCTCTAGTTTGTAGATACGATCTGCCCCGTGGTGGCCAACTGATTTCTACAATTGGGTGGACCAATGCGAGGCCGCGACGTACTACCTGGACTTTGTTGAGCGGTAACCCAATGCATGGACCCGACGGGGAAAGTGTGGTCATGTGTTAAAGGTAATCTTGCCAGCTGGTTGTATATCGATTCGAATTGCCGCCCCCCACTGGATATGGGGGATTATGCTGAGCTTCACCACGGTACAACTCCATGTGACATCGTAATGGTTCTACTAAAATTTTGATGAAGGAACTGGATATATGTTATTATCTTCTTTGAGTAGATCAAGTGAGTGCTCTAGTACAGGTGCAAAAAAACCTAGAGATAATTAGTGGGATAAAAGATGACTGCTCATTTAATCTTTAAAGTGAACCCCTTTAATTAAGCATTTCCGCAAAGTAAAGCTTACCCAACTCCAGATACAGCCATGCATATCCTTGGAGTCTTTAATTTCAGTTAGACGGGTAAGTCTAGCTGAGTACATTCCCGTACTCAGGGTTTATCCCGTTTGCTGCAGATGGTCAAATATACTTCGGCTATTGTAAGCACTGTCTCTATCCTTTCGAAGGAGAAGAGGAGTAGGCCCTGGGCAAGGTCTTCTACAAGCTCATCTTTTGCTGTTGTCGGACATGACATCGTGGGCACCCCTTGTTGGAATATGCCCTAGAGCTAATCATGTAGATGATTATATTCCGGTTGTATCCATGATTAATAAAGTGTTCTTTGAATATCCATTATAGACAACTAGTATTGATTGACAATTATGTGAATTGTTTGTGGAACTCAATTACCTGAATGGTTATTCTAAAAGTTGTCCCTGGTCGGCATTCTTGTAAGAGCACACTTGAATATTAGACCAGCACATGTATTAGTTGATGGCTATGTTTCACAAGTCATAGACATGGAGATGTCAAACTAATAATGTGGGCACATGTGAGACATGTAGGCTGGACTGACCCAACAAGAGAAAGTCTCTATTCATGTCATGTACGTTATGTCCTTAGACCTGAGATTGTGGTATGTACTCAAGATGTGAAACGATCTACTTAGAGACTATCAAACGCTACTCCGTAATTGGGTAGTTATAAAGGTGGTCCTTGGGTGGTTGGGAAACATGCTATGAGACATAGACAATCAAGATAGAATTTGCCCCTCTCTTCGTGAGAGAGATATCACTAGATCACTCATGTGATTGGATCAACAAATGCATGGTCGTGCTTGGGTTAAGTGTTAACCCACGAGTTGAACCATATATCGAGTGGCGAAGGGAATAACTTGTACATGGTCATAGTGGTTCGTCTGATATGATCATAGCGTATGCATAGGAGTTGACACGCCTTGCTAGAGGCCGCTATCAACTATTGGTCGAGTAAGAGTACTTGGGCCATGTCTATGTATGCGTGAGCCCATAGGGTCGCACGCTTAAGGGGCTGGAAGCCTAATTCGGGTTGGACATCCGAATTAGACTAGGTTTAGGGTTTCTAATGGGCCTCCACCGTGGGAGCTCGTTAGGACGCCTATATAAGCAAGGGGTGGGCGCGGGGCGAATTGATCCACGCCCTTTTGGCAGCCGCCGTCGCCTCCCCACGCTCGCGCCTTTTGCTCCTCGCGGACCTAGCAGTCCGGAGGCGCAACGCTTCCTCCCTGCACGTGTGGGATTCCTCGGAGGTGCTGCATCTGGAGCACAAGGACGAACCGCGCGAAGGGGACGTTGAGACGGACGACCACGCAACTGCACTGCCTGCTGCGACGCGCACAACTACATCAAGTCGTCTTCCGCTGCACCTGCGCGTCTAGTGGTAATCCCGTAACCTGTGACTAGCAGTAGATCCTGGTTTATGAGGTCGAAAAGTTTTGTTTTCCGGCTAGCGTAGCAACCTCGTATTCCTACACCCCTATCTTTTAAATGATTTCAGTGTGGAGTAAACTTAGGTTAAGTTTCAAACTATGTTTTATTCGGCCACAGGTGTTGTGGCGTAAGTACTACTTTTATTTGGAACAAAGTGTTGTAATAACTTATTTCGTACTTCAAGTATTTCCGGTTATTTGTGGCTCGTTCGAATGTGCATACCTGAGTTTGCGCGATCCTGGTTTGAGATACGATTGTTAGAAATCCTTCGAGATTTCCGGACTACCGGGATTATATGGGCTCAAGTGCTTTAAGTGGCAGTTAAGTCAGCTACTTTGGTACTTGATCTCTTATAATTTGGACGGTTCCGTCACACTCATGTCATCTTTGTATGCAGTGTGCATATGGGCCGACCTAAAACAATTTTCAGCACTACTAGATGCTGGATTGCTGCTGCAGTATTACTAGTACCACACAACCTAGTTAGCAATGTACATAACTACATCTACCTATACAGATTTGGACTCTTAAGCAGCTAAATGGCAAGTGTTTGAATCCAGCACAAATCCCCCCCCCCCCCACCCCAACGCCATCATGCAATAACAGAGGATTCCAAAGGCACAGTAGGATTTTGAAAAAGTAAAGTTGAAATCTTACCACACAGACTTTGACATTGTGCACACGCTGACCGCAGCCGCATCGGCAGCCGGAGCAGCGACCGTCCAGCTGCACATCGAGGGCGTGTTTGATATCTGGCCCGGAAGCCTGGCCGCGCCCACGGGCTGCAACTGCGTGTGTTTGATTGTGTTGGCCCATTCGCGAGTCTGGCTAGTCCGATGCAAATCACCCTCTCTCTAGGGAAACGCTCCTAGGGTCCGTTTTTTCTGGGTCAGGCCGGCTGGAGCGCGCGTGAGCACGCTTGTGTGTGAATCCAAGGTCATTTGGACCAGATTTGGCTCGAGTACAGACAAATCAAACACAGACCCAACACAGCTAGGCTCATTTGGTCCAGTGAATCAAACAAGAGCACATGTGCTCTCTGGGCCTGGCTGTGGCTGGCCTGGGGCTGGCTCACGGGCCTGGCCGGCCACAGCACCTAAATCAAACACGCCCTCGAGTGTCGCCTGAGGGCCTCGCTTCATTGCATTCCGCGCCTCTCCGACACCGCGGTGGTGGCTAGATCATCGGCGTGGCCTAGGCTTCGCTGGCTGACCAAGTGGAGCGGACGCTGCCCGCTGGCGCCGCGGGAGCGGGGGCCGGGCCGGTGGCGAGCTCTGGTTTGGACCAGGCGGTTTGTTGCTGGCATGCTGTCATATGTGGAGCAACAAAAATTGGCCGCCGGATTTGGATCGGATGCGGTGGATTGATCGAACCGTGTGGCCCGCTTGGTACAGGATACAGCAGCCCCTCTTGGAAATTCAGAATTTCGAGTTCATAGGATATGATATAAAGTTTAAACATGTGTGTCTAATTTTTTCATGTAAGTATAATTAGGCCATGTTTGTTTCTAACTTTTTGAAAGTCTTTTATGTTGGCTTTGTAACCTTCTAAAAGCTAAAAAGCTGTCAAAACCAAAAGCTAGAAGCTCTTCAAAAGAGAGTTTTGGTATCTGGAGGAAACATTTCTAGAGAGAAATTAACTTTGGTTTCTCATAGAAACAAAAAAAAGTTTAGTAACTTTCATAGATTTTTTGGTAGGGATTCTCATGTTTCCAAAAAAAAAAGAAGCTAGAATGATGAGCTTAAAATATCTCCTGAAAGTGTCATTGTAATTTTCGCTAATGGTTCATAGCCCCTGAGTCTACCCAGTTTCAAAAGAGTTTGAAGTTGGTCTTAAAACTTGGTCCAAAGTAGAAAGGACTAGATAATAAAAACTATAATAGACAAAAAAAAATCAATACGAGACATCCATAATGAAACCTTAAAAAAAGTCAAAGGAGATAAACAAAATCCAACATAGCGATTGGCATATTCATATCGTTGAGAAGAGAAACATCCACTTAATAAAAAACAACATAAATTATCTTCTTTGCCCAACCACTATAGGCAGTTTATTGATTTGAGCGGTTGACGTTGCTTCCCACTTCACAACTGCGGATGGGCCACGGATACCTAGCGTCGGATAAGAGGATGTTCATGCTAAGAATGTTAAAAAGTATGCTAGGGTCTGTTTGGATTGGAGGCTTTTCAAAGGAATTTTAAAGGATTGGCAATCCTGTATTTTGCTGACATCATATATCGTTTGGAACAAAGGATTACAGCTCGTCATTTCTTTGGAAATGTTTACTTTGCTCAACAAAACACAGGAAATTTTACATCCACTCATATCCAAAGTTTGTACGGAAGCCCGAGACGCTCTCTGGTGCGCTGGCTCTTCAGGAGAGGATTAGGCAGGAGAGAGAAAGCGTATGGGAGAGAGAACGAGTGGACAAGCTGGCTGGGGCTCCACTCAGAAATATATTAATGACTCTTTATTAATTTTTATAAAATCATGTCTTATATTTTCCGCATTATGGATCCCGGTATTCCAAACACTTCTTCCTATATATTTCTTCTGTTTTTCCTTTTCTCTTGTTTACTACTATACACCCATCCTATTCCTCTATTTTTTTTCCTTTCATTTGTTTTGCGCCCCTTCGTTCCAAACATGCCCTCAATGTTAAAGTGGGAGGTAAGTTCATGCTACATGCCCAAGCAGATGGAGAGATGAGTGCAACACTGCAGATAAAAACTACATGGTGGACTAGATAGTAACTATCCCACTATCTAGACCAAATCAGATAATTAATTATTAGCTAGTTAACTACTATAAGATAATCAATCCAAACAGGTCCAAAGTCATTATACTTGAAGAGCTAAACATGGAGTCAAGTAAATTAGAATGATACTAACTATATCGCACTACACTAAAAACGCATGCTAAATGCATGAGCACCACATTAGTTAGAAGTTTGTGCTAAGCCTTTTTTTAAAAAATTATAGGTTATTTTTTTGGCTTGTCTAGGCATATGGCTTTTGTTATGGACCTAAACATATAGTGTATCCTGGCGTTAACAAAAGGCTATGTAATAATAGTTAAAAGTAGTTCAAAACGACTTATCATTTAGAACAGATATATAAAATATCTTATGGAAGAAATAAACTCCTTGCCAAATATAATGAAAAATGCATACTAATATATTACTTGTAGACTCAGAATTCTACCAGCCGAACAAAGTCTCAAAATATTAGTCTATGAGTAGGTGTCTATGAATAGGTGTTGTATTGGTAGGTGTTGTACGAGTAAGCTCGAAATCATGACATAGAAATATCCAGAATCCAGGGTTGCACCTTCTAGCATTTTCATTCGCCATGGACCCGGACGGCAACAGAAAAGAACAATATAATATCCCTAAAAAAACCATACTGCAGATGCCATCACAACACCTACTCATAGGCACCACTAATCTACTACTCGTAGACGCACTTGGTCCTTAATATTCTCCCTGACCCTGATCAACTAACCATAACTTACCACTTATCAGTTGTAGATAATTGCAACTTGGTCCTTAATTAGAGGCTTATAAACTGCCCTTCACACCTCTCACTGCTAGTTCATCCACAAAGGGGCAAGCTCAAAAGTCAACCCTGCCCGCCCCCTACAAGGATAGTACGACAAAAAACAAGACTTGCAGCACCATGTCAGCTGCCTGCAGTTGACCATCATTTTGATACTCGTAAAGCCAGTAATTCTACTGTTTTTCTTCTCTGGATGGATGAGGTGCATGAGCCAGTAACTGACACTGACAGTTGGATACTCCTATTCTATTTCAAGACTCAAAAGTCAGAGAGCTGGGCATGCATATTCAATTTGCATTAAGATAACTAGAAGCTTCTCTAGCTTTGGGATCCTCGACAACTAGGGTTTGAGAATTCTATGATCCCTTTTGACTTGACCACAAACATGCGTAGCGCCCGAAACTCAGCAGGTTCATGGCAGTTCGGCAGCGGCCGATGCAGCTGAGTCGCCAAGTCATCGCCTCGTCGGGGGTGACGACGACGACGCTGCTACTGATCCTGGTGCCGCTGGTGCTGCTGTGTCTCAGCAGCGGCCGCGCCGGCGCTTCGTGCACGGGGGAGGAGAGGGAGGCCCTGCTATCCTTGCTCGCCGACCTCTCGCCGCCGCCCGACGACGGGCTGAACGCGGCGTGGCGCGGCGGCTCGCCCGACTGCTGCACATGGGACGGCGTGGGGTGCGGCGCCGACGGCAACGGCAACGGCGATGGCGCCGCGGTCACCCGCGTCTGGCTGCCGCGCCGCGGGCTGGGCGGCACCATCTCGCCTGTGGTCGCCAGACTCAGCGCGCTCACGCACCTCAACCTCTCCGGCAACAGCCTCGGCGGCGCGTTCCCGGCGGCGCTGCTCTCGCTGCCCAATGCCGCCGTCGTCGACGTCAGCAACAACCTCCTGTCCGGCTCGCTTCCGGACCTGCCCCCGTCCGTGGGCGCGCCGCTGCCGCTGCAGGTGCTCGACGTGTCGAGCAACAACTTGGCGGGGCAGTTCCCGTCATCGATCTGGGCCCACACGCCGAGCCTCGTGTCGCTCAACGCGAGCAACAACAGTTTCAAAGGCGGGATCCCGTCGTCGTTGTGCGCGAGCACTCCGGACCTCGCCGTGCTTGACCTCTCCGTGAACCAGCTCGGCGGCGGCATCCCCGCCGGGTTCGGCAACTGCTCGAAGCTGCGCGTCCTCAGCGTCGGCCGGAACAACCTCACCGGCGAGCTCCCCGACGACGTCTTCGACGTGAAGCCGCTGCAGCAGCTGCTGATCCCGTCGAACAAGATACAGGGGAGGCTCGACGCCGGGCGCATCGCCAAGCTGAGCAACCTCGTCGCTCTCGACCTCAGCGACAACGCCTTCACCGGAGAGGTGCCGGAGTCCATCAGCCAGCTGCCTAAGCTGAAGGAGCTCCGGCTCGCGGACAACCTCCTGACCGGGACGCTCCCGCCGGCGCTCAGCAACTGGACCGGGCTCCGGTGCCTCGACCTCCGGTCCAACAGCTTCGTCGGGGACCTCGACGCCGTCGACTTCTCCGGCCTCGTCAACCTCACCATCTTCGACGTGGCGTCCAACAACTTCACTGGCACGATCCCGACGAGCCTCTACTCCTGCACGTCGCTCGAGGCGCTCCGAGTGGGCGGCAACCAGTTCGAAGGGCAGGTCACGCCGGAGATCGGCAACCTGCGCCGGCTCCAGTTCCTGTCGCTGACCTTGAACTCGTTCACCAACGTCACCGGAATGTTCTGGAACCTCCAGGGATGCGAGAACCTCACCGCGCTACTCGTGTCGTACAACTTCTTCGGCGAGGCCCTGCCGGACGCCGGCTGGGTCGGCGACCATGTCAGAGGTCTCCGGCTGCTGGTGATGGAGAACTGCAAGCTGACGGGGCAGATACCGACGTGGCTGTCGAAGCTGCAGGACCTCAACGTCTTGGACCTCGCCGACAACCGCCTCACCGGCCCGATCCCGCCGTGGATCGGCAGCATGAAGAAACTCTACTACCTGGACCTGTCCGGCAACCAGTTCTCCGGTGGGATTCCGCCGTCGCTGGCTGAGCTGCCGCTTCTGACGTCGGAGCAGGCCATGGAAAACTTCAACCCAGGCAAAATGCTACTCTCCTTCACCTTGACGCCCAACAATGGAGCGGCGATGAGGAAGGGACGCGGGTACCACCAGATGTCCGGCGTCGCCACGACGCTCAACTTCAGCAACAACTACCTCACCGGCACGATACCGCGCGAGATCGGGCGGCTGGTGACGCTCCAGGTGCTTGACGTCGGCAGCAACAACTTCTCCGGCGGAATCCCGCCGGAGCTCTGCAGCCTTACCATGCTGCAGTTCCTAATCCTTCGCCGGAACCGTCTCACGGGGCCTATCCCGCCGGCGCTCAACCGGCTCAATTTCCTCGCCGTGTTCAGCGTCGCGTACAACGACCTCGAGGGTCCGATCCCGACAGGTGGGCAGTTCGACGCGTTCCCGCCGGCGTTCTTTCGCGAGAACCCGAAGCTCTGCGGCAAGGTGATCGCCGTCCCGTGTACTACAGAGCCCCGTGCCGGAGGCGAGTCTGCTGCTTCGTCCAAGCTAGTCAGCAAAAGGATTCTCGTCGCCATCGTTCTCGGAGTTTTCTCCGGAGTGATCGTGATCGTCGTCATGGCCGGATGCGTGGTGATCGCCGTCAGGAGGGTGAAACCGAAAGGGTCAGTCGGCGACGCCGGCAACTTCGCGGAGGCGTCCATGTTCGACTCGACGACGGACTTATACGCCGACGACGACTCCAAGGACACGGTCCTGTTCATGTCGGAGGCGGCCGGCGGCGGCGGCGACGCGGAGAAGAAGCACGTCGTCGTCACGTTCTCGGACATCCTCAAGGCGACCAACAACTTCGGGCCGGCGAACATCATCGGGTCGGGCGGGTACGGGCTGGTGTACCTCGCGGAGCTGGACGACGGCACGCGCCTCGCCGTGAAGAAGCTCAACGGCGACATGTGCCTGGTGGAGCGCGAGTTCCGCGCGGAGGTGGAGACGCTGTCGTCGGCGTCGGCGCAGCACGAGAACCTGGTCCCACTCCAGGGCTTCTGCGTCCGTGGCCGGCTACGGCTGCTGCTGTACCCGTACATGGCGAACGGAAGCCTACACGACTGGCTCCACGACGACCGGCGGCCCGGTCCCGGCGGCGCCGAGGCGCTGCGGTGGCGGGACCGGCTCCGGATCGCGCGGAGCGCCAGCCGCGGCGTGCTCCACATCCACGAGCACTGCACGCCGCGGATCGTGCACCGGGATATCAAGTCCAGCAACATCCTCCTGGACGACTCCGGCGAGGCTCGGGTGGCGGACTTCGGGCTGGCAAGGCTCATCCTGCCCGACCGCACCCACGTGACGACGGAGCTGGTGGGCACGCTCGGGTACATCCCGCCGGAGTACGGGCAGGAGTGGGTGGCCACGCGCCGCGGGGACGTGTACAGCTTCGGCGTCGTGCTGCTGGAGCTGCTCACGGGGAGACGCCCCGTGGAGGTGGTGCCGACGCAGCGGGGGCCGTGGGAGCTCGTAGGGTGGGTGGCGCGGATGCGGTCGGAGGGGAGACACGTGGAGGTGCTCGACCACCGGATCAGGGGCAGCCATGGCGGCTGCGATGAGAAGCAGATGTTGTACGTGCTCCACCTCGCCTGCCTCTGCGTCGACGCCGCGCCGTTCAGCCGGCCGGCGATACAGGAGGTGGTCAGCTGGCTCGAGAACGTCGACACCATCACCGCGTCAAAGTCATCCGAAGATGTAAAAATCTTGGATGGCCATGAACAAATTTGACAGAAATGCGCACGCGTGCGTGTACCTGAAATATCTGGGATAAATCTTAGCAAATGATGCGACGTCAGGGTTTAAACCCTGGTGGGTAGTGTCCCACTGGACAGTTTTACCATTGGACCACAGGCCCATTCGCTGCATGGAATCTTTTCGCGAACTAGTCAGAGTTTTTTTTTAAAGCATGTATCTGTATTTCTAGATAAGGAAAACGTACAAGTACGGGTACAAATACAGAGACATACTATAAGGATACAGGAGCAACTGTGCCAGCCAAACTATGCAAAGGACCCTGAGAAAAATAAAAATTACAATCCAGTCCCCATATCCCGTGCAAGCCAACGAAGTCAAGAGTCGCCGTCGCCGTCGCCGATCACCGCCAACGGAGAAGACGCCCGAAGCCACCATGAGCTGGATAAGGCCCATCGCCCTTGGCTTTTGTAGGAGTCGAAGAAGACACCCATCTCGAAAGATGGGATGATGCCAATCGGCGGTCGCACGTCGACCGGGGTCACGCCCCACCCCGTCCAGCTCCTGGATCCGCCATCGCCGTCGACGAAAAGCTCCGCCGAGGGGAAATCGATGCAGATCCAGCCGGCCACCAACCACATCACCCAACAGCTGCGCCACATCCTTGAGCAAAAGGACCAACAACAACATCACCCGAGTAGGAAGATAAGCCCCGGCCAAGGACTCCAGAACAGGGGATCTGGCAAATCCCCTCTTCCCTGGCCTCGCCATTGACGCCAAGAGCAGACACCAAAGGGGCGAGGAAGAGACCAGAGGAATTTATTCCCCTGCGACGTCGTCGCCACCGCCTCGCCGGCGCCGCCAGGAAGACGCGACCGCGGAGGAGAAGACTCCCCCCGGCAAACCCTAGCTCCACCGTCAACTGTTGACGGCGAGCACAACCTAGACCTAGGGAGACATCTACCTAGCCTAACTACACCCGCGCAGCGATTCCCCGACCCTCCTCCCTCTCTAGCACCTACGCGGTCGCCGGAGAGGAGAAGAGCTGGCGGAATCATCGCCGGGAACTCGCGTCGCCTCCTTGTCGCCTATAGCAAGGGGAAAGGAGCGAAGAGTCGAGAAGCGAGTGTCTAACGAACGCGATGACGTCCCTCCACCATGCGTTGGATGACGACGGGAGAAATAAAGCATTGCAGCTAGCGCCAAGCCATCATTTTGTGCTTGGGAGAAAAAGCCCACCTATTCCTTTTCAGAAGAAGGGGAAAGCCCACCTGTTCAATACGTGGCCTTGAAAATTTGGGCCTACATGGGTCTTTTATGCTCTGCTCCAGCCTTGTTGAGGGTAAAGCTTTTATGTGGGCCTGGGCTTACACCGTTTTGGGGATTTGGGTCCGCTGCTTTTTATCCCCTGAACTTTCTACTCTTTTTTGGGGAGTCTTTAATTCTGATGAAGACCTTTTGTTTTTGTGCTGCTCAATGTTTGCAATTGAGCATCTCTTTTTATGATATAAAAAAAATTGAGCATATCTTTTCGTTTATTTAGAAACAGAGATTTGGCCGATTTTTCAGTCAGAACAAGCTGTTCAGGTAATTTAGCTTAGTCGAAGATGCGCCCACCAAAGCAACATCTGAAACAATTGTTTGGTGAATCTAGGAACCAAGCAAAACCTCTTTCTCTGTGTGTAATTGAGCATCTCCTGCTTTTAATTTTTCGCAGAACTTTGTTTCTGGATTCCCCTAAAAAAATTGTTTCTGGATTAATTGGCAACAATATACAGCATGCCATAATTAATTATAGTACCACGTCATCTGCGTGTGTGCATTGCCTACTCAACCAGTCAGCGGTCTGAGCCGGGCTTCCAGAATATTCGTCAGACACATGCATGATGGATGCTCAAGATCAAAATTGACAAGATTCAGAACCAGAAAAACAAACACAGAGCAATAACGAGCTACTTTCTTCCATGTACCAAGAGTTTATATTAATTCCAGCTTCATACTAATAAACCAATAAAAGAACATCTTCTGAACAAGAAAGTGGCCGGGAACAGGAAGAAGAAAAGAGCTGGTGGCTACCCTGACGCAACCTGCTAGACATTACCCATCTGACTGGCTAATTAACATTCACTACTAATGACTATCTAAAACCCAAAAAGGGGGGTTGGGGGGAGAAGAGAAAGACTAGGACTACAAAAATTGCAAAAGCTTGTACACACAAGCAGATCGACGCCAGGATCCAAAAGCTCGATTGATCGTGCCGTGTGTTGTGTGGTTCCTGAGCTCCTTGATCGAGCTTGAGCACGCTTCCAGATCAGCCCATCAGATGACGAAGCCGAGCCCTGTCGACGTACGGCTCAGTCCAGGAGTCAGGACTTCCTACGACGGTCCCTGAAACACGAAAACGCCATGCAGAGATTTCAGAAAACAGTGGGAAGTTGATGATGACTCGTCTAGTATGGCTGCGTGCTGAACGAACAAACGATAGAGATCAGATCATGTGTACTGTGTACAAGCTAAGAATGAGCTAGCAGTACCAGTGTGCTGTGTATGACGCGTGTTACTATACCTCTTATCTGTTCTGGATGGGATTCCAGCCCATTCTGGGTACCTTCCGGCCGAAGCTGGCGGTGGTCTGCTTGAAAGGCGTGTTCCGGCCGCCGCCGACCTTCATCTGCTGCTCGGCCTTCTGCCGGCTCGTCGACGGTCGCGACACCAGCAGCCGCCGAGCCGGCCGTGCCACTGCAGCAATGTTCGGCTCAGCTGAGCACGGGCTCAGCACGAGAAGCAGCAGCACCAGCAGCAGCGCTGCCACTCGACAAACCACCCTGCTCCTGTTGCTGCTGCAACAACCCATCATCTGCAGAGGCGACTTCTGCAGCTGCTGCTGCTGCGTGTTCTGTCTGGGGTAGCGTGCGAGCCTGCGATGGAGGAAGAAGCAGGAAGACACACAGCGCAGGTAGTGGGCGGGGCGTGTGTGGGGATTAGAGCAAGGATCGAGGAGACGTGGTGGGAGTTAACGTGGGGTTAGAGGGGGTTTTATTCAGTGTCAGATACTATAATCACCACCACACACCTCCTACCTTGCATTGCATAGCCACTAGCGAGCGGCGCTACTATAGTCTAACTAATATACAGTATTAATCACTACTAGGGGGATCGAATTCATGTGCTGCAGCTTGTTTTTCTGCATCGATCGTGTCCCAACTGGGTGTCATGTGCTGCATCTTTGACTGCACTACTAAACCCTTGGCCTAATCCGGGTCTAAGACCGGGGTTAGTTGAGTTCAAGGATATACGGACTGGTGTAGCTGAGTTTTTTAACTGCTGCTCACGTTCCTTTCTGCAGGGGGAGGGCGATGGATCACGTGACGGAGGCACGTGACGTGCGGGAAAAAGAAATACTACTCTGTAGAAATATGCTGCTGGTTGATGCTGCGTTCACTTGTGTTGCTTTTACCTGTCGAAGTTTCTTCCTCAACCCTTGATTCCATTCTACTCTAATCTAATCTATCTAAGTAGCAGTAGAAAATTACCGGCACGATCCAGCTTGTAGTTGCTTATTAGCAGGGCCCGGTTTGAACTCCAGAATTTTTTTTTTAAAAAAAAAAACCAGAGGTTCAGGCAGTGGTGGACTGGTAGTAGGTACGAGTCTTCTAACAGCAGTAGCTAGACCACTACAGAGCGAGCAACGTGCCGGGTGAATAAACAAGGAGGGGCCGAGGGGGACTATCTGTTGTGGAGGATCCTCAGGCCACGCCAACGAACACGCAGGCACAGGCAGAGGACTGGTGGATGTTGTTATTATGATCTTGCCTGCAAATGCATCGCCGGTTGCAAGTTGATAAATAACCGCAGGTAAAGTCGTAAAGAACCAAAGATTTCCACTATTAACCTGTCTGATGTCTGATTAACACTGAATGACAGCAGCAGCAGGTTGAGTGACAGCCTGCTGCCACTCTGCCGGTGGCAGTGTCGTCGTGCACTCGCATAGAGATCGGCGTCGCGGTGACAGGGGGTGGATCCTAGGAAGGACGAATGCTGTATGGCCATATGGGTGGTGGGCTGGCAGGCGCTCTCGATGGACACGCGCTTCAGTCACAGTACCTTTTTGATGGTCGGTTAGTTTTTTTTTTCTTCATTTTTTTTTACCAAATGGCGCGCGATGATGGTCGTTCTGCAGGAACTGCAGAAAGAACATCATGTCTCAGGATCTCGGACAGTATTACTTATTACCGAGTACTGTAGCTTTTAACTAACCGTGCGTCCGTGCCTGCCTGTCTTGTGCTGGAGCTGGGTGTGGACTGCTCCAGCCTTCCAGGGAATGTGAGGCTGGGCCGGGGGCTGAAAAGGGAGTTTACCCTAGACCATTTTTTTGGATCAGAACGGATAGGAACGTGCTTGAATTAGTTTAGGCTTTGTTCACTTTCTCCGAATTAGATCGATTCCAGTCAGAATTATTTTGATCCTTATACAAATTACACATATATTCGTGGCCGGATTGATTCCACGTCTCTAATCTGCGATAACTAAACATGCCCTTAGGCAACAACAAATAATGATTGGATCACTGGATCGACGAAGAACCCAAGGCACGCGCACGCAGGGCCTAGCTGCATCAACAGCGTGAATCATGAACACCTATCGTCGATCTCTGGACGACTAAATTGTGCGAGCTCAAGTTCAACATAAATAATAGTACCATGTATACATACGCAGTTGCGCATGGTCGTGGAAACAATAATACGGTTCATGTTTAAAGGATCGGAGGAAGAAGAAACCCATCGTTCATGTTGTACGTCCCAATCACGAGAGGGTATATATACGGTGTTACATTATTCGTTCTCACCACCTTCGTCAGAGGAAGGTGGAATAGAACTCCCAAGTGAAAAAACATAAGGACTTCACGTCGGATAATCTTTTTTTTTTATCGAGTACAACTTAAACGTACATAACTTACACATTTTACATTCTATTGTTCACACCGTTACAATCATGTAGGATGATCGGTCCATTTATATTACATTATACATTCTCATCATATATGTCTGATAAAGGGTAATGGAACTCCCAAGTGAAAAAAACATGAGGACTCCACATCAAATGATCATCTTTGTGTTTGTTTGACGCGGTACAATTTGGACGCGCACAATACACATACTCTGCACCCACGCCACCACACGTACATATACGTGTGCATCCATACATACGGAAAGAAGAAATTAGGAGATTTTTTTTGGAAAAAAAAAGATGCGAGATCAGGTTTGGTGAGTAGCGTCCCACTGCACTACATTACCACTAAAACAAAGGCCGTGATGATCATCTTTGTGTTGATAATGACGAATAGGATAGGCAGTTCAAACTGCTGTCATACAAGTGTAATACGGAGTATGACCCGGTTTGCACGGACAAGGAAAGAGGCCCATAAAACCATCAAAATCTGGTCCAACCCATATATATAGCATATAAATAAATCTGATCCCAGACGGCCTTGTAATGCAAGTCGAGTTCGTCGTCACTCATTCGATCCGCCGCCCGGCCGTCGGAAACCGCCGCCGCCCGCCCTTCCGCACGGCAAGCTACGGCTGCCGTGCCGAAGCGGCCTCTCCGCCAGGGATTCGCGCCCGAGATGCCGTTGGCCGCCCGCCGCGCCCCCGATCAGATCAGCCCCCGGTGGAAGTGTATCACCTGGACGTACGGCTGGACCTGACACCGGACACCCCTGGCATTTGATTCGATCGGTCGGTCGATCAGTTGGTGTGGTGCTGCCCTCTTCTCTTCCTGGGCGTGGTTTCACTTGTGCTGAAGCTAGTACCAGCTTGTACACACAACACAAGCAGACGGAACGCAAGGATCCAAATCTCGATCGGTCTTGCTGTAAGCACTGCGATTTCTGAGCTGCTCGATCTAGCCCGGCCGTGGACGTACGGCACCATGTAGGACTAGGAGTTACGAAAACCGTCTGTCCCCGGCCCTGAAACATGAAATGTCATGGAGAGATTCAGAAATCAGTGGAAACTTGAAGATTAGCTAGAATCCTGTAATATATGGCTGCATGCATGCTGAATGTTCAGTTTAGTCAGAGAATTGAATCATGAGAAGAACTCCTGCTTTTCATTATTCCCATGAACGACGAACAGACACTAGCTAGAGATCACACATGTGTAGTACAGTACCGGACTGACACTGAGCTACTACTACTCGCAGTGTGTGTGTGTGTGAGTGTGACACAGTTCAATGTCAGTGTGTGTGTATGAGGTAAATCTGATACATGCCGTACCTCTCTCATCTGTTCTGGATGGGATTCCGGCCGGATTTGGGTACCCTCTGGCCGAAGCTGGCGGCGGTCTGCTTGAACGGCGTGCTCCAGCCGCCGACCGGCATCTGCTGCTGCTCGGCCTTCTGCCGGCTGCTTGTGGACGGCCGCGACACTAGCAGCCGCCGGGCCGGTCGTGCCGCTGCGGAGTTGAGATCAGCTGAACACGGGCTCACCAGGAGAAGCAGCACTACTGCTACTAGCAGTAGCACTGGACAAACAACCCCCCTGCTCATCTCTGCAGAGCAGCAGAGGAGACTCCTGCGTGTGTTCCGCCTGGGGCAGAGTGCGAGCCTGCGAGAGAGGAAGACCGAAGACACACTGACACAGCACAGAAAGTGGACAGGGTGTGGATTAGAGCAAGGATCGAGGAGAGACCGTGGGAGTTTATTCCAGTGTCAGATACTACTATAAGCACCACTACTGTGCCATATAGCCATTTTTGTACTACCACTAGCACGTAGGAGTAGCTAGCAAGCGGCGCCGTTTGGTAAGCGGGTCTCGGATCTTGTTTTCTTTTTCAGTCCCCTGCTTCTTCATAGACAACTTTGTGTTTTTCTTTGCTCTGGCACTTCAATTCCGCAATTCATCAAATGACCCTAGACAAAACGGTGTGAAAATTTCAAAGTGCAAAAGATGTAAGCTATTTTTGCTCAATGGCGGATCCAGAACAAGATTGAAGGGGGTATGATCTCTTCATCTTTCTCTAATCTCTCTATTTTTTTCTTTTTCTCCCCCCCCCCTCCCAAACTCCTCTATATTTTCATTGATACTCTGGCTGTAGGGAGGCTGGAGCCCCACCAGCTCCCCTTTAGATCCGCCCCTGTTTTGGCTTATTTTTTGCTATGTAACTGGTAGTAGATATAGAGCACGGTAAAAAACACACGCAGTATCTAGAAAAGTCAGAACGGCGTGCATTTTGAAAAGAGAGAATACATTTTGCCCTCTCACATATCGATCTAGTGATTTGCAAATAAACATAAACGGGTTCGGATGCTTCGTCATATGTACTCCGAACTCTTGACGACCCGAACCCGCTATATACAGTGACCACGTACTAGCCGTGGGAATTCATGTGCTTTCTGCATCGTGTCCCAACTGGCCGTCATGTGCTGCATCTTTGACTGACACCGCTAGCTAGCTAACCCCTTGGCCTACGTGAGGTCTAAGACCGGGGTTAGTTGGGTGTCAAGGACTAATCCGCCAGTTTTTTAACTGCACGGCCACGTTCCTCTCTGCAGCTCGATCTCAAGGGGAGGAGGAGGGGCCGGCTGGCGGATCACGTGTTGTAGGCACGTGATGCGTGGTGCAGGTTCATGCTTCGTGGAATCAAATCATGGTGTTTCGTTTCACTTTCACCGGCAGTTCCCCCGGACAGTGGTCCACTGCACGCAATTGAATGCCATGGCTTTCATCGTGTTGAACTCACACAACCATGACAGTGGTCCACTTCACTTTCACGCAAACTGATGAACCCAAAGAGTATAGTACTGCTGCATCCCACTGACAGGATTCAGATTTCTGAGTCTTGGATGAGATGGAAACCAGAGAAGAAGAAGAAACTGTAAGTGAAGTCAGAGATGGTGTAGTTGTGGAACAGCAAGAGCAATAGACTAATGTAGTAGTGGAACGTGGCCATGGCGTGCGTGTGTGTATGCCCTGTGCGGCTGTGCCATCTGAAAGTGAAAGCTCCTGAATAAACAAGGAGCGAGACGATCTGCAGACTGCAGTGCACGATCCTCCGGGGCAAAATAAAAAAAACTGCAGGAGTGGTGGAGGTTAACTGCAGCGCAGCGCCCGTATTCGTCGGGTGCAAGTTGATTGCTAGTTATAAGTTTCGATTAGCAGTTTAACACTAATAACAGTCTAACACAAACAACTTGATTGGCAGTTTAACACTAACACTGATGAGCCACTGAATAAAATAAAATGAAGAGGAAGAGGAGCTCTGCAAGTTCCCTGAAATGACACTCGATCGATCTGACTGGCAGTGTCGCAGTGAATTATTCGCATTGGGATCGGCGTCCACAGGAATGGATCCTGGGAGGTCAGGTCAGGTCAGGATCAGGAGGAAGGGAAGATGTCAGTGGCCAGTGGCAGGTAGGAGTAAGTGTCTGGTTTGGAAAGAAAAAAGAAAGATTCCACCAAAAATCTCAAACTTTGACATTATGAAAAAAAAACATTTTCCGTCACATTAAACTTACGATGTATACATGAAATACTAAATATAGACGGAATAAAAAACTAATTGTATAGTTTACTTTAACTTTACGAGACGAATCTTTTAAGTTTAATTAGTTCATAGTTGAACACTAATTACTAAATACGAAGAAAAGAAAGCAAACCTAAAGATAAAAAAGAAATCGATCACGAGGCTGCGTGATGACCGCGTAACGGCGGGCGAACTGACTTTTTATACGCACGGATCGAGGCTGCAGCAAACATCCTGTGAGTTTTCAGAGCAGTTTCTTCAGACTGGTATTTTATTTTTACAGCTTCTGGTATTTTACATTGTACAGTAACAAAGACGACGACGACGACGGCGCACGGGAGCATGCTGCATCAGCAGCAGAGAATTATTGAACAAAGACATGGCGCCAAAAAGGCATATAGTCAAGCGACCACCACACAGGCACAGCTGTTGCCCCGCGTGGAAGGCGCCGTGCCGTACATGCGTGCACGCCTGATAAAGAAAAAGAAAAAGAAAATGAAAATATATACAAGGGCCACCGGGACCGGGGGATCGGCAAGAGACAGCCATGGCTCATGGCTGGAACGTGAAGCTCCTTTTCCCGGCGCCCCGATCGGTACGGTACGGCGGCGTGCGGTGCCACCGCCACCGCCGGCGCCACGTGCCCCAGGCCGGCGAGCACCAGCTAGCTTCGCCACCTCTCTTCACCTCTCGCTTTTTGGACCGCGTAGCAGTACGCGTACGGGCACGGACAAGAACCTTTTTTGTGCACGGGCATGGCACGGACGGCCAGCCGCGTGACCGATAAGGTGGCGGTGAAACTTTTCCATCCCCTACGCCGACAGGTTTACGACCAGTACATACCTTACTACTGTACTACCTGGTAATTAAGTAATCAAGTAGGCTGTTAAATAAGTTAGTTTATACTATACTCTCTCAGTTCCAAAAAAAAGTCGTTTTCGCTTTAAAAAGTCAACAACTTTTAACTTTGACCAACTATATTTAATAAAATATTAATATTTATGGTACATAATTAGTATCATTAGTTAGATCTTTGGATATATTTTTATAATAAAATTATTTGAAGATATAAATGTTACATATATTTTCTATAAATCTAGTCAAAGTTGAGAAAGTTTGACCAGCACGATTCCCATAGCGACTATTTTTGGGACGGAGGGAGTAAGTTACTTACTAGTAGCCGTGTCTGCTGATGCTCAACTCTCAACTGTTACAGATTCGCAAAAAAGAAATGTTACAGGGAATTGTTCTGTAAAGAGAGTGACTACTGCTATAACTACTGCTACAGGCTTCAGCTTTCTTCTAGAAAAGGATAGGGATGGTGCTTGGTTGGGCGTACGTACGTACCTGATGAGATGAGGCCTGTGATCTGAATTTGTTTTATGCAGCGTATGATTGAATCACTGGACAGTGGACACAGATTTCTATATACTTACAACTTACGGAGTACGTACACAGGCGCAAGATGAGATCATGCGTGGCGTGGACTGGGAAGCAGCAGGCAGCAGCAGGCAGCCAAGAAAGGGAACAAGTGCTGACGAGGATGAGAGGATCTGTTGGATTCATGGATGCCACTGAGACTGTGAAGATGTAAATATTCTGTAAATCTTCAAAGGCAGAGGTAGCAATGGGGGGAAACCATCATCTTCCATTCAGGTCTGAACAAACAATTCCTACCAGTTTCCAATCAGATACCAAAACTCAGGCTCCAAAACCGTACGCTCTAGTCTCTACAACAAACATTAGTACTACAGAATTAGCACACATCACTGGAACTTCCTGACCAACTCGAGTTTGCGAGCCTGGAAGAATTTGCAACGGCCTTTTCCACTCGACTCGATCTCCTCAGTCTTCCTTTTGAAACCAGTAAAGCCTAGGCTTGAGAGCTTCACTTGTCGCTTGGTGCTTCCATTGCCAGTCCCATCCTCATCAGTTTCATCAGACTCCCTTTATATCATATACCATGCGACAAAATCACACTAGTTAGGAATCAAAATCAATGCTTTGCAGTTCACAAAACACATCGACGAAATCAGTTCAAGAATAGACAGCACGGAAGCATAATAAAGGTTGAAAATTGAACACACCATGTAACCTCAACTGCATCCTTGAAGAAGGGCGTGCAAGTTCCCCAGCTAAAACGAACTAAAGATGGGAAGCCAAACACAGGGTGCTTGTGATCTTCTAGCCATTGCTTAGTATCAGGGTCTGCACCATTAATTTGGATGTTCTTTAACGAGACAGTCATAAGATTAGAGTTTGATAAAATCGAGGGAATCAGTTACCTCCTGGATATCCTGATCCAGTTTTCATGTGCATATTCAGAGCTGTTTCATCAAACACCCAGTTTCGCAAGGCTCTGTCCCTAGTGACCTGCAGTTGCACATCACAACTTTAGAACTGTGCAAGCCTATAAGAAAGTACCTACACAAGGAAATTGCATTCAAGAAATTACCTTTGCAACTATACTTGCTCCACTAACAACAGGGTAAAGGCTATCAGCTTTTTTGGCAACCACAAATTTGATTCCTGGAAACTTTTCTGTCAGCTTGATCCTATACTTTTCAGGATCTCCCACTGTATCTATATATACCTTTTCAAGGAGGAATACAATTACTAAAAAATACAGTGAATAATCTTATAAAGATAGCCACATGCCCATATAAAAAAGTCTTTTCAAACTCAAGAACATATGCTCTTACTTCTGCCAGTAGAACTCCCATGTCAAGCACTTTTCTAACAAGGCCCATGGCAGAGTTATGTGATATTTCATTCAGATTAACTTTTGACCTGAAACAATGAGACTATTAATGAAGATAACAACACAAGTTTGCAGTCTAATAGGTACAAAGGGCAGACATACTTTTTTAACATTTTAGCAGATAGATCCTTTGGGCATATGACATCCACTTCCCACCCAATAGAGCTATTGACCTTTAAACTTTCAAATAGCTCCTCTCTTTGTTCCTCCTTCAAGGTCTTTGAATCTGTTTGAGAAGACAATATCAATACTCTATGCTAATAGTTAATGTTAAACTACTTGAACTCTTCCAAGGCATGTGGAAAGTATCATGTCCAACCGGCTCTGCCACTGGATAGTAAGCAAAATAAGTACCAAGACAGATTCAAGATTTACCACTCCAAAGATTGAATTCATGCAAATGTCAGTATACAGTATGTATGCTACACATAAAAAGGAGATGGGTCAACAATCAACTCTAAGATGTGGCTTAATGAAAATTGAAAAAAGAAGGGTTTGGTAGTTTGCTACAAGATTAATGTACATGGAAGCACCTGCAACTCATGAGTTCACTGAAAGGGACTAGAGAGGGTAATATTAGGCAGACAAGGGAAACAAGAAGAGGACAGCAATCAGCAGCAGCTAATCTTGTGTAAAAAAAAGGTCGTGATGTACCAAAAATAGCAAGTTCAATGTTCCTACTTCCCACCCATGTTTGTCCTCCACAATTTCAAAAGTTCATAAACATATGCATCAGGTCTTTCAAAGATACGCTAGCTTCTATCATGCCAAATCAACCAAAGTGCTTTACTACTGTCAGCATCTACTTAATGAATGAACACAAATTGAACAAGGATGCAAATTAACCTATCAAAGATTATGTGTCATAACTTCAAAGCTACCCGAATTATTCTCTGACACAGGCTCAGTCACAGAATAATTCGGTATACAACTGAAACTAAATTGCATACACATGTCTGTACTCTGTAGAACTAAAACTACTCTGAGAATACTGAGCTGTGCATCACGACTAACACAACAATCAAGTAAATCAGCTTCAACAAGGAGACAAAGATGTGAGTGAAGAAGACCTGCGAATTTGAGAGTGGCAAGAGTGTTATTGTAAGAGCGCGCGCAGTACATGCATCCATACACCATAGGACCTGCACGAGCAGTAGTAATATGAAGTGAATTTCGGAAAGACTCCATCTCTGCTAAAAACCAGCAAATCAGCGTCCTGCTCATGACATTTCGCTGGGGAATGTGTTGAAACCAACTTGAGTTTTACGCAACATTGCACATTGACATGAGTGTTCAGTTCATCCTATTTTCAATTTTGGCCTACTGAATATTTGTACAGTAAAACTCAAAAAAGTTTGAGGCAACATTGCACATTAACCGGTCAGAAGAGAGCGCGTTTTACCAAGGACAGGGCCACGGCCAGCCTCATCGATCCCCATGAGGCAGGGCTCCTTGGTAGCCCACTCCGGCACCGGCGCCGCCATTTCCACTGCGTTAGGGCAAAGGAGAGAGGGGAAGCGGTTGGAGTTGGAGGACTCTGCTTCCGGATTAGGGATGAAGCAGGGAAGAAAGGAAGTAGGAACTCACTCACCTTGCTGCAGACAGGCGAGCGGGCGTGCGTGAGATGGCGGCGGCGGCGGCGGAGCGCGTCGCTGCTGGCTCGCCGCTTGGGTGGCGAGAAGAGAAGAGAAGAGAAGGCCTGCGCGGCTCACCGTCGGGCGTCGGCGGCGTCTCCTCCGGGGGGAACCGGGCCGGTAAGCATGGGAAGTTTCAGCCCAGAAAAGGCCCATCTACCAGTAAGAATGAATCTATAATGCGACGGCCCACGGAGAAGATAAAGGAGACCGGGGAGTTCTAGCATTCTTCTTCTTCGCCGGCGGGCGGCCTCACCCCGCCCGCACAGCCACTGGCCGTGACGGAGCAGCCCCTCCCGTTCCGCATGGATTCGCCCGCGTTCCTGGCTGGGCGACCGCCGGCAACCACGACCGTCATTTGATGCCCCTGACATTTGTGTTAGAGGTTGGTGCTGTGCTCCCCTTTTTTTTTGCTAGGGCTTGCTGGTGTGCATTCTGTGTGTGAAAATTGTCCGGCTGTTAGGATGGCGTTGTCTGTGGAAATGTGCATTGCTTTTGGTCTTGCTTTTGTGCTGCTGTGGTTGCTCTAGGACTGTTGGAACTTGGGAAGGAAACCAACTGAACAATACTGATTATGCTGCTAAGTTAAATCTGAACACCACTGGTTCATAGATTGCCCCCTCTCCGGAGCAATAACAGTATGCTAAATTATGAACAATGGTACTTCATATCTTATCCACTAAAAAAAAAATATCAGCAAAGTCCATCCTTCTTCCTCAATTATGCTATCCACATATCCATCTTTTTTAATACAAGCATTTGTACATGTTTCACAGTTCCATAAATGTTCATGAATTAAGTGATAGCTCAATATGTTTTCAAAGTGCTGTCACTGTTCCTGCAATTGAACTCGAGTGCTATAGGTTTCAGGTAAGAAGAGGGAAAACTGTATACAGAAGCTCACAGCTGCGAGCCTTTTCTTTTCACAGATTTACATACACAACTGTACAACTTCACTAGGATACAAATGTAGGCATACTAAGCAAGAGCCCAATGCTCTTTTTATGCACTTTCCATGTTCAATCGTTTGAACTTGGAGGTGCAATATTTCCACAGAAGGAATAAGGAAAAATGTATACAGGGCCTCATGACAGTGAGACTTTTCTTTCAGAAATGTACACTACTGTGCTCTTTGTTAGAAACTCTTCCTTCTACTGAAGTTACACCTAGTCTGGTGGAGTACAATATTGCAACCTACAATATGTTCTCCTTTAACTACAGATGCACCTGCACCTGCAGGGGTTCAACCACAGTTTCCAGGCAGTACACCACCTCTTGGATGGTTGGCCTCAAGCCAGGATTGTGGTTGATGCACTTACAGGCTACTTCGAGCACATTCAGCATTTGGTCCTCATGTCCTCTTCCTCTGAGAGCAGGATCCAAGACCTCAATATCCTTTCCTTGGGACCTCATCTCTCTTACCCATTGGACAAGTTCCTTTGACTTGGTCAAAACCTGGACGGGCCTCTTCCCTGTGAGCAGCTCAAGCAAAACCACACCAAAACTATATATATCACCTCTCAGCGTGGCCACCCAGGCCTGGCCATACTCGGGAGGAATGTAACCCAGAGTGCCTACCAGCTCTGTCGTGACATGTGTGTTGTAAGGAAGGATCAATCTTGCAAGGCCAAAATCAGCAACATAAGCATTGAATTCTCTGTCAAGTAAGATGTTGCTGGACTTGACGTCACGATGAACAATGTTAGGGTTGCAGGTGTTGTGGATATAAGAAAGGCCCCGACCTGCTCCTTGTGCAATCTTGAGCCTTGTTGGCCAATCAAGATATGAGTTGGCATTGTCCTTGTTGTGAAGCCAATCATCAAGACTCCCATTCTCCATGAAAGAATATATGAGGAGCCTTGTGTTTCCCTGGATACAATAACCCCATAAGGGCACAAGATTCTCATGTTGTGCCATAGAGAGTGCTTCAACCTCTGCTGTGAATTCTCTTTCCATCAGACACATTTCTCCATTGAGTTTCTTGATAGCAAGCTTGGATCCACAAGGTAGTTCAGCCTTATAGACTAGACCATTACCTCCACAACCAATAATGTTCTGCTGATCAAAATTATTTGTGGCCTTCAAGATATCATTGAATGTGATATTGTTTGATTCTCCCTTTCCTCGAGGTACCATCACCAAAATGCTTCCCTTTATCATATCACGCAGGTGCTCTGAAACAGAGTTGAATGAAGTTGCTTCAATGTCCCTGTTGTTGCTGCTCTTGTTTCTGTCAGCATATTTTGTGCTTCTGATGAACAGAATAAGACGTCCCAGCAAGAAAAGCATGGCAAGCCCTCCAAAGAACACACCTAAGGCAAGCGCAAAGATGGTCTTCTTGTGCCTCGTTTTCATTGAGGCTGGAGGTTCTTCTACCGGGTCACAATGGACACTGAGCATAGGACCACATAGCTTGGAATTTCCAATGTAGCTAGAATTTGTAAAGGTATTAAACTGTCCTCCACTTGGAACTGGCCCTTCTAGGTCGTTGTTAGACACATTGAACCAAGAAAGGAAGTGAAGATTACTCAGTGCAGTTGGGAGTTCACCTGTGAGCTGGTTATTTGACAAGTCTAGCGTTTGCAGGTTTGTGAGGTTGCAAATTTGTTGTGGTATTTCTCCAGATAAGCTGTTGGAGCTAAAGTTGAGGACATTGAGCACTTTCAACTGACCAATTCCTTGCGGAATTATGCCTGTCAAGCTATTGTTGCATAGATTCAATACATTGGGGAAAGCATTCAGCAAACGGTATTGACGTGATTGTGTCCAAAATACAGGTAACTCAAGGAACTTCGGGTCCAATTTGGCAACATTCTTGTCAGATTGTAGCATTGGCATCTCCATCAATTCAGGCGGGATATCCCCTGTAAGCCTGTTGCTTGATATGTCCAGAAAGAAGAGGAGTTCCAGCCTGTTAATCCAGGATGGTATTGTTCCAGTAAGGTGATTGTATGATAGATCTAATATCTCCAGTTTTGTGAGTTTTGATAACCAAAGAGGGATTTCCCCAACCAATGGGCATGCATCTATGGTTAGGACCTGAAGATTCTCAAAACCATCAGTTGCTGCATCCTGCGGTATTGTTTCACCTTTGAAGTTTGTTCCAATTAGCAGGGAGGTAAGGGTCTTGCATCTGTTGAGATTCTGAAGTGCATCTGTGATATTTGTAAATGAGTTATTGGTAACTGAAAGAAAGGAAAGGGATCTGAGATTGGCTATTCTTGGTGAGAACTGCCCATGAAAGTTGTTGTAAGCCAACCGCAAAGCAATTAGATTTCTGCATGCATATATGCTTTCAGGAATTGTTCCATTGAATTTGTTCAGTGAAAAATCTGCAGTCCTCAGATCCATCTGGGTGAAGTTAACTCTGCTAAGATCTCCCATAAAACTATTGTTTCTGAGGGTGATATACTTGAGACTTCTGCAGTTACTTAGGGCCGATGGCAGCTCTCCAATCATCAGGTTGTTGTCTAAGTGGAGCTCCTCCAGTCTTCCCAGCTGCCCAATAGAATCTGGAATCTCTCCTTGGAGCCCATTTGATCCAAGGTCAAGGAAAATCAGATTACTGAGCTTGACTAGGCTGGAACCATCAAGTGCCCCTTGCAAGTTATTGTTTGGAAAAGCAAGCTGCTCCAATGTGGTAGCATTAAACAGTTCAAGGGGTAGACCTCCGGTAAGGTTGTTGCGGCCAGCCTTGAGTACTGTCAACTTGGAGCAATTGCCAAACTCTGGGGAAATAGTGCCACTGAAGTCATTTAAGCAAAGGTCAAGTATGGCAAGTGATGGGGCGTGGATGCAAATAGAAGATGGCAATGGTCCCGTAAAGCTGTTGTTGCTTGCATTAAGAGCGACAAGATTGTTCATCACTTGCAGTGCTGTGGATGGTAACTGTCCTGTAAAGAAGTTACTTGAGATATTCAGTACCTTGAGAGGAAGGCCAGAAGTTGGGGATTGACGCTCTTGCAGAGGACCAGATAGGTGGTTGAAGCTGACATCCAGGATGATGATGCTGCTGGAGAACACCAATTCTGCTGGCAGACTGCCGTAGAATGAATTGCATGACAGGTTGAGGTGCAGCAGCCCTGTAAGATTGCTGAGAGATATTGGGATCCTCCCTCTGAGGCCTTTAGAAGGCAGCAAGACTTCTGTGACCACGCGATCGAAGCTGCAGGTTATTCCTTCCCATTGGCAGCAGTCTGTGCTGTTGGCCCATGACATGTTGAGGCCACCATTGCTGTCCGGCGAGAGACCATCTCGGAAGTCGATGAGGGAGCTCTTCTCTTGCTCTGTACAGGACCTGGCGAGGAACGCACAGGAGAGGAGGATCAAGGCAATACCAAAGGAAGGCACGGTTAATTTGGTGGCGCTACGGTTGCTGCATGGAAAATTCAGTGACTGCATGATGATTCTCTCATGAAACGTCCTGCCGTTCGCAGAGACGCTCAATTTGGATTTTGGGCTCTGACTAGCTAGAGAACCAGAGGTTCTTTCTACGACAGCATGGAGGAAGAAGAAGCAGCTGCTTGCTCTTTCTGGTGGTGTTGAACTTTCCTCGTCTTGTTCCCCGAGGAAGAATGGCAAAGGCATATGTTGCAGAAACATCCAAGTCAGTTACTTACACGTTTGCCAGCACCGATTTTTTTTTTCTTCAATACAGACGCCAGAGAGGAAAGAAAAAAAAATCGGAAATACTTTTCTTGCCCAGTTCACATGTTTGACGTTTTGCTTGGGTTGCTACAACTCTACGTGCAAAAGTCCAACTTCCCTGTACGAAGCCTTAGTTGTTATCCTTCTCTAGGTCGTCATCAAACTTTGGAAGTTGCCACAGAATATTTCTTTTGGAGCCCAGGTTGGTATTGAATATTGCACCATGCCGAGATAATTTATTGCTGCATATATTCATGCATATCTTCTGAATCTTTTATTTGCAACTCTTAAGTCTTACTAACTGATAAGAAACCAAACCATGTTTTTTTTTTCATCACCAAACCTAATGTCAAATGAAAGTTTCTGCTGCTTATATTGTATTGTTACTATATTACTCCTACTTGACTACATGTACATGTAAACCTTGCGAAGAAATCACTTGACGGTCGAAAACTGTAACCTATGACAGTTAAAAATTCAGGGTATTTTCTTTTAACAAACAGACACTTCTCGCTTTCTTTACAGGTGCAGTGCTCTCCTCACAGTTGTAAACCCTTTTTCTGGATCTATTTTGCAGAACTGGAAAAAGGCGAAAGCAACGGCCGATAAGGCGCTGAAGATTCGCGTTTCCAATGGGCACTTCTGGAGGGAGGAAGTGGCAGGTGCATCGAAGAGCACTACACACACACACACACACACATATATATATATATATATATATATATATATATATCTTTCGGCCTCATCTTGCACACAACACATATATAAAATAATCGATAATAATCTTAGAAAGGCTATCATTAATGTCGTGGTCAATGTGTGCGTGGTCTGTGGCTGATTGAGCAAGTGGATGGAGGAGGTCGTCAGGATAATGCCGCTGCCGGGGCCGGCCGGGGTGGGTGGCCACGGCTGTGCCAGTCCGGGCCGTTTACTTTTGGTCCGTTTGAGCGTCGGGTGATGTATACGTCTGCGAAAGAAATGCGTCTCTGCTTGCCTTGGCCCTACGGCATAGTATATCTGTCTTGAAAAGAATGCGATTTTGTATGTGATCGAACTTAATAAGCTATCTTGACTTGAGTTTAACTAAATTTATGAAAATTAGTACCATGACTTTCATTAAATATGCCATGAAAATATATTTCATGATGGATCTAATAATGTTTATTTGTTATGCTAAATATCAGTATTTTTCATACAGATTTTGGTCTAATTTGACTTGGCATTGTTCTAGAATTGCGGTACGGAGTGAGTATTATGACTCTAGGAAGATGACCTACTATGCGTCTATGGGCTACGGATGGATGGATCATGACAAAAATATTGTGGAGGTAACGTGGGACAGGACATGGTCAGACTTTTTGTGTCATTTTTCTTCTTGTCAATTCAAAGTATTCTATGTATGCCTAGAGTTTTAGGACGTGCTGGAGGATTACAGGATTGCTAATCACTCCATGTGGTTTTGGCTGCCAACGGAGTGATTATTCCTGCGATGATCCTGAGTTCCAGAGAGATCGTTCGATGTTTGAGATCAAACATCACCTGCGGAAGTGCTAGACCATTAAGCCATCATGGGCAATGACTCGTTGAAGAATCATAAACACAAAGATATTTTCTCAGTGCAAGTGTCATGTGTGCAAAACACATGTGCTACAGTGCTAGACTAGTAGTAGACTGGTTCGCAAAAAGGGTAAAAAAGGTGTACATAAGACTGGTCTTCTTGATGCTACTTTTTGTGTGTATTCATACTGTATCTACAGGGTCATTATTATTCCTTTCTTGTTTCGCAGCAGCGATAGTCATAATTGATAGTTTTTGCTGCTAATAAGCTGATTGAAGCTGTTTTATTGTTTGAAAAAAGTATACCATAGTTACAACAGGGAGTAGCTTTATGTTTGATAAAGGGATTAAAGTTTAGAGGGTATCATATCGAGTGTTTGGATACTAATTAGAAAGACTAAACATAAATTAATTATATAATCTACAACTAATTAATAAGACAAATTTATTAAGTATAATTAATCTATTATTAGTACATATTTACTATAACACCATATTGTTAAATCATGAACTAATAAGATTTAGTATATTCGTCTCATAAATTAGTCTTTATCTGTATAATTAGTTTTGTAATTAATTTATATTTAATATTTTATAAATCAATGTTTAAATATTTGACGTGACTGTGACTAAAAATCAGGGGAGGAAACCAAACAGGCCCGCCGCAGTACTTTGGATTCATCCAGACCAGATACCTCGTGCGGTTGTCGTCTGATCGTCTGTAGACCCGGTCATTGCAAGGGACAGATGAGTATGTCGCGTTGCTTCCTGCCTTCACACTAGGAGCCGTTTGGGAGTGTTGACATCGTTTTTCGGTACGTATCAAATGAGCTAAGACTTGTGTTGATCAGCAGCCATTTTCCATCGGTATCGGGAAAAGTTATGAGTCAGTATTGCCGATGGGAGTATGCTGTGGAAAGACTAAGTGTGTTGCCGATGAAAGCCGGGAAGTTTCGAATGTTGCCGATAGGAGTTGCATAGCTCACCAGAGGCCGATTGCAAAGTTGCTGATGCCGATTGCCGATAAGGAGATGTTGCCAATGCCGATTGCTGATAGGGATTGATTGGTGAAGACAAGTCGCCAGTACAAGGTTGCCGATCGGGAGATATTGCTGATGCTGATAGACATGGAATGCCGATGAGCACAGGGTGACTTAGCGTTTGATGTCAGCAGAGGATTACCGGTGGCCAAAGAAGGAAGCCGCAGATTGAAGGGATCTGCCGATGGAAAGTTTTCATCGAGGGAGAGACATAAGGAAACTGGTGATTTTATGCCAGTGTTATTATAGCAGTTTGAGTCCGACTCTTGCATGAGTCGTTTGTTTTCCTTTAAAATAGGTGTGTTTGTTTAGGAAGATAATATTGTTATTTTAGATTCGACTCCTGCGCGAGTCAGTTTCCTTAAAGATAGGAGTTTGTTTTAGGAAAGATACGGGTCGTGTCTTTGTACAACTCTCCGTGCGAGAGTATAAATATGTACCCAAGGGCTGCGTGTAAAGATATCAATCCAATATCAATCAAATCAATTTACTCTTATTCTACTTTTATCGCAATTTACCCTTTATTGCATTAGTCTTAGATTATCAACGAGTTCTTCAAGCTTCGACGGGCTGCATCACCTTGATCTCCGTCAAACCCTTGTAAGTTCCGCGTGGGAGTATCTCTGAGCTTTGACATTCGGGCGCATCGCTGTTGTCTCGTTCAGCTCTGCTCTAGTTATCCTGATCAAGTTCCAATCTTGGCATCCGGGCGCATCGCCGTTGTCTTGATTGAATCTTGTTCTAGTTATCGTCCTTGTCGATTAACTAGTCAAATCGACTGGCACGCCTCCGGATATCGAATTTCGGGTATAAGCCTGAGGTATTCGCAGATCCTGGCGCTTTTTGTGTCAACACCTCTTTTGGCACGCTCGGTGGGACTCGATTATATCAATTATACATCTATCATGGGTGATAACGCCGACGTCAATCAGAGGAACGTCATTGAAGTCTCCGAGGCCGATCTAAAAGATGATCAGAAGCTGGCCATGGAGCGGGCTATGGAGGAATATAAGCAATTATATCTGAAATCCTTCAGCCTAAGCAGGAGCGGCGAAGCAATCCAGAAGCAAGATCCGCCGTTGCCACGACAGGTCACGTATGACGCCAATCCTGGTAAGCTACAAGAGATGGTTAATTCTGCTTTAAAACAAGCATTAATTAGCCACTCCAGCGTGCTGTCCAATACTGTGTACAATGTTGTCATGCAATCATTTAAAGAAGGACATGCACCTCAGTATGTTGGTCCAGCGTATCATCAACCTGGATCGGCATCTATAAGTCCATCGACAGTCCCAATGACGTCTTCTACTCCTGTGGAGCCGTCTGCCGATGTGGCTACACCACTAAGGTCGAGCTCTGACAGCGTCACCAAGCTCCATATAGATCCAGTGGCGTCGGCAATTTCAGGACCTGCTACCCAGAGTCAATCAGCTCCCACTAACTGGTGGGGATACGGTATGCCTCCAAATCTATTTGCTGGTTCTAATCTGGTGCAGGGAGATAGCTCAGCTTGGAAGGGCTCTATGACATCGGCAACGCAATCACAGCCGATGGCCCCTATGATGCATTACTCTACGCCCTCTCCAACTGTACAAGTGTCATCAGAAGATTTCCAAGTGATTCCTAAAATACCTCTGATGCTACCATCGGCAAGCTCTATACCGATGCAACAGAACATAGCGGCTGGAAGGCAGCCTATGGTTGCAAATCCTCAAGTCAGAGTGCTAGTTCCCCAAGGTAATCTGATGATTGATTGCTCCAGGATACAAGAGCAACACGCTCCGGTTAGCTATCAGCCATCGGTAAATCATATGTCGATGATCTATAATCCTGGATGGGCTAACCAGTCGCCAGCTCAATAGCCTGGCGTGTCAATGTATCATTATGGAGGCCCAACAAACACTTAGAGCGGACCATCGGTACAGAAACCGATGAATACGATGACCCAACCTAATCTGCTAAGTGTGCAAAACTATCCATCGGTAAATCAACCGACACATAGTGTTCAGATGACTGGTGCTGCGCCTGTGACTACTCCGCATCATCTTCAAGAGGCGCATCAGTCGGCTCCACCAGTCAACAACCAGCCAATGAGTCGGCGAGAGCAGGATGCATATTGGGCCGATAAGATCGCCGAAGTTATGAAAGAACAATTCGGTATCAAACCCAAAGTCAATACATACTCTTATCGGACTCCGTATCCTCTAGCGTATGACTTGATTCCTCTCCCAAATCGGTACAAGGTGCCTGATTTTACCAAGTTCTCCGGCCAAGACGACACATCAACAATGGAGCACATCAACCGCTTCATTATCCAGTTTAGAGAAGCTGCCAGTAGAGAGGAACTCAGGGTGAGATTATTTTCTTCATTATTGTCTGGATCGACATTCACATGGTTTATATCATTGCCTCCAAATTCTGTAATCACATGGGCCGATCTAGAGAGACAATTTCACAAATACTTCTTCGCTGGCATACACGAGAAGAAGCTTACCGATCTGGTCAAACTAAGGCAACGCAATGACGAATCGGTAGAAAACTTTGTTCAGAGGTTGCGGGACGTGAAGAATAAGTGTTACAAGCCTGGTACTTGATGATCGGTAACTAGTAGATTTGACCTTCCAAGGGTTACTGCCGCACATCAAGAACAAATATGCGTCTCAGGAGTTTGAAAGCCTAAGTCATCTGGTGCAAAGGATTGCCGATCAAGATATCAAAACCTTTGAGCCCCAAAAGACTTGGAATAAGAAGGTGACCTTCATCGGGCAAGAAGAAGACTCTGGGTCAGATGAAGAGCTAAACATCGACGCGGCTGAGTGGGTGAAGGATAAGAAATCTGTGTCTTGTCCATTCGGCCAGAAAGAAGCTGAGAGGTTCACCTTTGACATCACCAAGGCCGATAGGATGTTTGATTTGTTACTTCAAGAAGGGCGAATCAAGTTAGCGCCCAACCAAGTAATTCCATCGGCCGAAGAGCTTAAGAAAATCAGGTACTGCAAGTGGCACAATGCAACTTCTCACAGTACCAATGACTGCAAGGTATTCAGGCAACAATTGCAGTCAGAGATTGAGTCTGGACGCATCAAATTTGAAAGTTCTAAAGTCCAGAAACCGATGAAGATTGATCAACACCCGTTTCCAAATAACATGGTGGAAGCTAGTGGAAAAACCAAAGTGCTGACATCGGAAGCTGCCAGGAAGAACGCATCGGTGGATCCTAACCATCAAGTGACTGAGCGTGATGAAAGGAGGTTTGCCGATGACAGAAAGGGCAAGAAGGTTGCCGATGAAGGTAGCAGTGCTAACAGGGCTCCTGGTGTTATAATCACGCATAAGCAGCCAAGGCGAGACTATCGGCAATCACATGAAGAGCGATATCGGCAAGAAGAAAAAGAGCACCAGGAATGGCTTCGGCATAAGGACCACTGGAAGTGTCCCTTCTTCGTTCACTGTTGGGAAGAAGGCATCAAGCTGCCTACTGCCGATAATTGTCCCGAATGCAATGGGTACTACACCGCCGATCGGTCAGGTAAGAAACCTTGTTTTGATGATCGGGCACCCAGGTATGCCAAGCCGCTCAGAGAGGTCGGCGCATGACCGACTGGGGGGCGAGCTTAGTGCCCATAACAGGCTTGACAGACGTGTTGATCAAGAGGAGCTGGAGGAGATAACCAATGCAAGAGTACCTGACGAAGAAATATTCTCCAGAGATCCTAACATCGGAAGAAATACCGATGCAAACGGTGGAAAGCAGCACCAGCCTGTCTGGAAAACCAAGCTTCCTCAGTGGTGCCCTAAGGGTCTGACCAAGACTCAAAAGAGAAGAATCCAACGCGAACGCCAAGCTGATTTATACAACAGCGAGACTCCCTCAGGGAAAAAGCAGTGGAGGCCAAAGCGCAAGGACAGGGATCCATCGGCAGAAATCAATATGGTCGTCATGTTGCCGATGTAGTTCATGGCACCTGTCAGCAATGATGAGGAAACTGCAGAGATGGCACAACTGGTGTTGGATCCGATGGCGGTTGTCTTCGAAAAGCCTGCCGATGATGAAAGGCAGCACCTAAGGGCGTTGTTCGTTAAGGGCAGAGTGGATGGGCAGTCCGTGACCAACATGTTGGTGGATGGTGGCACGTCAATAAACATAATGTCGTACGTTGTGTTCAGAAAGCTTGGGAAAGGAGACCAGGACTTAGTCAAGACCGACATGAAGCTCAAGGATTTCGAAGGCAACGTGTCACCAGCCATGGGAGCCATATGTGTTGAGTTAACTATCGGCAACAAAACTTTGCCGACAACATTTTTTGTAATCAGGGGCAAAGGCACCTACAACTTGCTCCTGGGAAGGGATTGGATCCATGCCAATTGCTGTATTCCTTCCACCATGCATCAAAGCCTTGTACAGTGGGTCGGGGACAAGATTGAAGTCGTCCGAAGTGAAGCCCCATCTACTGTTGCATTGGCAGAATTGGAAACTTACGAACAGACCAGATGTATATCTGGTGAAGCTTGGGACAAAGAGTTCCTTAAAGTTGCCGATTACCGCATTACACCGATCCAAGCAGTCGGTCATGAAGGAGAGTTTTAATGGATCGGTTCGCTGATGATGGAAAACTGGGACAGGGCTTCACATCCGCCGATGATTTACTCGAGATCGGCATCGGCGATGGTAGTAAACCTAGGTCTACTTTTATTAGTGCTAAGTTAGATTCCCAATGTAAACAACAGTTAACTAATTTATTAGAGGAATATAAAGATTGTTTTGCTTGGGATTATACAGAGATGCCTGGTTTAGACCGATCGATAGTTGAACATCGGTTACCCATCAAGTCTGGTTTCCAACCACATCGGCAACCTGCGCGCCGATGCAATCCTACTATTCTACCCGACATCAAGGCTGAGATTACAAAGTTAATCGAGGCTGGATTCATTCGGCAGTGCCGATATGCCGAATGGATCTCTAATGTGGTTCCTGTGTATAAAAAGAATGAAAAACTTTGTGTTTGTATTGATTTCAGGAATCTCAACAAGGCCACGCCGATGGATGGCTATCCGATACCTATTGCCGATCTGCTGATTGATGCTGCTGCTGGACATCAAATCCTTAGCTTCATGGATGGCAATGCTGGATATAATCAAATATTCATGGCTGAAGAAGACATATCCAAAACTGCTTTCCGATGTCCAGGTCATGTCGGTTTATTTGAGTGGGTTGTCATGACTTTTGGTTTGAAGAATGCCGGTGCCACTTATCAGAGAGCAATGAATTTCATCTTTCATAAGTATATCGGCACGATAGCTGAAATCTATATTGATGACGTGGTGGTTAAGTCTGGAAATTTTGAAAAGCATCTTGCCGATTTGCAAAAAATATTGGAATGCACAAGGGAGCATGGGCTGAAGATGAATCCTAACAAATGTGCGTTTGGTGTATCGGCAGGTCAATTTCTGGGTTTCATGGTGCATCAAAGAGGCATCGAGATCGGCAGGAAATCCATTGATGCAATTAACAAGGTAGTTGCTCCTACAAACAAGACTGAGCTGCAATCTTTGATCGGCAAGATTAATTTCATTAGAAGATTTATATCCAACTTGTCTAGTAGGATTAAATCTTTTAGTCCATTGTTGAAGCTGAAAGCCGACCAAGAGTTTACATGGAAAGAAGAACAACAGTTAGCCTTGGAGGAGATCAAAAAATATCTGGTAAACCCTCCAGTCTTGGTTCCACCTCAGCACGGGAAGCCTTTCAGATTGTATTTGTCTGCCGATGACAGTGTTATCGGATCGGCTTTAATTCAAGAATTTGAGGGAAAGGAACGTGTGATATATTATCTGAGCAAAAAGTTGGTGGATGCTGAAACCAGGTATTTGGCCATAGAGAGATTATGCTTATGTTTATATTTCTCTTGCATAAAATTGAGGCATTATTTGTTGTCGGTTGAATGCACTGTTATCTGCAAAGATGATGTAGTTAAGTATATGTTGTCGATGCCGATATTAAGTGGAAGGATCGGTAAATGGATTCTGGCACTTTCAGAGTTTGACCTAAGGTATGAATCGGCTAAGGCTGTTAAGGGTCAGGTAATGACCGATTTTGTTACTCAACATTGCAATGCGGTGATCTTTATGGAGATTGCTCCTTGGACTTTGTTCTTTGATGGGTCTACGTGCAAGGACGGAGCAGGTATCGGTATTCTCTTAATTTCACCTCGAGGACGGAAGTATGAAATTTTGTTGCCGATTGTTGCTACTTCAACAAACAATCAGGCTGAGTACCTGGCTTTACTCAAGGGGTTAGAATTACTCAGGGAAGTACGTGTCGATGCTGTTGAAATCTTCGGTGATTCTATGTTGGTGATCAACCAGTTGATTGGGACGTATGAATGCCGAAGTGAAGATTTAATTGCAACCCATGAGAGGTGTTTGCAATTATTAAAAGAATTCAAAGAGTACCGCCTTGAGCATATTTCTAGATTACATAACGAAGAGGCCAATCGGTTAGCACAGAATGCTTCAGGATATCAGCCGATTCAAGAAATCGTGACATCGGTAACAGTTGCCGATGACTGAAAAAAAGAGGTTACTGATTACTTAAAAAATCCATCTAAGAAGGTTGAAAGGCGTCTAAGGTTCCAGGCTACTAAGTATGTGCTCCTCGACGATGAATTGTATTATCGGACGATCGATGGAGTTTTACTCAAGTGCCTTGGGAAGGAAGAGTCAAAGGAGTTGATGGGTGAGATCCATGAAGGTGCGTGTGGGGCACATCAATCGGCATTCAAGATGAAGTGGATGATTAGGCGGAATGGATATTATTGGCCGACAATCCTTGAAGATTGCTTCAACTATTTCAGAGGGTGCCAGGATTGTTAGAAGTTTGGTAACGTGCAGAGGGCACCTCCATCGGCAATGAATCCTATAATCAAGCCTTGGCCGTTTAGGGGATGGGCTATTGATCTCATCGGCCAAATTTATCCGCCATCAAGTAAGGGGCATAAGTTTATACTTGTTGCTACCGATTACTTCACTAAATGGGTTGAAGCGATTCCTTTGAAGAAGGTGACATCGGCAAACATGGTGGATTTTGTTAAAGAACACGTTGTTTACCGATTCGGTATTCCTCAAACTATTACTACCGATCAAGGGACCATGTTCACATCAGGAGAGTTTGATGAATTTGCTGCTAGTATAGGGTTCAAGATATTGAATTCTTCTCCTTATTATGCTCTAGCTAACGGTCAGGTTGAAGCTACTAATAAAGGAGTTATTAAGTTTATCAAGCGCAAGATTGAAGAGAACCCTAGAAGGTGGCATGTCATGTTAAATGAAGCCTTATGGTCATATCGGATGGCTTGTCATGGTGCAACCAAAGTCTCGCCGTATCAGTTGGTCTATGGACACAATGTTGTCCTGCCTTGGGAAATTAAAACTGGTTCTAGGCGATTATCTTTTCAAGATCAATTGACGACCGATGATTATGCTACTCTGATGAAAGATGAGTTAGAGGACTTAGTAGGTCATCGGTTGAGGGCATTGATCAGCATTGAGGAGAATAAGAAGAGGGTTGCCAGATGGTATGATAAAAAGGTAAAGGCGAAGCAATTTACCAATGGTGATCTGGTATGGAAGTTAATTTTACCGATTGGGACTAAGAGTTCTAAGTTTGGAAAATGGTCTCCTAATTGGGAAGGTCCTTATCGGATAAAACAGTCTGCTCCTGACAATGCTTATATTTTAGAAACTCTCGAAGGAGTTGCATTTTCTAGGGCAATTAACGGTAAATACTTGAAGAAATATTACCCTAGTATTTGGGTAGACGCATAGTGCTCAATTGAATGCCCGTGAAGGAAAAAGTTATATAAGCATCGGTAAAAATGTACTGACATTATATTACAGAGTCAAAATTAAGTATCAATGTTACATTTGCCGATACAGTGAATAAATTACAACAAGGATTGGATGGCGGATATCGCACGCAAGCGAATTTGTTCTATCTCATCCATCTCCTTGGCATCAGCATCGGCAGAGCCTTCGACTCGCTTGATCTTCTTCTTCAGTAGAATGGCTTGTCGGGCATTTTGGTCTCTTTCTTGCCGCAGAACCCTGATGGTGTCGGACAGTTGGGCTTTCTTCTGATTAGCTATGCTTAGAGCTTCTTCGACCTTTTTCAACTCAGTCAGTAGCTCTTCTTTCCTTGCCGATAGCTGAGTAATTTCTTGATCGAGATTGGCGCTGGAGATTTCTGCTTGGACGATGCTCTTGTGCTTGTCGTCGGCAATACTTTTAAATTTGAGCTTCTCTTCCTCAGTCTGAGATTGGGCAGCCCTATCGGCTATGCGACGGGAGAGCCTCTGGTACTGGAGTAGCTTGCTATCGAGGAAAGTTGCTTGGAAGAGTGTTTCTTCTGTATCGGCAGGGAGGTGGCCTTGGACATCTTTGAAAGTTGTCCTTGCTGCAGTTGAATCCTGGACGAGCTGGGATGTATCTTGTTGCAGCAAGGAGAGCAGTGCCTCGAGTTTGGATTTAACCTCTGCCGATAGAGCTGGAGGAGAGCTTTCTTCGTCCTCATCCTCATCGGGAATGTCGATAGCGAAGGAGAATAGGCTGTCTGCTTGAGTGGGGCCTTCTTGGTGTTCATCCTCGTCCTGGAGGTTGAGGCCGAAGGAAAACAGGCTGTCTGGGGAGTCTTGGGCCTGAAAAAAGAAGAAGTTACGATATGCCGATTATAAGGTTATGTTACAGGTTTTAAGTGACCAACTTACCATTTTAAAGCGAATTTCTTGCCTAGGACTTGGCATGGTGGATGGTCCAGTCTCATCCTGGAGATCGGCAGCAGTTGCCGATGAGTGAGCCTCTGCTGGGGAAGTAGTTGACGCCGTTGGTGCTGGTGGCGTTGTTGCTGGCGTCGCTTCCGATGTAGTAGCTGGCTCCCGTGGTGGCGACACCGTTCTCTCATCCGGAATTTCGGCTGGTGAAGGTGCCGATGCCAATGTCGCCTCTGCTGTTGCAGTGGGTGGTGTTACTCCTGATCGGGGATATCGTCCAGTGGGTAATCAGGGGTAAGAGCCGATGATGGTTCTGCCGTTGGTGCGTTGGCAGTTGGTGATGCAATTGGAGTCGATGGCGAGGATGGAGTAGCCAATATCAAGCGCCTTTTCTTCCTTGGCGCGGCAGCGGGAGATCTAGCCTGTTTTGATGAAGCCTGGGGGCATCGGCAGCAGGGCCTGGAGATGCTTGTGTGCTCGGAGCAGCTGCCGATGACCTCATTGCCTGAAAATATTAGTATAAGTTATACAAAGTAACTTGTTGCCGATGAAATAGTATGTAATCGGTATGGGTGAAGATGAGTTTACTGTAAAAACCCATGTTAAGGCAGCAGCAGTAGCCGATGTAGCCTTGGTTTTTGTAGGCGTCGATTTGGGTACCTTCTGAGGAGTGAAGGCAGCTAGCGTGGGAGCATTATTGCCGATGAGTGATATAGGACTCATCATTCGAAGGTTGAAGGGCTTGCCACTGTTGCTCATCTTGGGGATCGGATCGTCAACCTGTCAAGCATAAGGAGGTCAGATACCGATGATAAGAATAAAGTAGAAAAATACATCGGGATTAAAAACTTACTGCGTCATCGGGGATGATGTGGTTGACGTCAATCATATGCCGATAGTAGTGAGATGACTTAGCAAATAATTGATATCTCCATTCTTGCCACTAGAATTTATACTCATTCGTGATAAAGGATGTTGGTGACCAGAAGGATAAGTCAATATCTGATGTATCGACATTGGGAGGAAGATTGACGACTTTGTTCCAATCTATAGCACTGGAGATAGTCTGCCTGGGTTTTACCACCTTGGAGTAGCAGAGCTTAATCGGTAGTTGGCCAAATGTCAGTTGTCTCGCAGCTGCCGATGGGTAGTAGAATTCGAAGGATGGATGGGTATTCTTCCCGGTTCCAAAGATGTTAACTGGGATAACTCGGGGAACAATGCTGGCCTTCATGATTATATGATTTTGAGCCACATTCCCATCGGTAAGATTGAACAGCAGCGGAAATTGATTGTTCTCATCAACGTATGGTCACCAGAGCCGCTCTGAAGCAGGGATTCCATTGTAAAATTTTTGAAAGAATAGACCAAACTGCTGTCACACCCAATTTTAAGGATAAAATTGAATATGAATAACTCATGTGTGCCCAGAGATCAATCACACACATAAGCCGACAAATCTTTAAATAGTACCATCACTGAGTGCTTATTACATAACGAATAATATTTAAATAACATAACAGCGGAATATAAAGATAACTCTCGCGACGAAGCTCCACTTCACAGGGAACGCCGACTGGTTGACCACTAGCCTAGTACTCCTCACGGTAGTCTTCATAGCCATCTGAAGGGGTTGAGAAAGCAAGAGTGAGCACTGTCTGTAACATAGGGCTATGAAGCTCAAAAGGTTGACACTGTCTGTACTGCGGTTGCTTTTAACTTGGTCAAGTTTTACCAACACTTAGCTTTAGTTATGCATAGCCCAATTAATAACCACATGATAAGATTAATATCCAACATTAACAATTAAACAACATGATCATATACACTGTGAGTTTTCCAGGCCACTCGTATCCGTGAGCACGGCTATCATGATAGATTTACACTCTGCAGAGGTTATACACTTTACCCACAAGCCATGTTACCCATATGCCCGGGTTTATAACTCCCATAACACTTCCAAGGTGAGTGGGCAGGGAACACTATGAAGTCTTTCAAAAGTCTTCCTAACATGTTGATAGACCCTACGGACCCAAGGGCAAGGGGTATGCAAAGCCTCTACTCGATGGTACCTTTTGAAGCGGTAACCACCCTAGAACATGCCCTGCAACCAGCTCGGCAATGGTGCCTTTCACGAACTGCCAACATGCTAGTACGAATCTTTATACTTGACTAAAGCCAGAGCCATTATAGCACTCGTGGTTGTATTAGAAATCCTAGCTTTTGCCCTACAGTGGGGTCCTATTCCATGTTGCTATAAAAGCCAGTTTTATCTCATTGTTGCATATATCATTAGTCAAGATTCATCTCAAGATCCATTATTGTAAAGCATAGCAAAGCTACCCATATGCATGTAAACCCATGGTGACAAGGTAAAGGATAACAAAGCTATGGTATAGATCTAATAGGAATCAAATTAGACACATGCAATATGACTAGATTGAATTATGGTGAATAGGTAACAAGGATGATCCCATGTTAAACTTGCCTTGATCACAAAGCTCCTGGTGATCCTGATCTGCTGCAAAGAACTCTTGGTCAACGAAGATCTCACCGGCTGTACTCGATCAACATCACCATGCAAATCATCCGAACAATCATACACGAAGCAAATAAGACATGATCAGAACATTACACCATAAACAATAAAAATACTTTGAAAAGGTTATAAAACAGATCTATACTTTACTACGATCACAAAGACACGAGAAACACGCTAATCGGATCTAAAACGAAGAAGTTAGAGATTAAACGGGATTTTGAAAAGGGCAAGATTAAACTTTAGCAAAGAAATTTTCTCTGATTTTCAAAAGTAATTAACATAGGTGAAATCTATACTACTGGATAGAGCATGAAATTACGGATCTAACGCAACTCGAACGGGTCGATTTGGATTTGAAACGAAGAAAATATAAACATTTGAAGTTTAGAGGCAAAAGGGGAAATTAGGGTTTTATTTGATTTTCGAATTAAATCAGACTTTAAAAGGAATACGTTTTCCCAAGGGGAAAACGCACTGCTGGAAGGCGCTTTGGACTGCGGGTTCAGAGGGGAGAAAGAGCAGGGGCTCTTTAGCAAATAACCAGAGTGAAGGGGTACGGGGAAATTTGAGCCGTCGGATTAAAAGCGGATGGATCAGATTAGATCGGGGAAAAGAGAGAGCGGGAACGGGCGGCGCGGCGACCGGAGTCGGGCGGCGCACGGTGGACGCCATTGCCGACAAAGGCGGAGCTCGTCGGCATAGGCGGTTAGGGAGCTCTGGTGCCCCGTTTCCAAAACTGAGGGCACCGGAAGATCGAGGACAATGCCGCGAACTCGTCTAGGGCATTGGCGAGGCGCGGGGATGATCGGGAGACACACGACGACGCGGAACAGCGGCGGTGGTTGCTCGGTGTGCGGCGGCGCAAGGCAGAAGAGGGCGCGGGTGGCTAATCCAGTCGGGAAACGGCTCGGAGAGCACAAGGGGACCAAGGCGAAGCTATCGGTGGCCTTTGCGGGGCTTGATTGGGACGGAGGAGGCCTGACGACGGTGAACCGCGGCGGCGGACCTCGGCAGAACGGCGGCCAGTCGAATCAGGGCGCAAGGGAGGAAGAGAACAGAGGAGATCGACGCGCGGCACTTACGCGAGGGTGTTGCGAAGCTTAGCAAAGGGCGTGAAGCAGCCGACGGTGCGGAACGACGGCGGCACACTGCTCGGACGACGGCGGACGGCGGTTGCAGCTTGCGAGGCGAGCAGGGGCGATTGCGATGGCGGAAAACGGCGCGGGTGCGTGCTATATATAGCGGCCGAGGGTAGAGTCCTACCCGCACTCGAGCGCAGGCGCGGAACTCGCGGGGAGCAGTTGCAGATGTGGCGGCGACGCGGCGTCGCGGCGCGGACAGTGTCCGGGTCGGGCACGGGGAGGAGAGGGGAGGAGCTGACAGCCGGGCCCAAGCTGTCGGTGAAAGGGAGGGGGAGAGAGCGACGCCGACAGGCGGGCCAGAGCTGGCAGTGAGAGGGGAGAGGAGGAGAGGCGCGGCCTCGCGCGGGCCTGCGGAGCTGGGCCGGCCCACTGCGCAAGAGGAGGGAGGGGAGAGAGCAGGCCGCGGGAACTGGGCCACTGGGCCAGAAAGAGAAAGAGTGAGAGAGTTTCCTTTTTCTTTTTATTTTCATATTTGATTTTGCAATTGATTTTCAAATGAATTTTTCTAGGGTTTTGAAAACCAAGCCACACAAAAGAAATGCAAGGGCATGAGATGCACAAACATGTGGAACCCTAACATGAGATTTAATTTTAGTTTTATATATTTAATTCTATGCATCACAAAAAGATTTGAAAATTAAATCAAATTGAACTCAAATTCAAACCTATTTTACTATTCAAATTTTAGGGTGTTACAACTGCTCTGTATCGGCATCGGTCCCTGGCAATACTATGATGGCCTCTCCGAAGTTGAGTGGAGGGCGAGTTGCCGATTCATCATCCCTATACTTGTAATCTTCCGATATGTCTCTTGGGAACTGTTGAGCGAACAAGTCAAACTGAAGGGCTTTGTACATGTGTGCGTTCAGCCACATGTTGATAAACCACCAGGGACCCCCGAGGTTGTCGATGGGCTCGCCTAGCAGTAACTTCTTAGATACTTGATGAAGAAGGCGGTATACCGATCCAAGAAGATATCTGCCTAGAGGAAGTCTTGTTCCATCGGCAAGGAGTTCGGCTGCCGGAAGATGCATGGTAGTAGGTCCGACTGCTCTGCCGCAGAAGATAAATTTTTCCAGTCACATATTCAGAAATATGGCGTGTTCCCTCTGGTTTACCGATCCAGTTTTTTGATACTCCTGGATGTAGCCAGTCCAGCCGCCGATATTCCGAGTGTTCACCTTATACTCGGCTTTCCTATTGAACAGAGTAAAGGTATCGGCAGAGGAGACGTCGAGACCAGTCAACATATGCACATCGGCAAGTGTGGGAGTGGCTGGTCCATATCGGAATAGGAAGGCATTCATGGTGTCAGACCAGAAGTAAGAGGCCGCTATCAGCATATTTTCATTTTTCTCCATATCGGCAATGGAGAGTCTGATGCACTGATCCAGACTACGCTCTGACCAGTAAACTTGCTGTGTTCTAGCGACCCTAAGGTACCAGTTCTTCCATCCTTTGGTGGGCTTAGGTCATGAACGAAAAGCGTCCTTCCATAATCCTAAACTGAAGCTCTCAGATCTGAATGGAATACGGTTGGCTTCCGCGTTAATCATGTAGCTAGGATCAGGATTCCCCATTGTGCCTAAGCAGGTGAAACTGGACTGCTCGAGAGGGATCACTACCTTGTTGTACAGTTCCTAGGTTTCGAAAAGAAAAAAAGGAATCAAAGAAGGAAAGGGGGAGATTATGGATTCATACGGACTAGGAACTAGCGGGAGATTGGATGAGGAGGAAGTGGATTTACCTTAGGGATGTCAACTTGGATCGACATTGGAGCTGAGGAGTCCTTGCCGATTGTGCTTGGTTTGAAGAAGGTACTGTCGCTCGAGCTCGAACAGGTGTTCTTCGGAGGCGCCGCCGGAGGTTGAAGACGAAGGCAGATGTAAAAGTGAAAGTGGACTCAGGGTAAAAGGCAGATTGGGTCCTGGTAGCTTTTATAAGCTTACTCAGGGGTATTTTGGGACTTCGGTTCATACTGTGCAGGAATGTGGAGAGACCTGCGGTGGATGTGCGCGATAATCAAGGAGATATTGTCAGGTTTGCAACTGCTTGTGCTATAATCGAGGGATTTTATTAATAAATTACGGTTCCACGCGCGGAGATCGAGGAAGTTGTGCAGTTATCTCGAAGGTAACGGCTACAGTGGAGAGAATTTCGGCGCGTAAAGTATTGTACACTCCGAAACTGGGGGGCATGTGTTGACACCGTTTTTCGGCACGTGTCAAATGAGCTAAGACTTGTGTTGATCAGCAGCCGTTTTCCATCGGCATCGGGAAGTCATGAGTCAGTATTGTCGATGGGAGTATGCTGTGGAAAGACTAAGTGTGTTGCCGATGAAAGCCGGGAAGTTTCGAATGTTGCCGATAGGAGTTGCATAGCTCACCAGAGGCCGATTGCAAAGTTGCTGATGCCGATTGCCGATAAGGAGATGTTGCCAATGCCGATTGCTGATAGGGATTGATTGGTGAAGACAAGTCGCCAGTACAAGGTTGCCGATCGGGAGATATTGCTGATGCTGATAGACATGGAATGCCGATGAGCACAGGGTGACTTAGCGTTTGATGTCAGCAGAGGATTACCGGTGGCCAAAGAAGGAAGCCGCAGATTGAAGGGATCTGCCGATGGAAAGTTTTCATCGAGGGAGAGACATAAGAAAACTGGTGATTTTATGCCAGTGTTATTATAGCAGTTTGAGTCCGACTCTTGCATGAGTCGTTTGTTTTTCTTTAAAATAGGTGTGTTTGTTTAGGAAGATAATATTGTTATTTTAGATTCGACTCCTGCGCGAGTCAGTTTCCTTAAAGATAGGAGTTTGTTTTAGGAAAGATACGGGTCGTGTCTTTGTACAACTCTCCGTGCGAGAGTATAAATATGTACCCAAGGGCTGCGTGTAAAGATATCAATCCAATATCAATCAAATCAATTTACTCTTATTCTACTTTTATCGCAATTTACCCTTTATTGCATTAGTCTTAGATTATCAACGAGTTCTTCAAGCTTCGACGGGCTGCATCACCTTGATCTCCGTCAAACCCTTGTAAGTTCCGCGTGGGAGTATCTCTGAGCTTTGACATCCGGGCGCATCGCTGTTGTCTCGTTCAGCTCTGCTCTAGTTATCCTGATCAAGTTCCAATCTTGGCATCCGGGCACATCGCCGTTGTCTTGATTGAATCTTGTTCTAGTTATCGTTCTTGTCGATTAACTGGTCAAATCGACTGGCACGCCTCCGGATATCGAATTTCGGGTATAAGGCCGAGGTGTTCGCAGATCCTGACGCTTTTTGTGTCAACAGGGAGCGCTCCGCGGAGCTGATTCTTAGAGAGAATCATTCTTTGGCTGCCAGACACATTTTTCACCGAGGACCGATGAAGTGATTTTTTATGCTGATTTTAAAAGTTTAGGGTAAACAATCAATTCACCCGTGAATCGGGGAGTACAACTAGAGAATCAGAGAGCACAACTCTACCAAACGAGCACTAGGACTACACACCGGATGAACGTGGGCAGAAAGTTTAATCAGGTCTTGTTTGGATGCGCATGTATCTAGCTCAAACCATGTGGATTGGGGTGGATTGAAGTGTATATTAGTTTAAATACACCTTAATATATGTGGTTTGATGGAGATACATGCACATCAAACAAGACCTCAGGTGGGTTGCATCAAATGTTGAGTCTCACTTGATTGTGGAGCTCATCTGAGTCCTCGATTTGGCACCAATATTAGTTCTGGATAATTACTCTTTTAGTTCTATAGATGACGTACATATCTGTTTATGACATGGTGTCCTTGACTTTACAAATTTTATGATCGTCGGAGTTGTTAGTATTCCAAAGTATGCAAATGTATAATTTGTGTATGCATGTACGTTGAGCGTACCCATTTAAATAAAATAAAATAAAAATAATATACAATGAGCAATATATATATATAGCCAATTGGGTGAAAGGTGATGGTTTAGGTGATGCAGGGCCCAATGGGTGCGTCCAGACGCCGACGGCTAGCTAGCTGTTCTTGTCGTTGCCTTGGCACTTGGCAATGGAAATGAATTATTTTGGTGACGTGTCCCTCTCGCGTTGCGTACGCTGGGAGCGTAGAGGTACGTTGTAGAGAAGACGAGACGAAAGAGAAGAGTTGACATGAGCACATGAATGATCACATCAGCAGCCGTCTCTGTCCTGATGGACGGCTCTGCGCGTGCGTGCGTGCATCCGTGCAGTGCAGCGCATGCAGTGGGCCGGGTGGATTACCCGTAGACAAGGCGATGAGTGATCCGCCGTATCATGCAACCACCAAGAGTTGCCGGGCGAATGGTTTGCCCACACCACACACTTGCTTATATTATTCGATGGAGATGGCCGGCGGGTTATATATCATGCTTATGTTAGTGCAAATTCGACCTTTTTGTGGGCACTAAACTTAAACAAAACATTTATAATCAGCATGGGAATGCAGTCAAGATCTTTCATCATTCGTCTTTGGCACTGAGCATATAGAGCTTGTTTGCCTCGGTGCGTGGAGAAGCTCAAGTTGCCTAGTGCAGGCATCATTGGAAAGACAGTCTCCAACAAACGTAGGCTTATTCATCATTTAGCTAACGCTACAGTTAAAAATCCAATATCTATTTTTAGCTTTCTCTAACAATACAACCTAAAAGATAACATTTTCTGTAAATAGGCCTCCAGATTTCAAAAGAGAGAATACTTAGATTTGGGTTATACCTTTCCTGACACTCAAAATAGGTATTTGTCTAGATACTCTATTGCAGGTTATAGATATCCTACTGAAGATCTATTTTGGATTTAGGTATCCCAATAGATCTCTTGGTATAGACATTCTAAGGGAACTCGCAATGGTATAAGCTAGTTGCTAGCTCTAAGCTAACCTCTTCAACAATGCTAGCTCTTATCAATAACTCATAGTGTACAAAGACACTCACATACTGTTGAAATGGGTGTATGAGCTAGCTCTTGATCAAGAGCTAGTTTCTCTCTCTCTTCTATTAAAATATGAAAAGAATGCTTAGAGCTAGCTTATGAGCCAGCCATTGCGGGTGCCCTAAGGGTATGTTTGGTTGAGCTTTTGACTTTGGCTTTTGGCCCCAAAAGCCAAAAGGCTAACCAAAAAGATGCTTTTGGAAGTAGCTTTTCCAAAAGCAACTGATTTTTCGTAGTATAGTTTTGAAAGCTAATTTGACCCTGTTTTTAGTTTTTGACTTTCTGTTTTTGAAAATATGTGGAACAAAAACCTTTTTCATATTTGCTTCAAGAGAGATAAAGATAAAAGTCATACTTTATACTTGTTTAACCAAATAATTTTTAGTTTTTCTATAGCTCACAATAGTTTTCTCACAGCTCACAGCCCACATCAGTTTTTCCCTACGACTACAGCCCAACTAAACGGACCCTAAGCGTTGGATTTCGAACGTCCAGAGCCGGATGTAATGCCTGAACAGAGCTGCATATATAAGCCAGTCATACTGCATGCATGCTAGCATTAGCAAACATGCCCATATTTTGCACACAGAAAACTTTCATTTCCGTACACAACACAACTTTACTGTATGTGTGGCACTAAGCATAGCTTGTGATCCAAGGGATTGGAGCTAGCGTTTTTGTTAGGTGGTATGTTCCCCTCGTGAGATCATCTATGTGTGCTCCATCGCCTAAACGCCCTGCTGTTTATATATAGTATCACGGAAACCCATTTGGTCAACACTAACTGTGTACTTCCGGCAGAAGCTAGCTTGAAACGGTTCATGCACCACGCGAAAACATAATGCCGTGCGGTTTAGCTAGTTTAATTTCACGTGCCCCAAGTCTCCATCGTATGTGTAAAGTCAGAAACGTGCTCCGTCCCCGTCATATGCTTGCAATCCTTGCATTGTCAACATCTTGGGGGCGAAACGGTTTGTTTAATTGTTTTCTCCCGGTTGGTACTTGGCATTAGGTGAGGTGGTTTTGACAAGGGTTTAATTGATTATTATTACTACTCCGTAATGATCTAGTAACCTAACCCATCTCTTTCCTTGACTTTGCACCATGTTAAATCTCATACAAAGCCTCCGTTCTAAATTATAAGACAATGTATATTTAGTCTAAACATAACACAAATATATATAAAAACTAAAATGTTTAGGAGTCTCTACAAATGGTGTTGTTCTCCTAGTGCACTAATTATAGTAAATAAGAACGCTACCATCGGTCCTAAATTTTAACACATGAGAATTCTTACTATCAGTTATTTGGTAGCGAAAAACTTATACTAAATGTTAAATGCAAAACACTAGAGAACCCCATATCACTAATTCTGATCGTGTAATTAGCCAGCGCAAAAAAAAATCACATAAATCCGTGAGCTTGGAGACAGTTTTGGCATTTGCTACGGTACCTCCAAATGACCGTGAGTCGTTCATTTATTTCAATCGGACGGTCACGATCATCTATTACCTTAAAATGTATATTTAATTAATTTTTATTTTATAAAATAGGATAAATAAGGAATTTTAAAGTATAAAAATCTCTTTTCTAGATTTGATGGATGCATGCGTGATCTTTGAGTGATATGGTTAATCTTTTTTATTATATAACTTTATACTTGATATATTATCATTACTATATAATTTTGTATGTGACTTTATACATTTAACTTTGCATATGATAAGATTTACATGGATACATAATTAGGGTGTGTACGCGTGGTCATGCATGTTAGTACATGTTAGTACGTGGTCATGCCTATTGGTCATGCATGTTAGTGCGTGGTCAGCGTATACATTATTTGTATATGTGTGCGTGTGTATACATGATTAGCACGTATACGTGATCAGCTTGTGGACGTGTTACGTTATGTGTGTACGTGTGATCGTGTACGTGTCACCCAAAGGAATTATGGGAGAGGCGCAAGACATCTTGGATGCGGAGGGTGAGCCGGTCATCACGGGAGAGCGACGAATATCCCGCGCAACTCTCCCTCTTGCCGTGATTATGGAAGTATTTTTATTTTTCTAGATTTTTTAATTTTTTAAGTAATTTGAAAAATATGAAAAATCAACGGCCCAAATTAATTTGAGATATTATCTCATAATAGGTAAAGTTTGTACCTAAGCATTGTCCGTCAGTTTTTTACTAATCTCATATTCCGATTTTTTTTTAATCTGAACTCGTCGAAACCTAGCTAATAAGAGATAGTACATACACTCTAATTTTTTTTTTTGAAATCGCGTTTGGCGTGTACTTCATTAAGGGAAGTGGGAATTCAAGAATACAGCCTGTATTCTAAGGCGAGGAGCCTTGTCATACGCGGCAACACACAACACACATCATCGGCTCTAACGGTGCCGCAGGTCTAGTGTACTAAGTCACCAAGAGTTGTGCGACGGGGGAGGTGCGAGGGAAGGGCAATGGTGGAGCTAAAGCACCGGCACAAGCGAGTTCGCCACCACTCTCTTGCCCCTCATCCACACGTTTTTAAGACAAAAATAAAGGCATAGGTATTGAGACAAACACAACATTGGAATCAATGAACCAACTATTAGTTGATGGATTCATACAGCTTCTAGCTAGTACAGTAATCCTTCACCAACTAATAATATTATATCAGAGCTACCAGCCAACTAAATATTAGCTACTAATCGATCCAAACTTCCAAACCCACGGTTTCCAGTTGAAACCGGAGGTCTACTGTGCCTACCTCACCGGTGAATTGCATAAGCATTAAGCTGGCACGTCATGCAGTAGCTGACCTCCATTTGCTGATTCCATCTCCTACCAACTCTTTGACACTGTTGCCTCTTTGCTACCTCAGCACTCGTCAGGCGTCGGTAACCTGCTCGTCGTTCAGACTCTGATTGCAATAGTTCCTTTTCTTTTGGTAAAAAGAATTGCAATACTTTTTGCCATTGATGCTGAGCAGCCTGAATTCAGAGTCCTCCATCGCGTTCAACGTCATGCATGGATGGCCAGACTCAGACAATCAGACAGGGGCAAGTAAAGCCGGCCGGCCGGCCATATTAGATGTGCAGGCGTATCCCTGCAATATCCTGGACCGGTTCTTCTGGGGCCCTGCTTCTTGTCCTCGTCCAAGGTGAAGGTGAAGGTGAAGGTTCAGGTTCAGAAAGATGGAGATACAGTGCCTCCTGCAAGATTTCTTTCTCCATGCTGGCTGTCTTTTTTTTTCCCAACCAACACGAAGGGGATTGACATGCCTTCTTGACAAGTTAGTTGGGTTGCCGGATCAAGCTGTCGACTGTGATCGGTCAATATAAGGGGCTCTGCGTAGGTGTGTGTTGATTTGTGAGAACAGAACAGAACAGAACAGAACGCCCGGCCATGTATCTTTTCGAACGAAAAAGGTGAGATTTGATGGCTGCTTGTATTGCCACATGGAGAAATGGCTCAAAAAAATCAGCATTGGATGGTGATTTGGATTTTTGGAGGGCCGTTTGGAAGGATTTTTTGTGGACCATTCCAGGAAATGCCTGACAAGCGGTTGACGAGCGTTTTTTTCTTGCTTTTTTCTCTGTTGAGTCCTCGATGAAAGTTCACCGACCAAAATTCAAGGAACGAAATGGTCTAAAAAAAACTCATATTCCAAAGCTAATGGAGTGTTCAGATCAGCTTGCTGTTGCAGCTGCGGCTGCTATTTCTCATCTGCCACTGCCAGCTACTGCAGCTGCTTCCAACCAACGAGTGGGAAGGTGACACAGCTTGGTTCGAGGGATAGGGCTTAACAGGCCGGCCCACTAACTATTCACTTGGAGGCCTGTAACATCATCTTCAGCCCCAATCTTAAAGTGGCCCACAGAAGGTTTTGTCGACATTAAAAGCTCGCCCAGTTGCCAAATTGAGCCTTGATTTTCGGCGTCAACAGTTTGTGCCCTTTCTAGATGGGAAAAAGTTCATCTGAGCTCTTCAACTATTGCGTGAGACCGATTTACGCCCCTCAAATAGAAAAAACTCAACTTTTAGACTTTGTCAACCGTTGAAATCGTTTGATTTACCAACTTTTAGACTTTTAGACCAATTAGATTTTATAATAAAAAGTTTTAAAATCCAAATAATTTTCTAGAATAAATATGCATTAAAAAATACTCAATTCTAGTTTAACATCAGAAATTTTGTTTTTACTTGGAAAAATATGAAACTAGTTTTATGTTCTTTTTTTTCTAAAATCATATTCCATCTCTTTTCCGTGCTTAGAATTATCTGAATCTCATATGGTCTTTTAAAAGTAGGAAAAACTTTCATGAAGTGGTCTAAATGTCTAAAACTGTCATTTTTTATCTCTAAATTTTGACTATCATGAAGTGGTCTAAATGTCTTTCCAACCTAACACCCTTTCACCGATTCACCATTGTATCGTCATCGATAAAAGCACATGTAGATTTCATATGAGGTTTTCTGAAAATTTCTCCTGACCAACATGATCAGCAGGTCTGACGAAGAGCAGGCATTCCTGAATGACTAAAAAAAGCTAGGCAGACCGTGGTGGTATGACCTTATTGTCTTCTCAGTTCACTTGATGAAGGAAAATGGAATGACGCCACAACTATTATTATTCTGGTTTGTAACTTATTGATTATATGAGCAACTATTATTACTGATATGATTAAACCTCGGCTTTATATTATTGCTAAAAAAACACGGGATAGATCTTTGCCTTTCAGGAGCTGTAGTATGCCTACAGCCTACGTGCTAAATTTCTTCTGGGATTGCTGTTTAGACAACACAGTACGGTTCCTTCTTCTAATGATACTCTAATTTGCAAATTAATTAAAGGGATGTCATCGCTTCAGCATGTTTAGAAATCATCATCAAAAGTGTTGTTGACGCTGAGTCGCTGACAGTTAATTAGTTCTCATTCTTGCTGCTGCTGCTGTACAGGCAAACCCGAGGGCCTTTTCCATCAGAGCTGCTCACACTCACAGTGGCCTGAGCAAAGTATCTGTACAGCAGAGCCTTCCTCTTCCTGATAACAAAGACCCTGTTACCAGTGCTGCTTACAGCTTCACGGGAGCAACGACCTCACTCATCAACAGGATCCTAACATCTCCCAAGAAGGTTACTCTTGTCAGGCATGGCCTGAGCTTATGGAATGCAGAAAGCTCACCCAAGAATTTTCTCAATCATTCACCGAGGAGATGACTTTCTGCATGTATCACAGATGACTTCTCAATCATTCACCGAATTTTCATTTACTTTGGACATGAATGTCACTGCAGTCTATCGGATTGTGAAATGCAATTTGCTTGTTTCAACCAATCATTTTACAAATTTACTCATGATACACCTTTTTTTTATCCATGCGTAGAGTCATGAGACAAACAACATTTGGAGCAAACATGACAAACAATTTAGCTTGAATATGTTGCAATACAAAAATGATCTTGTTTGGTAGGATCACAACTCCTTATACATACAAAAATATAACTAAGAGTTAATATCCAAAAAATGGTCATCCAAGAACTAGAACCGGACACTAAGTCATCTGAAGAGACGGAAGCAGAGAACGCATGACGCCTAAGGTGGTCCTGCATGCTGCTCGGCCTCTTCCTCCTAAGACGGGATGCATCATCCGTTGCTTCTGCTCAAACATCTTTAGCGCCACCTTGTCGTCGATCTTCTTAGTGGTGCGCTGACGCTTCATCCTCTCAGCTTCTTGGTAACCCTCGAGCCACTTGCGCTTTGTAGCCTCCATCTTGCTCTCGTCGACGGTGACGACTAACTTCTTGGTTTGACTCGTGTTAGGTGTCGGCGGCGTCTTCGCTGGTGCAGGTGGCACCTTCCTCGTCTGTGGCTGGAAAACGGCGGCGGTAGGAAGCATCTTCGCCGGCGGCGGCATGGATAACTTCTCCTTGTGTGCGCGTGCGTTGCCATCGGATGCGAACACAGCAGAGAACTCCTGGCGTGGGATCCGATGAGCAGCAGAGAGCTTCTGGAGCTCCTCATTGACGACTGTAGTTGTGGCGACATTGGCCGTCGTCCACCCGCGCACGACGTCGCCCGCGAGCCTGCGGATCCGGGGCGATTCGTGGCTCTTCGCGAGGGCGCCGACGGCTCTTGCGAGGTCGGTGGACGCCAGCGCGCCGTGCAGGACGGGCGTCACCAGCAGAGTCTTGAGCGACTCCGCCATGGCGTCGTCGAGCGCGGCGCAGAGCTGCTCGCCCACGCCGTCGTCCGTGGCGGCGCGGAGCAGCTTGAGGATCTGGACCCTCATGTCCAGGAACGCTGCGCGCGGGTGGCCAGCTGCCTCGATCGAGTCGTCGATGGCGACGAAAGCGCCGAAGAACGGCCTCCACCTTCGCAGGGGCATCCCGCTCTGCTCGTTGGCCATGGTGGCGCGGCGGATGTGGAGATGCGGGCTGGTAGCGTCGGCGGCGGATGAGGGAAAGCTTGCGGGTAGGGTCGGCGGCACCGGTAGATGGGAGCAATATGGCGGATGCGGGCCGTGGACGAGCGGATGCGGATGGAAATGGCAATTGATGCGTTTCATTATATGGAACGAATCGATCGAATCCGACTAGAGTTCCTCAGCAGCATTCAATCATCCTGACGCGTTTCCGCGAGGACATCGAATTAGAGCAATTCGACACCGAGTCGAACTCGGCAGCTCTGCACGCGTTTCCCGAAACTTTTAGACATTGGTTTACCGCCATGGGAACCGCTGGGGTCCTACCGTTGCCATGTGCGCCGCCGCAACCGCAAGCCATGCCCGCCGTCACGCGCTTTCACGAGAGCAGCTTGGCTCGGACAGATTCCAGCTGTACTGACGCAAGCACCCCCTCTAAGGTAACCTCCTGCTGCTCTCCAATCCTTTTCCCCTTCCCACGGAGCCGCAGTTTGCCGGAAAACCGTGCGCGCCGCCACGAACGCCTACTGCTCCGCATTCGGCCCGAGCTGTGCCACATGGCCGGCCGGCCACGTGCCGTCTCCGGCTCACCTCCGGGAACGCGCAAGATGCTAGGGAGTCTCCGCCCCCTTCCGCCGGTGAGTGAGGCCATGCGCGGCCAAAATCGATGGACACCCTGTGCCGGCTGTGCGCGCCATGCTCTGTTTCTGAACCGAAGAGGAAGGTGGAGTGCGGGAAGGAATAGAAGGAAGAGGAGGGTTCCAGTTGAGAAAGTGCAAGAGAGAAAGAATGTTGGAAAGGGGGTTGCAGTGATTTGAAAATAGTTTGGCGTCCCATTGCAAAAGTGCCTTTTAGTTTTTCATTTTCTGAAAATGACCAGATCGGCTGAAAAAAATAAAAATACATAACAAATCATATACAAAATGCAAAAAAAATGGAAATGTAAACTTTGTTAACTTATATTGTTCTGATCTACTACAAAGTAGAAGTGTAAAATCACTCGTTTTATAATCTATTTGCCGTATAATTAGATGTATACACATTCCTTTGTGTATGTTTGTAAAGACATTCTTGTCTTCAATAAACCTGGCTAGAGAATCCATCCAGCAGGCAGTATCTCTATCGCATCGTGGCGCGGGAACACGATGCTCAATGATAACAACAAAATGTTCCATTCCATGTCGACACAAAGCGGCGGCCAAAGATTCAGGTTCCCCGTTCCAGACCTTATCGAGAGCTTCAATGGCCGGCGATGGATCGCACGCTGGCTCCAACTCTTTTAAAGGCAGGAGTGTGCTTGCTTGCAATCCAAGCCATAAAGCAGCAGCTCTCGCTCGTCCACAGACCGACAACTCATCACCCCCGCAAAGCGAGCGCGCAGCAATGGCGGCGGGGGGTCGGGCGCTGGCGGTGGACTTCGAGGCGCTGAGCTACATCAGCAGCCTAGTGGAGGCGTTCCAGGCGTTCGACTCGGACAACGACGGGCTAGTGACGGCTTCGGAGCTGCGGGGCCTGCTGGCGTCGCTGGGGCTGGACAAGTCGGAGGCGGAGGCGCGCGACATGCTGGCGCGCGCCGACGCCGACCGCGACGGCCGGCTCAGCGTCGAGGAGCTTCTGGACGTGATGAACGCCGGCGAGCTCGGGCTCGGCGCGCTCGGCGCGATGCTGCAGTCGGCGCTGCCCCAGCTCGAGGCCGCGGGCGCCGCGCTCGTCGGCGCCGACGAGCTCGCCAGGGTCCTCGGCGCCCTCGGTGACGCTAGCCCTGAGGACTGCGCGGCTATTGTTGAGTGCCTCGATGGCGACGGCGACGGCGCTATCACCATTGAGGAGTTCAGGCTCATGGCTGACCTGCTCTAGGTCGTGCAGGTTGCTGCTCGCCTAGGCTGCTGTGTGCACGGACGCGTGGAACGCCATGTCAAAAGTTTGCTGTGTGGATCCACCATCCACGTGGGGTTAGTTGTTCATCTACGTACCTCGATCGACAAATAATCAAACTGGAACTACGTGATTTCGTGCGTGTTTATGCCATCGACTAATAATAAACTATGTGTGATTCCATCTGTTTTTTTTTATCTGCCTATCCAGATTTAACGTTTAAATTCTCGGCTCGACGCAAGTGCTCTTATTATTAAAAAAAAGAACTTAATCGATTATGTATGTACAAAAAATGGGAGAGAAATTTATGTCAAAAAAATGGGAGAGGAATTGTGCAATTAGTTTCTTTTAAAGAAACAACTAAAAATGGACTATGTATGAAAAAAAAAGGGGGACAGGAATTGTGTAATTATAGTTTTTGCTCATTTGAAGTAGAGGAGACTGGAGACATGTGGATACCCGTTGGAGCTCCATCCCAGTTCTTAAACTTTATTTGGCTACACTCAATGATCATATTCACTCAATACATATGAATTGGAGTGAAAATTAATTGATTTTATTCCTCAATCCACTCTATACAGACTCTTACTAGAGATGAACGCGCAGCAGGAGTCAAACTTAAAACCTATGGTCTAATGTGTGACTCCTTTAGCCATTTCACGACAAAAGTCACCTATATCTAAAGAGCATATCCATTCCCCTCGTATTCATTTTATAATTTTTTTATGCAAAGGGTAGGATGAGAGAGATGCGCAGTGAGGGAGAGGTGTCAAGAGGCCTGTTTGTTTGAGCTCTTCTCGCAAAAAGATACAACAAAGATGCTAACAAAAGCTATAAGAAAACTCTTTTTAGAAATCAATTTTAAAAGCAATTTGTCCTATGAATAAATAAGCAATTTTCAAACTTGCTTCTCTCAAAGAAAACCTTTATGTATCGGTATCTACAAAGTTGTACAGATCCACTAGAATCTCGAAAAGAACTGGGCCATAATGCCCCCAACAGCTAGTGTGGGCCGAAATCTGATGAAGCACACTGGGAAGTACTGGTAGCGATTTGGAGGAGGTCAGCTAGAGATTTTCGTACGTGGGACGGGTGTTGTAAATCAGACCAGCTGGTTTGGTGTGATTGATTTGTGTCACTAGCACGGGTCGATCCAAACCTCTAGCTCCTCGTTTCCGTACATACATACAACGAACTCTTTTGTAGCAACAAAATGATGCACAAATAAAACAACTCTAGTTTTAAAGATCTCTGAAAGGGCCGGGGTACTCTTTTGCAGCAACAAAATGGTGACAAATTTGAGAATAGACTGATGGTCTCTGAGATGGGTACGGTGCCTTCCGGGGCTCGCTCGGCGCGGCACCAGCTAGCTGAACTGGAGTCTGGAGATCAGGTCGACCGTGGAGCGCCGGACGGTGACGGCTGCGCGTGGCCACGTGGCACATATTCCCCGTGCCGTGCATGCATGCCCCCGAACCCCGAACGGGGCGTGCAGGCCAGCACGATCCCATCCCGCACAACCACTGCACCCCCATTGCTGATTTGCTGTCGCGTGCTGGCCGGAACAGTAGACAGGCACAACCGGAGTGGGAAATGGACCAGGCAGACGCACAAAGGCGAAGCTGGTGTTGCCTGCGGTGCGGATCTGGACGAGAGACGCACGAGAAACCTGTGCGGCGGACTGGAGGGGGCAGCTGGGACTTGGGATTCTCTTGTCTCGTGCACTGTACACCTGCTCGTGTCGTGTGGGGGGTGTGTGGTTGGTGAGTCAGGATGATCAGGGGACTCACAGGCCACCAGGTCCCCCCGCGTTCCTGCCGCCTGGCCGCGGCCTATCCACCCAGTCATGGACATGGAGCACCCGCCCGCTGGATCTCGATCTCTGTCGTCCTTCCACAGGAGATGCGGCGACGATGGTGATTGTTGGACCGGACCGGACAGGACAGGAGGGCGCGGTGGCGTGTACGTACAAGCACGGGAGCACATGAAGACTTGCTTGCCTGCGTGCCGGGATAGGCAGCGGTCGGATCGGAGAGGGCGCGACCGGCCGGGCGGCGGCGGCGGGTGGTGGCGAAGCCAGCGATGCCGACACGGGAGCACGCCAAACGGCTCGGAGTACTCCCTCCGTCCTAAAATAAATGCAATTCTAGAGTTTTAAAATTTGTCCCATAAAAAAATATTATTTATCACAAAAGGATAAATAGTCTCCGGAAACTTCTCACATCAAAAGGAAGAAAAATAGATAGCAATCTAAAAAGACAAGGGGCATTTTTATAATTTCACACCTAACCTTGGTTTAGGTGCCCAATGTTAAAAGTTGATCTCCCACCGTTTAGGCCCAGCGGCCTAACAGGCCTTAGATCTGCGCCCTGATCGGAGGCGCCCAACCTTGTGGTTGGTGGGCCCCCGTCGCACAGCGCTATAAAGACAAGGTGGGGGCCAGACGCTAGGTACGAGACGTGACACGAGTCCCGAAGTTGACCTAGCCGCCAGTCACCCCACCGACATCTAAACCCTAATCCGATCTGAGGGGCGCTGCCAGCGACGGGAAGCACCACCGACGCCGGCGAGCACCCGGATGGCCACGGACGCGACTACCGACACGACACTGACGGCCATGGCGGGCAGCGGCAACCCGAGCGCTGGCGCAACCGCCGCCGCCACTGCACCACCTCCCGTCGACTCCTCATTCGGTCGGTGACATACCTCTCTCTTTCTCTCTTTGTGCATACCATACGAACTACATCTATCCTATCTACCCGAACTACTTGTTCCCTAATGGATCTGCCTCCTAAACGATCCTATGAACTAACAATGGTATCAGACGCCTCCTACGGAGGGGATCCATTCGGATATGAGCCGACTCGGCTCAACAGAACGAAATCCTAACCCTAACGTTTGAACAGCAAAGGGTTAGGGAAAGATAAAGAACTCGCAACATCGGATCGGCATGAATGAACAAAAGACGAAACCCTAATAGAATAGGGACACCCGATCCGAATCGAAAACCATGAAATGAAAACGAAAACATGAACGCAAATCCAAAGAAACAGGGCCGGCGGATGATCTTCTTCCCCACCGTCGGCCATCCCGAACCCACTGCTACCTCTGCCTTGGGCGGACCGAACCAGCGCCACAGCCGAGCCGCTCGACGGCGGCGTGCTCAGCCGAGGGCGAGCACGCTCGCCGGCGAGGGGGCCGGCGGCGGCACATCCTTCTTTTCCCTCCGGCCGGTCGCGCTCGGCAGTGGGCTGCCGCCGCTCGCTCCATCTCACGGACATGTGGGAGGCAGAGAAGGGGAGGGGAGAATGAGAAATGATGCTAAGGTTTGGGGAGCCGGCCGACCCGCCGGGTTTTGTTCCCGCGACAAGCGCGCTCCACCGTCCGATTGAGAAACCCTCAATCTGAGGGTCCGCGGCTGCCCCTGGCTGGCTGGGCCTCTTTGAGCCCAGGCGGGCAAAGGAAATCCCGGCCTAGGCCCACGTTGCGGCCTGGGCGGGAAGGGGGAGCCCCGAGCGCGCGGGTGGCTGGGCCGAAAGGGCCTCTGGGCCGTTTTGTTTTGCCTCAGCCCGCGAAAGAACAGTGAACCCTTTTGATTTTATTTTATTTTCTAGAAAAATAATGAACTTTGAATTTGAATAAAATTGAATCGAATTTTGACGCATTTTTCTCTGCATAAATTTTATCCAACGATATCTTTATGTTCAGAGAATAATCATATGAATACTATTCAGGAAAATAATATTTTTGAACAATTTTATTTATTTATTCTATTTTCCAGAAACAGTTATGAATAACTTTGAATTTGAACCAAATTTTTTTTGATGAAATTTTCTCTACACAAATTTTATCCAACGATAATTTTCGTTCAGAGAATAATAATATGAATTAATTTCTTCTGGAAAATAAGATGTTGAACAATTTTATTACTGTTTCCGCTGTGAAGAAAACATTGAATTTTGTCTCTTGATTAAATTTGAACCAACGGGATAATTTAATTTTTGAGCGAATTATGAATTCTCTGAAATTTTGGAAATTATAGTACTGTTATTTTCTGACCAACGTTGTTAATAACATTATTATAATGAAGAGTTATGCATTTATTTTACTTCTGCCCAACGGTGATGTATAATTTTTACATAGAAGAATTGTATGTTTTAAATTTGACCAACGTTGAGTTAAGGCATGCAATTTTATGATGAATATTTCTCACTTTTCTTTGGACCAATTTCAGGAATTAAAGGAATGGTGAATATTAACAACATTCCTCCACTCAACGGTACCAACTATCGGGTGTGACGTGAGAAGTACGAGCTGGAACCTGCATTGGCAGAGATCGACCTTGCCATTACTTCACCATGTCCTACTATTTCAGAGGAACCGGAGAAGAGAACTGATAAAACTGACGATGCATTTAACGCCCGAAAGCGTGACTTTGCTGAAGTCAAAATAAAATATAACATTGAACACAGGCGTTGGATTCAATCCAACAGAAAATGCCTGTTGGTGGCAAAAGCCACCATTGAAGACCAAATCCGAGGGTCCATCTCAGAATGCATCACCGCCATTGACTACCTCGAAAGGGTAAAGAGTCAGTTTACTGGGTCTTCCAAGGCCACAACAAGCACCATGATACATAAACTTGTATCTGAAAAATACAATGGTGGTGGTGTGCGTCAGCACATATTGAAAATGAATACAATGGCAGCAAAATTAAAGACAATGGATTTGGGGATTAATGATAAGTTTCTCATTCACTTGGTATTTCTTTCTCTGCCAAAAGAATTCGAAACCTTTGTTGTGAACTATAATATGTTGCCTGAAAACTGGGACATTGAAAAGCTTATTGTAATGTGTGTTCAGGAGGAAGAGAGACTTAAGTCCGCACAGGGTGAATCAGCTCATCTTGTGAAGGACAATAAAAAGAAAGAATTATTACAAGAAACCACAGGGGAAACCCCAGTGGAATAAAGGCTCTCCCTCCAAGCCACAAGAAAAGGCAATTGAAAAGGGAAAAGAAAAGGACTCTCAGGATGAGGACTTCAGAAAATATGACAATGCTGAAAAAGACTAGTGCAAGGAATGCTTCAAAAGAGGGCATTACAAGAGAGATTGCCCAGTCTACCTGAAAAAGTTACTGAAGAAAGGTGATGATACTATCATATTTGTAGATGAATCCCTGTTTTTATGTTATTTGAACACCACTTGGTGAATTGATTCAGGAGCAACAATTCACGTTTCGAATTCTTTACAGGGGTTAAGTGGGAGGAGAACTCTGCAAAGAGGAGAAAGAACGATTAAAATTGCGAATGAAGTACAAGCTAGAGTTGAAGTCATTGGCGATCTAGCTTTAGAATTAAAAGATGGCTTTGTACTTAAGCTTAGAAATGTACTCTATGTTCCTTCTTTGCGTAGGAATTTAATAAGTGTTTCGAAACTCAATGATGATGGATTTGGCTGTCATTTTGGTAATGGCAGATATGAAATATTTGATAATAATGATAAGTGTGTTGGTCTTGCCTTCCGACAAGACAAACTTTATTTATTATCTCTTGCTGAGAATGTGAATCATGAATGTGATGTTGTGAATGTCTCCCAATCTACAAATGAGAACAAGAAGCGGAAGAGAAATGAAAGTGTCTCTTCGAAACTATGGCATTGTCGTTTGGGCCATATTTCGAGGGGAGAATAGAACGCTTAGTGAAACAATCGATTCTTCCGCACTTAGAATTCTCCGATTTAGAACAATGTGTTGATTGCATCAAAGGAAAGTATGTTAAGAAAATAAAGAAAGATGCTAAACGAAGCACGAGAGTATTAGAAATAATTTACACGGACATTTGCGGTCCATTCTCAATGAAAAGCGTGGATGGTTATGATTCATTCATAACATTCACGGATGATTACTCTCGTTATGGTTATATTTATCCAATTAAAGAAAGAACAGAAGCATTGGATAAATTTAAGATATTTAAAGCCGAAATTGAAAATCAACACAACTTGAAAATAAAGATAGTTCGATCAGACCGTGGTGGATAGTATTATGGGCGACATACCCCGTATGGCCAAATTCCAGGTCCCTTTGCAAGGTTCCTACAGGAAAATGGCATAGTCGCTCAATACTCCACACCGGGGGAGCCTCAGCAGAATGGAGTGGCTGAAAGAAGAAACCGTACCCTAATGGATATGGTAAGAAGCATGATGAGTTATTCCACACTACCGGTTGGTTTATGGATGGAGGCACTGAAAACCGCCATTCATATACTTAATCGAGTACCAAGCAAGTCGGTGCAGAAAACACCATATGAATTATGGACAGGAAGAGAACCCTCACTTAAGCACTTACGTGTGTGGGGCTATCCAGCTGAGGCAAAGGTTTTTAACCCAAATATTGGAAAGTTAGCCTCCAAGACCGTCAGCTGCCATTTCATTGGCTATCCAGAAAGATCGAAGGGATATCGATTCTATTGTCCTGATAGATATACAAAATTTGTTAAAACAAGACACGTTGTGTTCATGGAGGATGATATGATCAGGGGGAGCAAGGTAACACGTGAAATTAGCCTTGAGGAGAAGAGGTACATGTACCTACTCCGATGGTTGAAGAACTATTCTTTACGTTACCTGCTACCGATGTTGCACCAGCAGTACAGGACGTTGTGGTGACAACGCCTGTTGTGAATTCTCCCATAGCGACAACGAATGAACAAGAGGACCCTGTCCATCAGGAGTCTGTAGAACCAAATGTCGCTAATGAGGAAGAACAACAACAGCCCATAATGGACCAAGTGCCAGAGGCTCCTAGAAGGTCTCAAAGAACTAGAAGGTCAGCCATTCCAGATGATTATGAAATTTATGAAACTGAAGAATTCCATATAGAGGATGACCCTATAACTTTTGAAGAAGCCATAAGAAGCGAATTCTCATCGAAGTGGCTTCAGGCCATGGAAGATGAGATGAAATCTATGAATACCAACAAGGTTTGGGTTCTAGAAAATATTCCTAAAGGAGCTAAGAAAGTAGGCTCCAAATGGGTCTATAAGACGAAATATGACTCTGTAACACCCTAAAATTTGAATTAGAAAATAGATTTGAATTTGAGTTTAATTTGATTTATTTTCAAATCTTTTTGTGAAGCATAGAATTAAATATATAGAACTAAAATTAAATTTCATGTTAGGGCTCAACATGTTTGTGCATCTCATGCCCTTGCATTTTTATTGTGTGGCTTGGTTTTCAAAACCCTGGAAATTATATTAAAAATCTATATTTGAAAATCAATTTGCAAAATTAAAAAAAAAAGAAAAATAAAAAAAGGAAAATGAAAAACTCCCTCCTTTCTCCTTCTGGCCCAGTGGCCCAGCCCTTGGCCTGCCTCTCCCCTCTCCCTCTCTTTTCTCACTGGGCCGGCCTGCCGCACCACGGCCCAGCCTGCACCCGCAATGCCCTCCCTCTCTCTGCCGCTGCCAGCTCGGGCCCGCTTGTCGGCGCCGTTCTCCCCCTCTCTCCTTCGCTGACACCGAGGCCCCATCCGTCAGCCTCCTCCCTCCCTTCTTCGTCTTCCTCTCGAGTCCGGAGCGGACTCTGCCGCGCCGCACCGCGTTCGCCCCGCGTTCGCGCTCGCGTAACGGCACGGGACTCCGTCCCTCGGTCCCATATATAGCGCCGATCCTCGCGCCGTCTCTCCCATCGATCCTCGAGTTTCCGCATCGCCTCGCAACCGCAAGCCGCAACGCCGCCGCGATCCGCTCTGCTCCGTCGTCGAGTGGACGTTCCGCGCCACCGGCTGTCCCTCGCCCTTCGCCAAGCATCGCATCAGCCTCGCGTAAGTGCCGAACGCGTCATCTCCCCGATCTCCCTCACTCTTGCACTCTGTCCGACCCCGCCGCCGTGCACCAAGGTTCTGCCGCCGCGGTGTACCGCCGACGGCCCTCCTCCGTCCCAATCAAGCCCCGCAGAGGCCATCGATAGCTTCGCCTTGGTCCCCTCGTGCTCCCCGAGCAGTTACCCGGTCGATTTGGGCCTTCCGAGCTCTAACCGCCGTGCACAGCATGTCCGCCGCCGCTGTGCTACGTGGACGGTGTCCCTTGTCCATCCCCGAGCCTCGCCAACGCCCTAGACGAGTTCGCGGCGTCATCCTCGACCTCCCGATGTGCTTGGTTTGGAAAACAGGGCACTGCAGTGCCCGATCGAGCTCGCGCCGCCATGCGCCGGCCGTCGGCCATGGCGTCCGCCGTGCCGCTCTGCTCTGATCCGGTGAAGAACCACCGTGTCCACCTCCCCGATCTAATTGATCCATCCTTTGTGAATCCAACGGCTCAGAATCCCCCGTACCCCTTCGTCTGGATCTTTTGCTAAAGAGACCCTGACCTTTTCTATGTCCTAACCCGCGGTCCAGAAGACGGGTTTCTGTTTTGCGCTTTCCCTCGGGAAAACGTATTCTCTTTTAATCCGATTTTAATTCAAAAATAAAAGGAATTTCCTATTTTTCCAGTTTTGCCACTAAACTTCAAATGTCTATATTTTCTTCGTTTTAAATCTAAATCGACCCGTTCGAGTTGCGTTAGATCCGTATTTTTATGCTCTATACAGTAGTATAGATTTCACCTATGTTAATTACTTTTGAAAATCAGAGAAAATTACTTTGCTAAAGCTATAACTTGCCCTTTTCAAAATCTCGTTTAATCTATAACTTATTCGTTTTAGATCCGATTAGCGTGATTCTGGTATCTTTGTGATCGTAGTAAAGTATAGATCTGTTTTATAACCTTTTTAAAGTCTCTTTATTGTTTATGGTGTAATGTTCTGATCATGTCTTATTTGCTTCGTGTATGATTGTTCGGATGATTGTATGGTGATGTTGATCGAGTACAGCCGGTGAGATCTTCGTTGACCAAGAGTTCTTTGCAGCAGATCAGGGTCACCAGGAGCTTTGTGATCAAGGCAAGTTTAACATGGGATCATCCTTGTTACCTATTCACCATAATTCAATCTAGTCATTATTGCATGTGTCTAACTTGATTCCTATTAGATCTATGTCATAGCTTTGTTATCCTTTACCTTGTCACCATGGGTTTATATGCATATGGGTAGCTTTGCTATGCTTTACAATAATGGATCTTGAGATGAATCTTGATTAATGATATATGCAACAATGAGATAAAACTAGTTTTTATAGCAATATGGAATAGGACCCCACTGTAGGGCAAAAGCTGGGATTTCTAATATAACCACGAGTGTTATAATGGCTCTGACTTTAGTCAAGTATAAAGATTCATACTAGCATGTTGGCAGTTCGTGAAAGGCACCATTGCCGAGCTGGTTGCAAGGCATGTTCTAGGGTGGTTACCGCTTCGAAACGTACCATCGAGTAGAGGCTTTGTATACCCCTTGCCCTTGGGTCCGTAGGGTCTGTCAACATGTTGGGAAGACTTTTGAAAGGCTTCATAGTGTTCCCTGCCCACTCACCTTGGAAGTGTTATGGGAGTTATAAACCCGGGCATATGGGTAACATGGCTTGTGGGTAAAGTGTATAACGTGTAAATCTATCATGATAGCCGTGCTCACGGTTACGAGCGGCCTGGAAAACTCACAGTGTAGATGATCATGTTGTTTAATTATTAATGTTGCTTACTATACCATGTGGTTATCAATTGGGCTAAGCATAATTAAAGCTAAGTGTTGGTAAAACTTGACCAAGTTAAAAACAACCGCAGTACAGACAGTGTCAACCTTTTGAGCTTCATAACCCTATGTTACTCTTGCTGAGTACGTAAGTGCTCACTCTTGCTTTCTCAACCCCTTCAGATGGCTATGAAGACTACCGTGAGAAGTACTAGGCTAGTGGTCAACCAGTCGGCGTTCCCTGTGAAGTGGAGCTTCGTCGCGAGAGTTATCTTTATATTCCGCTGTTATGTTATATAAATATTATTCGTTATGTAATAAGCACTTCGTGATGGAACTATTTAAAGATTTGTCGGCTTATGTGTGTGATTGATCTCTGGGCACACATGAGTTATTCATATTCAATTTTATCCTTAAAATTGGGTGTCACAGACTCCCAAGGGAATATTGAAAGACACAAAGCGCGACTTGTGGCTAAGGGTTTTACCCAAAGAGAAGGGATTGATTACAATGAAACCTTTTCCCCGGTTTCTTGTAAAGATTCTTTCAGAATTATTATGGCACTTGTGGCTCACTATGATCTAGAATTACATCAGATGGATGTAAAGACCGCATTCCTAAATGGGGATTTGGATGAAAATGTCTATATGGCACAACCAAAAGGTTTTGTCGTAAAAGGAAAAGAAAATATGGGATGTCGTCTGAAAAGATCCATTTATGCTTTGAAACAAGCTTCGAGACAGTGGTACTTGAAGTTTGATAAAACTATAAAAGGTTTTGGGTTTAAAGAAAATGTCGAGGACAATTGTGTCTATGTGAAATTTAAGAATAAGAAATACATATTCCTGATCCTATATGTGGATGATATCTTACTTGCTAGTAGTGATGTCAATCTGCTATCGGAAACGAAGAAATTCTTGTCCTCGAACTTTGATATGAAAGATCTCGGTGAAGCTTCGTTTGTCTTGGGAATTGAGATTCATCGAGATAGAAGAAAAGGGGTATTGGGATTGTCGCAGAAGGCATACATAGACAAAGTTTTGAAGAAATTTAGTATGCATGTGTGTAGTCCATCTCCTGCTCCGATTGTCAAGGGCGATAAATATGGGGAACATCAGTGTCCCAAGAACCAATATGAAATTGATCAAATGAAAGCGGTACCGTATGCTTCGGCAATTGGAAGTTTGCAATATGCTCAAACGTGTACGCGCCCTGACATAACTTTTGTTATCGGGTTACTTGGCAGATATCAAAAGAATCCAGGAATTGAACATTGGAAATTAGTGAAGAAAGTCTTGCGTTATTTGCAAGGTACGAAAGGTCTCATGTTGACATATGAAAAATTTGATTCCCTGCACATAGAGGGGTATTCAGACTCCGATTATGCTGGAGATGAAAGAAAATCCACATCGGGATATATCTTTACTCTCGCTAAAGGAGCGATATCATGGAAAAGTTCGAAACAAACAGTGACTACATCCTCGACAATATATGTTGAGTTTGTAGCTTGTTATGAGGCCTCGGGGCAGGTAAATTGGTTGAAGAAATTTGTACCCGGATTGAAAATAATTGAAAGTATAGAAAGACCGATGCGGTTGTATTGTGATAACAACCCAGCGGTAGAATATGCTCACAACAATAGGTCAAGTGGTGCTGCCAAACACATTGACATAAAGTATTATGTTGTGAAAGATAAACTTCGGGATCATATCATAAATCTTGAGCATATACGAACAGAAAAGATACTAGCGGATCCGCTCACAAAAGGCCTTCCACCCAGTATGTTCAGAGGACACATAGCCGGCATGGGTTTAAGGGAGAGCCTATGATTCCCGAACAAGAAGGGCCCAGAATAATGAAAGTTTGTTCCAAAATAGAAAGGTGTGTAGTAGCTGTCAGTCTAACGGCATGAATGGCTGTGACGATGAAGCATGCTCTATATATTGTTCTGTGATGGAATAGAATGATTGAAATATTGAACTCGAATGAGAATTGAAGTATGAATAAGAATTGTGTGAGATCAAGGGGGAGAATGTTAGAAGTTGATCTCCCACCGTTTAGGCCCAACGGCCTAACGGGCCTTAGATCTGCGCCCTGATCGGGGGCGCCCAACCTTGTGGTTGGTGGGCCCCCGTCGCACAGCGCTATAAAGACAAGGTGGGGGCCAGGCACTAGGTACGAGACGTGACACGAGTCCCGAAGTTGACCTAGCCGCCAGTCACCCCACCGATATCTAAACCCTAATCCGATCTGAGGGGCGCTGCCAGCGACGGGAAGCACCACCGACGCCGGCGAGCACCCGGATGGCCACGGACGCGACTACCGACACGACACTGACGGCCATGGCGGGCAGCGGCAACCCGAGCGCTGGCGCAACCGCCGCCGCCACTGCACCACCTCCTGTCGACTCCTCATCCGGTCGGTGACATACCTCTCTCTTTCTCTCTCTGTGCATAGCATACGAACTGCATCTATCCTATCTACCCGAACTACTTGTTCCCTAATGGATCTGCCTCCTAGACGATCCTATGAACTAACACCCAATCTTAGAATTGCATTTATTTTGAGACGGAAGGAGTATGCATTAGAGACGACAGACAAGTTGTAGTGGTAGGGCTTTTCCGGTCGTCGTCGTACTCGTACTACGGCCATCGATGCTCGACGGGAAACGCCGCCAACCAACGTCGGACCCTCCAAACCTGCCGTGGAGCCGCCAGCCACAGTCCAGGCTGGAAGAAATATATGCCAGTTAGCCGGCCGGAACCTAAACCGATCGACCAAGCTAAGCAGCGCCAATCCAAGTGCTAGATCGAGTAGCTTAATTATCCAGATGGGAATCTCAGATGCACAGGACGTACGGCTCAAGTGCTGGAGTAGAGCTTATCCAGTTTCCGTCTAGCTAAGCCGGCCAGTGGTTAGTCAGTGGGCTGGTTATCCAGTGCACTACCTGAGCTAGCAGCAGACACGGCCTCCTACCCTACCATATGCATGGTAGGCCACCGGCAGCCAAGGCCCGCAGAAGTTGATCCGGAACAGTGAAACGCCACCACTGCCAGTCGATCAGTACGAGCTTTGTCGCCACGGCGAGCACAGCAGCAGAGGCGTCTGCCTTTAAATGGAGCAAGACGTACGGAGACGTCTGATGGCGACGTTACATTTGCATCGACGGCTTTTGGGCAGGACCGCAGGCCAGCGATCGGTGCCGCGCTCCCGGGGATGGTGGCTGGCTGGCTGGTCCCGTCCCGGCGGGGAAACGAGGCCGCCCGGAACCGTGGCATTTCTTTAATTTCCATCAGAATTTATTGCGGGAGCGAGCAGCAGGACCCCAAACCAGACCAACCCCCCGGGCCGGCGCTGCGGTGCAGCCAACAACTGCTCTGGTCTGCTCATTTCCACCACGAGCTAAAATGTGCAGGACTTGCATCGATCTGCTCCGGTGTGCAGCCTGCATATGTAGGAGTACATGACTCCTACTTTGCGAAGGCCACGCCTGTGTCTGCGTGTGTGGACGCGACGCAAGCCTGCCATGCATGTACCAGCTAGTAATTTCCTCTCAACCCGAACTTGCACAATACTCTCTCTCTCAGTAAATTTTAAGAATATTGGAGAATTATTTTAAAGGATTTTTTGGAACCATACCATTACAATTTTCGATCTTTAGAGAAGTACCATTACAATTTGACTAATTGGAATTATACTATTGCAACTTCGCGAATATCAGAGGAACGTCATGGAGTACGTTTGGACACCTATTAAGCCCGGCTGCATATCAGAGGAACGCCATGGAGTATGTTTGGGCATCTATTAAGCCCAGCTGCAGGCATAAAGGCTGACTCCTTATTTTTTTTATGGACGTCCATGCCCTCTAGTCAATTGGATAAGGTCTAGGCATTGCTGACCGTTCTCTTCCTCCTCTCAGTCACGTCCTGGCATTGCTGACTTCTCTCTTGTCGCTGACGCGCGGGCCCTACGTGTCATATTCTTCTTACTCCTCTTGCCATCTTCCATTGCCGAAAGTGCAGCAGCAGCACACGGGCACTCGGGCAAGCAACAACAACTTGCGGGCACTCGGGCAAGCAACAACGACTTAGCGAGCTGCAGCATCAGCACACACGGACACACGGGCGAGCAGCAACAGCACACGGCCACGATGCCGAGAAGCACGCGGGCGAGCTATGCCGGTCGTGTGCTCGGTGCACCACCCAGGTCGCGAGCTCCCCAACCGAAAGCTCCGCGTGCCGCCTGGCCACGAGGTCCGCACCGTCTGCGTGCTCCGCCCACGCTGCGAGCTCCCGCTTGGGCTGCAGGCTACAGATGCAAGGTGGGGCGGGCTGCCGCGCCAACCCGTTGGGCTGCCTGCGCCGCCAACCCACGTAAGACCGCAACATAACCCATTTAGATAGAGTGGGTCGAAGTGTCCGACCCGCATATTACCAGCGGCAACCCACGTCCTGCATCAGCTGCATATTGCGGCGTCGTGGTCGCTGACAAGACGAGTTGCGTCCGCCTCCTCGAGCTGTAGTCCTCGTTATCATCCTCCGTCTAACGCCCCCTACTTAAATCCGGCGGCAGCTTGGTTACGGCAGCAACAGCCATGGGCCGTGGCGAGCGGCCAGCGGCAGTTTGGTTACGGCAGCAACAGCCATGGGCCATGGCGAGCGGCGAGCGGCGCGCGTGCTCTCGTAGCGTCGTCGCCTCCACTGGCACTCCGCTGTCGCAGCCCCTTCGCCCTTCTAGCGCCAGCGCCGGCGTCCGTGTAGTTTGCGTCATGGATTGCGGAGACGGAGTGTGAGGCCCCACCGGCGGAGATCGTCTTCTTCAATTCCTCGTTGGCCCCTTTCTCTTCGATGAAGACAAGCCCATCTATCGTTGCGTTGCGTATGCATATCTTTGCTTTCTCAGGTCGCCTACGTACGGCTTACATATAGAGTATTCTATGAAGGGCATGTATAACCTGAACAAACTATTACAGTACTAATCTGTCTTCTTGCCTATGTTCTTCTTCCTTTCCTCGCCGCGTTCTTCCTCTTCCCTTTTATCACTGTTGCCGTTTACAGATAGATGAACAGAGCAGCTTGTATTGTGTGCGTACACAACTGCTCAGTGCTCACGTACAACAGGAATCCGCGCTTTGCAGCCTGCCGGCTGCCGCGTCAGCCCGCAGAAATATTGCGGCAACATGTGGGCTGCCGCATTTGAAATCATCTTGTCATCGAAAATTACGTTTGAATGTGTCAAATTTGAAATTTAAATTTTTGAAAACGACCTCGGATGAAAAAACTTGCTACATAAAAGTTGTAGGTTTCGAAAAGTTATGAAACTTTGTAGTTCACAACTTTTTCATTTGAATTCATTTAGTGGCTCAAACAATCAATTTACACTCGGTTTAGTATAGAATATGAAGAAATACTAACGAATTTAGACACAAGTGAGTCATGGGTGGAGTGGTAGAGGAGGTATCGCGCGAGGGTGAGGTCTCAGGTTTGAATCCCCGGTGGAGCGTTTGCGAATTTTACGCGAAAAAAAAAATGCGCGACTTGCGACTTAAAAACACGATTTGCGCTTGTCCCAGGATTTAATTTTTTTTCGATTTTAAAAACGCGATTTTATTCTGCGGATTAATACAGACGGCTGACAAAGTGAGCCGCCTGTGAAAACCACAGCCCGCCGCCTGTAATGTGGGCCGATTAGTACTGACCCCAGTACAGGCGGTGGGCTTGGCCGCCTGTATAAATGCCTCTATCACCGCCTCTAAAAATGTTTTTTTTTTACTAGTGTGACAGTATCATCGTAATTAATTGAGAGAAGATACGTGGTTGGTTACATATATATGGTGCTACTAATGTGAAAAGCATGCAACACCTTACCATTTATTTTATGTTGGCACCTTCCATATTGAAATAGAATAGGAATTAAATAATTGGCGGTTTCAAAATTATTTTTTAGAAACATAGTACGGCTTTAGGCGCTCACATATATATGCAAGAAAAACAATCACCCCAAAAAGAAGAACGTCCTTGAATGCTATATACTAGATAAATTCAAGAAAATTGCATATCAACATCAAATTGAGGTCTTAAATGCAGGTCGATGGGTTTTACCATAAATAAACTAACCAGCTTCCCTTCACACATAAATATAATGACAAAAAAACAATGGAAAGTTCCTCGACTCCATCGGTCCCAAGGCATGTAGTATCAATCACCTGCAACAATAATGCAATAACTAATGTAATTGAAGCTACAAGGCATGTAGTACTGTGCATATTTAACACATATAGATATGGGTGCAATGCAAAAGGATGAAAACATACATAGAATAATTGCCAAATTTATGACAACTAGATAGAGATTGTACAATATCTACTACTCCGTATGTCACGAAAGAAATAGAGAGTGCGTCGCAAAAAAAAAAAGAAATAGATAGTGAATATAACCAATCGTGAGTACTTGTGCATACTAGCACGAGGTGATGGGTTTTGCAAATCAAATGTAAGAATTTTGATAGCAAATTAAATATCACGAAAAAAACATAGCTTGTCTAAGTTTTACACCCAGAAAGAACACAACCACTACCCCTATTGTAATACTCCCTATATTCCAAATTATAATCCGTTTGATTTTTTTAACATCAAATTTGACCACTCGTCTTATTAAAATTCTTTGCAAAATATCACTTCTTTTGTTGTAACTTATTTATTTAATAAATGATCTATAAAAATAACTTAAATTTGACTATATTTACATAATTTTTTTTTGAATAAGACGAGGCGTCAAATTTAATATAAAAAAGTTAAACGAATTATAATTTAAAACGGAGAAAATAAGTCCTAAGAAAGAACTCAACTGATGAGGCTATTAACAACCAGGCTCTTAATTACACTTCCAGGAGCGCGAGACAGTGTGGCCTCCATGCCACTCTACCCTGCGCTTGAGTCTTGACTCTCTCGAGGATTCAGTGCTGAAAAGCCGTCAGTGCACGCCGAGCTGGGCTGTGCCACCACCATTATTCGCAGTGGTGGCATACAAAAAAGGGGGGGGGGGGGGGGGGGGGGGGGGAGCTGAAAGTACTGCCCTACAAAATTATACAGTACTAGAGTAGACGCAAGTTCCACTGCCCACTGGATTAGCTAGTAGTATTGCTGGAATGGAATGCTGACAGTGGTCGCAACATCAGACGCTACGCCACATGCGACGCAATCTATCATCAGGGTTGTTGTCACAGGCGAGCTACGGAACTAGCACCACTAAATCTAATGCCAATGAAAAAAAAAATAAGCCTTGCACTACTAATCCTACGGCGATCGCCACTGGTACGTCACTGTCAGCGCGGGCCCGTCCCCGCGCTAATAATGTGATGTCAGAGGGGTCGTCGAGTGGTTTAAATGATTCCGCCACGAGCCGAATTGGATCGGAAAGGTGCCACTCCCAGCAGCAGCTGTCAGAGAGAGACGAGAGCCCCAGCCCCAGACGAGACGACGCGCGGAAAAAATCAGCCGCTCCCGCTGCCGCTGCCGTCGCCTCGGCTGGGCCTGGCCGCGTAATTTATTATTATTAAATCCCCGCCATTCCTGCACCTCCCTCCATTTTGCTGCTGCGCTGCCCACTCCAGCACCCGAGCTCAGCCGGCTCAGGTGCCGTTCATCGCTTGTCACATGCCACGCCATACGGCCATGGACCGCGGCGGCCACGCGCTGCGCGCGGCGCTGTTGCTACTGCTCACGCTGCCGACGATCCCGTGCCGGCCGCCGGCCCGGCAACGACGGCGACGGCGTTCCTGGAGGAGGACACGATCCTGGGCGCCGTGGACAGCGCGATGCGGGGCAGCAGCAGGAAAGGCCCGGCGAACGCCAGCACGAGGCCGCCGCGTGCCGGCGGCGGCGGGACGCAGCAGCAGGATCGCTACGGCGTGTCGTGGAAGTGGAAGGAGGAGATCGCGGCGCTGGCGGGGCGTCCGGAGCTGGCGGCGTGGCTGCGGTCGGTGCGGCGGCGGATCCACGAGATGCCCGAGCTGGCGTACGAGGAGGTGGAGACGAGCCGGCTCGTCCGCGCCGAGCTGGACGCGCTCGGCGTCGGGTTCCGACACCCCGTCGCGCGTACGGGCGTCGTTGCCACGCTTGGTACCGGCCAACCGCCTGTCGTCGCGCTCCGCGCCGACATGGACGCGCTGCCCATCCAGGTACGTCCGTGCTAGTGTTCGTGCTTGTAACTCGCGTTCATGCGTGCGACCATCTTCTTCTTTCGCCCATACTCCTACTGCTGTAGTAAATCCAAGAACTAATCTTTTCGATTTCTCTTACTTGGATTCCAAAATTTTGTTTTGTTAAAAAAAGAAGGGGATTAGGCCACCTGGAGGGCAGCACACGGATGTCGCATGCTTCCCCTTCTTGTGAAAAATGTGACCATGATTGTCCTCTGCGGCTCTATCCTAGCCGTATACACCTAACAGTGGTCCAGGTCCATCAGCAAGCCAGCCAGCCCACTTGGTGACTGCTGCTCCAGTGGTTCTCGCCCTGGTCGCAATACCAATAAAACGCTCATCGTGTAGTGCAAACGATGCCACGATGCATTGGACACACACACACGACGTGACGACGGAGGCCTGCCTGCCTGCCTGCTGAGCTCGTCAGGAGTCAGGATCAGCACTTGAGCAGCAGCAGTGGTCACCGAATCTCGGGAGACCGAGCATTCACGGCGGCACGGGCGGGCGCTGAGGCCATTCTCGGGAGACCATTCAGCAGCTGTGGACATGTGGTCACCGAATCTCGAGGGATCATTGACAGCCACGGCCTTTCTGGTTCCTTGCCCGAAATGGCATCAGTCGTTGGTAAACACGGGGGCAAGCACGCCGATTTCGCCGGCGGGACAGGCGATCCGCCTGAGTGCCCAGAATGGGCAGTTTTTTTCTTTTTCGCCGGACGACGACGAGGCCGCTTTCTGACGATCGCCGGCTTGTCTGCTCACGCACAGCAATATACGTAATACTGACTGGAAAGTGGGAGCAGCCAGCTAGCTGCCCGTTGCAGGATCGGCATGGGAGATGAGTCACTTGGCTGACGACCGTGTACGTGTGTGTGTGGTTGCAGGAGGCGGTGGAGTGGGAGCACAAGAGCCGGGTCCCCGGGAAGATGCACGCGTGCGGGCACGACGCGCATGTCGCCATGCTCCTCGGCGCCGCCAGCATTCTCAAGTCTCGCGAGCACCAGCTCAAGGTACGACGGCCCTACGGTGCCACCCGTCTTCTTTTCAGTCTCAGACCCTCTCTTCTTTATATATTTGACTAAAATAAATTGGACGCCTCCGAAGAAAAAGTTACACCTGATCCAAACAACTTGACTTGTATAATCTAGTTTATACACCTAACATGTTTTGAATCTTCAAGATCGTTAGAATGACTTGGAAATTGAGACAGAGGAAATAGTTTATTACAACCACATAGTAGCTTATAAAAAGCTAGTCCAAATAAATATAGTTGGTTCTCACTAGCTATGACGACAACATATGAAAAGTGTGTTAATCCAAACGGGCATCTGTTCCTGTACGTATCTAACAAAAGAAATAAAACGGTTTGACATTGCACAACACCAAAATTGCATCTTTTCTAGGACAGGACATACTGTATGGAGTGGATGCATGCAAGCATATACTACTAGTATCTCATGCGTTTCAGACGTCCAAAGACGCTCGTTCGTAGACGTAGCTTTCGTTCGTCTGTGGGGACGCCACTCTACCACTACTCTTGCGTGCAAGAGACCCTGTTACGTGCTCTGCACCCGCCCATCCCATCTTAGCATTTTCTTTCTTTCTTTCTATTCTATTCTACTTGAAAACGTGATCTGAATTTAGGTCGCTAGATTTGGCTTTTTCGGGGCAAAATAAAGCAGCCGTGGGCAAAATGATAGTTTAAGACGAGCTAGCGGCCAAAGTGCAGAAATGATGTGCCCACTGCCACCACACCTTGATGATATATATCGGCAGTGGCATCATGCCATCTTGCAATACAAATGTCAGCGTCATGAGTCGTACCTGTAATCACTACTGTAAGCACTAATCACTACTACTAATTCTTTTGATATTTCAATTCTTTTCCCCCACGTGCTACTGAAGACTCGCAATGATCAGTGCACACTGTCACTAATGCGTGTGCTCTGCTCGCGGCTGCTGCCACTCCGTCCATGCTCTTCAGCTCTAGTAACTTGCACCTTTATTTGTGCTGCAATCAAGGAAAAAGTTGTTCGTCTGCACAGCGCTTGCTTCTTTCAATTGATGCAGTTGTGCTGTTGGGAATTGGTACGACACTCGTTGGTTCACTGCTTTTGAAGCTAGCATCGGATGCTGATGCTTCTGATAAGTGAGTGTGGCCTCCCTGCTTGGCATTTCTTACATACTGTGACGGTGTGACCCCTCTGAAAACAATTGGTGGAGAAAACTGCCCTTGTGCCACAATTTCAGGCTTTAGCCAGCATTATTGACATATGAGCTAGATACTATCCTACAAGGATCATATCATGTCGTGCCGGGAGGATTGAGTTCTTGCTTAGCGGTTCAGAAAAAAACGATGCTGATACTTTGACTTGCTGGTCCATGGATGGATGGTGCCCTGACTGACACAGAACAAAAACGTTTGTTTGTTTGTTTCAGGGCACAGTGAAGCTTCTGTTCCAGCCAGCGGAGGAGTCAGGGTGCGGCGCGAAGCGGATGATCGAGGACGGCGCGCTGGACGGCGTGGAGGCCATCTTCGCCGTACACGTGTCGCACCAACACCCGACGTCCGTCATCGGGTCCCGTACTGGGGCCCTCCTCGCCGGCTGCGGCTTCTTCAAGGCCGTCATACGCGGCGGCGACACCACCGACCCCGTCCTCGCCGCCGCGTCCACCATCATCAACCTGCAGAGCATCGTGTCCCGCGAGGCCGACCCGCTTGACTCGCAGGTCGTGTCAGTAGCACTGGTCAACGGCAGCGACGTCGAGCTCCAGCAGGCTTCGCCGCCGCAGCAGCGTCATGAGCTGGTGCTGGGAGGCACGTTCCGGGCGTTCTCGAACGCGAGCTTCTACCAACTCCGGCGACGGATCGAGGAGGTGATCACGGCGCAGTCGAGGGTGCACGGGTGCGACGCGTCGGTGGATTTCTTCGAGGACCAGAGCTTCTACCCGCCGACGGTGAACGACGCGCGGATGTACGGCCACGTCCGGCGCGTGGCGGAGATGCTGCTGGGTTCGCACGCGTACCGCGACGTGCCGCCTATGATGGGCGCCGAGGACTTCTCCTTCTACTCCCAGGTGGTTCCGGCGGGGTTCTACTACATTGGGGTCCGCAACGAGACGCTCGGGTCCGTGCATACCGGACATTCCCCGTACTTCATGATTGATGAGGAAGTTCTCCCCACTGGCGCCGCTGTTCATGCTGCTATTGCTGAGAGGTTCCTCGCTGACCACGCCAACCTCATGGGCATCGGCGCCGCCGCCGACGACGACGACACGGCCGCCGACCAGGAGCTGTAGCGACCAGCCCGGCTTAGTGGTGGGTCTGCCCGGCCAATGTAGGGTGCGGACACCTGGATGGTTTGGCTGATCGCTCGGGCGTCACAGAGGTGTGTGGGCGTGGTGGCGGAACCACGGGCTCGGGTTGGTTAATTGGTATTTTTGTGGCCGTCGGGCTGTTGGTGGCGGACCGATCCGCGGGCGTGACCAGCCGGCGGGTTCGGGTTTTTTTTTCCCGTGTTCCGTTTGCGCGAGAAGGAACCATACGCGACGGACGGGAAAAGTGTAGCATGCTGGTGCTGATGCAAAATATTAGGCTGCTCTACATACGTGTTTTTTAGCACCTGCCTGCCTTTTGATAGCAGGATCTCTCTTGCTGCCACGCATGTTTCTGCAGTTATCCCTTTTGTTATTTATATATTATTATATTTTTTTTATTATTTCACATGATGCTATGGATATTGGGACGCGTATGTATGATTTACTGGGCCTGGGTGATAAGCTGGAAGCCTGGAAGGGAGAAAGTAGATCTTCCGATAAAAATAATTGGTAGAACAGTCATTTGGCCCCTCAAGTATCAACAAAAGTTCAAATTGACCCCTAAACTATCAAAACGGTCACTTTAACCCTTAATCTATTGATTTTCGTCTCAATTGTATTCATTGTCCCTAATCGATGGACACGTGGACAGAAGGACCATGGAAAGGTCGAAATTACCCTTCATTAGTTTCTTTACGGTTTGGCTGCTCACGGCGTTTCATCTCGTCGTCTCTCTCTGTCCGCATCCTTTCTCGCTGTCCATGCCGAGCAGGCACGCATGCCGAGCCCCGCCCTTGGCTCCGCAACCCAGCCCCACACCGTCGCCCAGCTCCCTGCCTTGCAGCGTCGCGGCACTCCGGCTGGGAGGCGTCGAGCAGGTACTCCGGCTAGGAGGCGCCGCGGCTGCCTCCTTGGGCCCCAGCCCGGCCCCGCGTCAACCCCACCGCGGCCGGCTACCCCTCCGAGGTGAGCCACTTGTTTCCCTCCCTCCCTCACAAACACAGTGCAGCACTGCAGCTCCATGGCCACTGCTGTACGAGCAGTCCAAAGGAGGAAGAAGCAGTAATTATTCGTCAATTTGGTACAGATTGAAACACTTCTGGAACAACATTTGGATGGAATGGCTCCAATTCAAGTTCTGGATTGATGAACAATTTCAAGGAAGAGCAAAGAAGGTGATTGAAGACCTTGTTTCCATGAGGCACATGTCTGAGCTCTACCAACAGTCAGCCGAACAATGGGATGATATGTATGCTGATCGACAGTTAGCGAAACAAAAAATTCATGATCTGAAACATACTATTAGTGAACAGCGAGAGTGCATTGTAATCTTCATTTGTTTCAGCCTTGTAATTGATTGTGGCGTATGGCTCATTGTGTAACAAATGTTTGAGACAATGTGGAATAAATGCAGAACAAATTTCTCATGTCCAGAAGCAAAACTAACATGTCTCATGTCCAAAAAAAAAATGCAAGTGTTTACAGCATCTTGATTATGCGATACAAAAGCATATATGCCTTCAAAATAGGCACTTCAAACTAGGTCATCTTGTTCTTTGACTGCTCCAGCTTTGTTGTTTTTTTCTTCTTGGATGAGCTCGTTTGGCCGGTTGCTGATCCATGGCCAATTGAAGTGGATACAATTTTTGCAGAAGCTCGTCCACCTTGTACATTGACTGTTGCTCTTGCATATGAGGAAGCTGTCCCAGCATTGGTCTCAATAACAACAGAGGAACTACCTCTAGCTGATGCCTTTGCAGATGCTTGAGCACTTGACTTCGTAGAGTTGTGAGCACTCTCGCCAAACGATATGAGTCTCCTCTTGTTACCAGACTGCAAAGTAGCAAAGGCAATTTAGAAAATCAATGTTTTTCTTATGTTGTAGCATGGCCATGTCTTATGACTAACCTGTACAAATGATGAACCTTCAGGCATCTTACTCCGACTTGATGAAGTCGCTACAGATTTTCCTTTGGTTTGAATGGAATGTGCAGGTTGAACTGTCAATGGGACTGACTGACTTATGACATTATTAGGTGGATTATGTGACTCAGCATGTTCTTGCTGTTATGCAAAAGAGATTAGGTTAGTGTCATGAAAACAGTAAGGAATGGACTGCGCAGGTTGAATATAGTGCAATAACAGGAAATATTAAAATAAGTAAACACCATTTTTTCAGGGCATCTACTCGAGTTGTGACCATAAAATTACCTTTTGTTGGTCTGTTATAAACACCCAGCCTGGTGCTTCAGCAGCTATGTTGATGTCTTTCTGGAGATGCCCAAGAAACCAATTCCATGAATCTTTATTCTCATATTCCACCACAGCCCATGCAATTGGGTAAATTTGGTTGTTTGCATCCCTGCCTATAGCTGATAACGACTCACCTTTCAGTGGCCCTTCAGAAAACAACCATCAAGCCCAATTACTCTCCTGCATCCTTCTAAGAATCCCTTTTTACATGCATCAAAACATACATAAAATCTTAGAAACACATGTTCCTCTTCCTCTGGGTCAAGGGCAACATGCACACTAGTTCCAGGATTACTACGCTTCAGTGCATGCCTCTCTATAGCATCCTTCAGTTCAGCCTTTCATCTTCAGTGCATACCTCTCTATAGCATCCTTCAGTTCTGTTTTGCCAGAAAAATCACTAAGGCAGGATCTCTCTGTGTTTCGTGGGTCGTACTACTTAGTACTAATAATATGCGGGCGTGCCAGTATACATTCGTATGCAAAATTAAATAAATGTGCAATAAAACACAAGGAACAAAAATTCAGGGAAACATCGCTTTATTCATTCATCGGTGAATTATAAAGTACAATTTCCCGCTTATCATATTTGCGCCGAGCTCCATCTGACAATCAGAGGATTGTGTAGCTTCTGGTTCCCGGGGCCTCTAGAGGCCTCCAGTTAATTACATCCGCGGCTGTGGGCCGCAGAATACCTCCGATTAAGCTATGCCGATGGTCGTCATTGTTATCTCCAAATATATATAGAGCTATCTCCAAGTATATGCATAAGCACAAATAAATGAAAACGATGGTGCCAGAGCCTCGTCGGTCTCTGGCAAAGGTATCCGGCCTCGTCATGCGGATCCCATAGTGAAGTCAAGGTGTTCGGCCTCGTCGGTCACGAACAAGTAATTCCGGCCTCGTCGGTCGCGGAAAAGGAAACGTCCCAGCCTCGTCGGTCAGGGGAAGAAAGATGACTTCATATGGATCACCGGCCTTGACGGTGCGGAAAATGATGGTGACAATTGTGAGACTTGTGCTCATACGATACTTAGAAAATTTCTCCATGTGTGAATTTCTGAGATCATTGGCGTGACACTTAGTCAGTTGCCAATTTATATATGCGCCTGAACTCAAACGCTTTACTGCAACTTAAAATTATTTGCAAGTGCCGTGCCCAAACGGGTTTTCACATGCGACGGATCCCGTATCATATATGGGCCAATATATTAATATTGAGCCATTAATCTTGGGCCAAATAATAATGTTCAGCTGGGCATAACTTGTATACCCACGTACGGGCTTTTCATGCATGGCCGTATAGATCTGTTAGGATGCACTGGTTGCCAATCCTTCTCTATGTGAGACACTCCCCAATCCCCATTGGAATACAACATATTTGACCCATCAAGAACAAAATCCCATTAAAATGAAATCGAACTTCCAGTACCTCGAATTCAGACATTTTTTTGCAGCCCTACGAATCAACTACATGGTCAAATTCCAACATTGTACAAGGAAATCAAACCCAATTGCAAAATCAGAAAAGTGCCACTCAATCAGGCCAGCGATTCAGTTCGGATGCAGAGAATAATCTCCCAGTGGTCTCTTCGACGATGCTTGATGCATTCTCGCGCCGCCCACTTCGCTTCTGGGTCGCCCCGTTGGAATTGGAATCCTCCAGCGCTTCGGCGACGTGATTATCCATTCAACCTGGCGGCGCCTGATATAGCTGATAAAGTACTGGGTGGACTCTGCCGGTGTGTTCTAATTTGCCTTCCGTTTCTTACTACCTATCGATTATTTTTTCTGTCGTAAAACCATGTCCCTTGTTGGTGAACCTTAGATCATTAGTTTTCGTATTGTTAAGGCTACTCTTTCAGTCCTGACGGTTCGTACCAGGTTGCTGTGTTGCATCTTATTTGATTTTATTTATTTAGTTGTGACAGCCGGATGTTGAGACTAGTTATTCCTTTTAGTATTTGCCATTGACAGATTTGCTTAAACCCCGTTTGATGTCCATCATGGCAGGGTCGTAACGCAAATGAAGTTTTATGGGACAACTGAAGGAATAGACAAATCAGAGACGAAGGGGATCAATGGTGTCCATGACAGCGCCACTGATGAGAGAGTGTTCGATGGAAAAATCTGGAAGGAGAGTACTCACCGTGATGGAGCTATATACAAGAAAGATTGGGGATTTTATGGAAGTGGTTGTCCTATAGATCTTGCTGACCGTAGGGAGAGTAAGTCATCCAGTTCTCCTTTTCCTATTCTTAGGACATTTGCAATCCAGTTAATTGATTGGTATATATATTTTTAATAATAAAATCACGAGGTTAATGTGTTTAATAATATAATTACAATTGCCATTAGCTTTTGTCTAATTAGTGTACTAATAACTAGCAATCTTGATATCTATGGTGAAGCTGACTCGGAGTCCTACAAGTCTTCGAAGCTCTGCCCATGCTATCCTTGTCCTGAAAGTTGCATGAGCCATCCGCCAGATGAAATGATGCAGGTTTGCTTGATGAGGTTGGCAGAAACTCCTATGAACAGTGACTCCATAGAGTTGTATGGATACTTGGCAGCGCGGGATTTTTTGGATGGACGGCTTAATTATATTTTCAACCGTAGCCGAGATAATCCTCTCACGGTACAAAAGGTGCACATCTATAACTTATCTGCAATTATTGTTGGTAATGTCCAAAAGTAGGGATGAGATGAAACCCGGCAAATTATGTGGTGGAAACCACATCTTTGGTAGTTCGGTGGAAGCATGGAAACTAAAGAAATGTATTTTTGGCCACTTAATAGCATGCTGAGCTAGGTATGTCGGATGGTACTCCCTTTTTTGCAACCCAATCGTCATCATCCTAGTCGTTAATATTTTCATCTTCACAAGAGCCATCCTCTCCCGAGGCCCTAGCTGTCCTATCCATCATCATCACTGGATTTCTTCACCATACAGTACCTCTTCATTGACACCAACATGCTTAAACATTGGAATTGGGTTGTCAAGATTAGTGTTAGTGGGAGAAACAATGGCACCAGTTGGTTGGCTGGTAGATGGTGGAATTTTAGGGGCCGGAATAGCGAGAATAGACACATTGGGAGGACTTGGTTGGCTGGTAGATGGTGGGATTTTAGGGGCAGGAATAGCGACAATAGACACATTGGGAGAACTTGGTTGCCTGGTAGGTGACATTTCAGTCCGATGACGGATCCATCCTGTAGGTATTGACGACATTACAGGAAGCAAGAGGATGCTAGAATAACAAAACACAGCAGACTCAGATTGTATAGTAGTTGTGTAATCTATTGAATCTGAACATTATGATGAGAACTAATGGTAAGCTAATACAACTTATCAATAAGCCTGCATATGATAATGCATAACATGCTGATAAATCTGCATTTAAGAATACAAAATCAATTTCCCCTAAAAAAATACCCAATCACTATGGAACCAACATTTCCCATACTTCATAAGTAAATAAAATGATCGACATTAGCAAAGCTGAGTGATGAATGGTACCAATTTTTTTGTGAAAATAGAATCTCTGCTAGCATTTGTTTGAGATCTATTGTCACATGGTTTGTAAAGATTGCATTTACCTTTAGATATATATTTCATGTTTCTCTATGTAGAGCTACTAAACAATTATAAGTTGACAGGGTAAACTCATTGAGATGACTGGCCCTACGAGAGGCATTGTGAATTTTGCGGAGGTTCTAATGGAGTTTGACATGAGGATCAAGACCGGAGAGAAAGAGGAAGATGACCTGCAGCTGATTGATGGAGTAAAATGCTTTACCAACCATAGATCCATGAGCAGAAGTTATACACTTCGCTTTAGTGGCTGTCATGGCGGCGCAATCGACATTCGTCTTGCACATATAGAGCGTGGAATGGAGGCCGTAATAGAAGTCGATGCACCAGAAGTCAACAGTGTTTTCAATCTATCTCTTGTGTCTGATTTGGAGTATGGAGACGTTGAGCTTTTTCATGGTGACATTGCAGAGTTAGGCACAAAAAGATTCGTGATTGCTGTCCCAGATAATACTATGATGTATTTGAAGTTTAAGGTAGGTAAAGAAGGCTGTGAAGGTGATCTTGTGCACTACTGCGAGTTTGATACTATTCGGCATGGCTGTGTTGGTCGACAGATTGTGCTTGAGAAGACGGTTTGCGTATTGGTGAAGGTGTCTATCTTTTCTCCTGATCCAGATCCAGATACCTATCCTTGGTTGTGTGCTCACGCACTAGAAACCAGCCAATAGGCATGGCTGTGTCAGTCGACAAATTGTGTTTTAGATGGTTTGTGCTGGAACAGAGTTGTATTGTAGAACCTGAACCCTCTTTACTTGGCTAGTAGACAATTTTTAATAACATGTTTTAAGCTTCGTTTGTATGCCACTATTTTTCTGGCCGTCCACATTAGATGACACGTCGACAATTCTTTAGGGAGACGATTAGTTCGGTGGGATTTGGCCGATCGCTCAGGTGTCCGTCAGAGTGTGGAACACGGGCCAGGCCGCGGGCGTGACGTGCCGGCGGTTCGGGTTGGTTTTGCGCCCAGTGTCCCGTTTGGGCGAGCACCGAGCGAGGAGACACATACGTGACGGACGGGAGGTAGGCGACTGGGCGTACCTGGAAAGTGTAGCATGCTGGTGCTGATGCAAATATTTTAGGCTGCTTTATCTGTGTTTTTGTTTGGGGATGTCTTGGAAACTGGTGATGATGCCGTTTGATAGCAGAAGGATCTCTCTTGCTGCCTGCCCTGCCCTGCCATGCATGCATGTCCTGCAGCTATTCCTTTTGTTATTTTTTATTTTTATTTTTATTTTTATTATTTATTACACACATGATGCTATGCCTGTTGGGACGTGTATGATCTACTGGGCCTGGCCTGGGCGGAGAAAGTAGAGCTGAGAACCTATTGGGCCCAAAGCGGTGGCGCGTGGAAACCAACGACCCATCAACTAACCATTGTCCTCGTGCAGCTTGTTTTGGTGACTGGGTGACTGCGATCGGGACCCGGGTGTTCCACCAGTCCACCACACCCACAACTCGACGAAAAACTCACCACTCGCTAGCTCGTTCAATTCTACTACTTCTTCCATTCTAAATTATAATATAGAACATCTCAAAAAATTTGAAGAATCAAAATATCTTAAATTTAACCAATAATTATATATACTTCTCACAGAAATTATATACTCCTGTTCACATTGTTCATTTGTTCCCTACCCATAATTCTTGGAAGTCAAAGTAGTTTGACCAATAAACATGTATACTCTTCACAGGAATTGTATACTTCTGTTCACATTGTTCTCTGCCCACAAGTATGTATCCATACTCACAATAAACATATATCTACTCATGCTCCCTATAAACTATTAAACATGTATAGTTTCATACTCATAAGCATGTACTTACTGCATATGGTGTATGTACTAAATATTATGGTGAATATGGTGATCTTATTCTAGTGGAGTTGACATCATGGAGCAAGCTTGTTTGTCGCGTAGAACTACTCGAGCTCCTTATTGGGGATGTAATTTTTTCCGTCAATTTTTTTTTCTTTTTAATTTTCCTGTTATAATAATTTGGTCTGATCCTACCCACAGGTAGATGAAGCCAGATAGTTTCTATCCTTTATCTAAAAAATTAATATTTATCCGGTCAGGCGTTCCTCCGATCATTATTAAATAAAATACTCGTGTATATATGAACAAATCTTGTATACGCGCTCGCTCTCCGCTACTCTCTCCGTTCTTGAAAGAATAGATTTTTGGATTTGTTCTAAGTCAAAAAATTTAAACTTTGACTAAATTTCTAGAATAAACTATTAAAAGTTATGGTATGAAACTAGTATTATTAGATTTATCTAAGAACATATTTTTACATAATAGTCATTTTAAATCATAAATGTTGTTACATTATTATATAAAGTTAGTTAAAGTTAAAAAAAAAGTCTGACTGACACGGATTTTAGAAATTGATTCTTTCAAGATGAAGGGAGTACAATCGGATGGTATACAACCCCCCCCCCCCCCTCCCCGCCCTGTTAGCTACAATTGCTCTCGTGCAGGAGTAATTACAAGCACGAGTATGTAGAACACATCTATTCAATGTCATAGATCTTTATAGTTTTTTATAATTATCGGTTAAACTTGAGATGTTTTGATTCTTCAAAATTATTAGGACGTCTAATTTAGGGATGGAGGAGTACATTTGTTCTTGGTTCCTCGGGATCCCAAATCTCTATACCAACTTGAGTGGAGACGAGTATGGTATATTCAAGAATGGCGGCACGTTTGTGCTGTTCATCCACACCCTGCTCGCTCGGAACAGATCCATCGACCAGGAGGGACACTCTCTGTAGCACAAGTGCTGTTGGGACGCGAGGCAGTGACGGACATGCATGTGACGCAGCCACGCAGGGCAGGGCAGGGCGCAGGCGCGAGGTGGACGTACGTACGGATGGTTCGTGGCGAATCCTCCCTCCTCCTACCTGCCGCCCACGAGCTCATGTGCGCCCGCATGCCGTTGCCACTTTGTCTGTTTCGACCACTCACCCACAACCAGAACCCCCAAACGCCTAGTAGCACTCTAGCACTACCACGCCATCCGTATGATTGAGCACCCAGAAAGAAAGAAAGAAGAAAGAGGTCCAACAAAACACAATGAACCAAAGCTCAAGCTGGTGGTCTGGTGTGGTACCAGCTACTAGGTCGTCCTGTGATCTTCTGCCATGGATGCTTTGCAGCAGTAGTAGTTGGACCTTGAAGCCCATGGATCCATGCAGACCCGTAGTACACCACACACATGTTCCGTGCTCAGCAAAAAGTTTTGATGGATGGCATCACGCATGCATCATGCATGTGCTCCTCTCTGAACCTCTTTTCCCCCCTGCCTGCTTTTGGATCAGGCTAACACGAAGAAGTAGGAGCCGCAGGTGTGCTGGCAATGCGACGAGCCGACGACAAGAGCGAGGAAATGTACTACTGCCTTATCGCCCAACTTACTAGATATAATAATAATAATACTAAATCAACTTATTAGGCGTAGAAATTATCTACCGAACAAACTCGTAGTACTGTGCCTTTTTTTTATCAATGATGATTTATAAGTGCATTTGGGCGCAGGATGTTCTGGCTATTTGGCCGGTTGCACCTGACCAAATAGCCAGGTATAGATTCGATGAAAACCCTCACCAACGGAACACAAAATCCGTACACTCGAATTTCGTAAAGGCCTTGGCAAAGAGACATTGCCTTGCTAGTCTGGTTTAAATCGCTTCTAAATTCCAAAACTTGTAAAATTTTCCATCATATACAATCTTTGATCTATGCATAGAACAACAAATATAGATAAAAAAAATATAACTAATTATATAATTTTGAAGATAAATCTTTCAAATATAATTATTCTATGATTAAACAATAATTACAGATTAAACGTTACCGTACTTTACATCTTTTACATCCGTAAATATATTATTTTTTATCTGAACGAGGCCCAGAGTGATGAGTGATTGAAGAGAGGTGAAAAAGCCACTAATACTGACCAGGGGGTGTTTAGATCCAAAATTATTTGGAATTTTAATACTGTAACACTTTCGTTTGTATGTGGTAATTATTATTCAATCATGGAGTAACTAGACTCAAAAGATCTGTCTCGCAAATTACAGATAAATTATGTAATTAGTTATATTTTTTATCTATATTTAATACTGTATGTATATGTTCAAAGATTTGATGAGACGGAAAGATTTGATGAGACGGAGACGTGATAAAAAATTTGAAATTTTGAAAGGAAGTGATGAAGGCCCAGTACTAGCAGCCATTGAAGTTACTGTGTCACTTTTTGCTGCCCTGAAAAAGAGAATCGCCACTTCGCCAGGCAGCGAGTGACCGACTCTGCATGACCTGACGACGATCAGGGCGTCCCCAACGGGTTCCAAATCGACAGTCTAGGAGAAATTTTATTGGCTGGTAAGGATTGAGAAGAAAACGCTAGCGACTGTTGAATCGCTAGACTCGCACATACTCCGAGGAAGCCCTCTCCCTCAGCTGTGCTTTTCTACCGCATCAGCGTTCATACTTTTTCATTTTATTAATGTTTCTGATCTCCAGCTGAGCCGGCGATTTCGTATGGCCATTGAGGACGCCCTCAGGCCACCAGCAGGCAGAGGCAGACACGTTCCACATTGCTCAGAGAATCCAAAGTTCACACGGCTTCCTACCGTGCCACCGTGGTAGTAGTAGTAGGTGCATGCAGGGGTCGCCAGAAGCACTAGTGGTTCTGCCAACGACCAAACCCAAACCAAGCCAAACATGCCTACTGTACTGTACTAGGATCACGGTTAAAATCAGAATTAAGCATCACCCAAGTACTGTACTGTACTGTGGCTCCAAACCATTTCAAACCTGGAGGTGCCAGCCATTTGCCCATTTGAACGGCAGTTATTTTTTTTTTCTTTTACAGCAGCTCCGAGTCCGAGTGCCGGCGGCTCAAGACGAACGAACCGGCCGGCCGGAACCAGATGAACTCCGGGTCTCCGCTCCGGCCTGTCCTGCGCCTCGGTGAGAGCCACAGCGAGAGCGACCGTACTGCACTGCCCCACACACATGGTGCGGCTGCGACTGCGGCTGCGACTGCGAGCGAGAAAAAGGAAAGTAGCCTCGGAGGTCGCGCATGCGCCCTGGAATTAATAATATTATGATGTCCGTCCGTACTCCGTTCCTGCGCCGGCCAAACGATGCCTACCCTATCTCTACTGCTGCGTGCAGCGTGCTGCACTCCACGACGCTACGGACGGTGGCAGATAGCCTGCGCGCCTGCTTCCCTTGCTTTGTGTTTGTTTGCCGGTGCACCGATTCCAGATCTGAAGAATGCCTGTAGTTTACTGTTCGTTCTTTCAGATCTCAGGTTTTCAAGAAATCGCAGCGGTAGTAGAGCTCAGCTGCCGAGTGCCGCTAATCCTATACCAGGAGCATGTTTGAAACACAGGAATTGCACAGAAATTTTACATAAATCAGTTTATTTTCACATAAAAACGCAGGAAAAACGTAGGAACGGGAAAAAATTCCGACGTTCCAAACAGGGCCTAGGGAGGAAGATCTGAAGACGCCTGATGGAAAAACAAAACACCCTCCGAAATGGAATCCAGATGCAAGCGAAGATCAAGTTCAGAGCGCAAATGCAGTGCTGCTAGTGCTAGCATATACCCTCCCCCTCATATACTGATGATACTGAATTACTCCTGATATACCCAACCCCGTCTGATCTCGGACAACAAAACGATACTACCACAAGATGCAACAAAACGATACCACCAACCAGAAAAAAAAATAAAAACAAGAACAGCAGCTAGCATCAGGCTACAGCTAATTAAACCCATGGGCCTCGTAAACGCCATTGATGTTGTCTTCAGTGGATGGGGGAGTTCAGCGGTGGTTCGGGCAGAAGGTGACGACGTAGGAAGCGCCGGCGGAGCAGGTGAGGATAGAAGTCGGATCATCATAAGCGTACGAGTACGCCTTAGGACACGCCGACTTGAACAACCTCGAGTACGCCGTGGGCTTACACAGCTGCGGGCTCCCAAACAACGGGCCGGTGCAGCAGTACTGCGGCGCACCATAAGCAGCACACGCGCTCCGGCACCCCACCACGCCGCCGCGGCCGCCACGGACGGCGAGGCCAGCGGGACAGACGCGGTTGAGGTCGCTGACGCAGCCAGCAGGCACACAATGCTCCCCGGACCCGTGCACGGGCGTCATCGCGATCGGGATGTTGTACCCGTCCACGAGACTCACGTCGTAGAAGTCCATCGCCGACGAACCCGTTGAACCGAGCGTGATCTCCGCCAGCGTGGCGGGTGGGGCTCCGCCCGCGCCGTTGCAGTAGAGCAAGCCGCCGCAGTCGCCCGTGGCGCAGTGACCGTGGCCTGACGCGTCGAAGTTGCAGCCCTGTCGGCCCCATACCCGGCCTGACCACCCCGATGGGAGACGGATCGACGTCGAGTGGCCTGCGGGGAGTTGGAGACCGCCGCGGGATAGGAGTTCTTTTCCTGCGCTTGGCTGGATTCCTGGCCACACTGTCTCCCCGCACCGGTTGTATAGCGCTAGCGTCGCTGCTGACGCGACGATGGCACCCGTGCACGCCAACGCCACCAGGAGCAGCGCCGCCATGGCCATGGCGCGCATTGCCATGGCTGGGTGGAGGCCTTGGTCGCCCGCGCCTCTTCGGTCGCCGGCACTGGGCGTCACTCACTAGGCTGCTGGCTGGCTCACGCGGAGCAGGGGAGTGAGCTCTCTAACTTGCTGGGAGTGTGATGTGTCGTGAGAGTGTGGTGGGGCTCGTGCGGGGGTGTATTTAATGAGTGGGCGAGACGGACAGAGTGACTGTTGGAGTGTGAAAAGGTTGGTGGCCGCCCGCTGTACTGGGCGACGGTGTTGGTTGGCTCCGAGTGAAAACCTCGCTGTAAAGTTTAGCTGCAGGGGCGAAGGCAACGTAAAAAAAACTTGGGTACCGACCGTTGGTACCGTGGATCATAAATTTAATTTAATTTTTTCTATAATTTTTTTGAACTATAGATAGATTCATACTAAAGTATTATGGACGGTTCGTATTGGATTTTAAATCTGCGCCAATGCATTGTGGACGGTTCGTACCTAATTTATTTCCAAGTCAATTAGACATTGGCCATTCCAAAATTCGTGAAAAAAACAAGGATTTTTTTTCTTAAATATCACCAAACATGGATCATCTATAATACTCCTTTCATACTCGTAAAACATGTCGTTTTAAAACAAAGTTTGAGTCAAACATTGGGAATTAAAACCATGAATAACATTTAAGTTGAGTTTGGAAATGTGAAAATCATATTAGTAGATCTGTATTGAAGAATAATTTCATAAAAATATACATATATTATATTTCAATAAATATTTTTCAAAAAATAAGAGGTCAAAGTTATGTAATGTAGACCGTGTCGCCGTCCAAAACATGTTTTACGATTACGCAGAGAGTACAAATTTGTACACTCGTAAAGCAAAGTACATCATAATCTAGTTTGCTCTAGCTTTACCATTGGTTTACTAGGTATGTCTGAGTTTGATTGACTAACGACAGTTGCTAGTTTAATCTAGGAAGTACAGTAATGTTTACAATTCTGTAAGTTTGGATTCCTTGTCTAAACGTTTCATGGACACCTTAGTTAGTTTAGCTCTTATTCTCTATTAATAGATGCCGTGAATGTTATGAAGAAAAAAAAAAGCCTGTTATCTTTTTTTTTGTCTGATTCGGGGACTAGTTGTTAGTAGATCGATAAGAACTAAAGGCATGTTTGGATGGAGCCTTGGCCTGGGAGCCCTGGCCAGGCAAACGCATCTGACCCCAGGCGCTCGAAATCGAAAGCCTGGGAATGATGTCTGGCCCAGGCAGCTTTCCCACGCTGTCATCAAAAGATCTATCTAATGATATGAATTATGTATCACAAAAAGTAATAGTTTTTTATATAAAATTAACCCAAGTTATTTTTCGAGAAGTGAGAAAGACAGTTATTTAAGGACGGAGAGAGTACATATTTTACTCTAAATTAACCATTAATCTTATTAAAAAAATATAGTAGACCATATTGATGGTTGTTCGCTTGGTCCGCTCACTAGCCGTTTATGACGGTTTTTTACTGTTTTCTTAGGCAGTGGAGAGTTTTATGATGTTGTCTTCAAGACTGCCATGTCATTCAAAATGAAATAAAACTCGGATGAAACATCCACTCTCAGTGGAGAGTTTCATTCTATAGTTTTAGACATTTAATTTCATGACTCATAAAGAGTTGGTATTCGTGTAAGAGAGTGTCATCCCCATAACACTCATTTCTTCTCTCTCTACTTAAATACACTGCCAAGTCATCAAAAGTGTCTATGTGACAACATATTTAATGCGAATGAAACTCAAATAACACCCACTGAAACTGACCTTACGAGAGAAAAACATTTTTTCGATGGCTAAGGCCCCGTTTAGATTCCACCCAAAAACCAAAAATTTTCAAGATTTCCCGTCACATCAAATCTTGCGGCACATGCATGGAGTACTAAACGTAGATGAAAAAAAAAACTAATTACACAGTTGATCGAGAAATTGCGAGACGAAACTTTCAAACCTAATTAGTCTATAATTGAACAATTTTTACCAAATAACAACGAAAGTGCTACAGAAGAAACGCGCCCTAAGCCAAACGAACCGAACGGTCACCTAGAAAATGCTCGTTGGGAGCTGGCCAGGCTCCCTACTGAACTCGTGAGTCGTGACGCGGGATCGGCGATCGCGCTGTGGGCTGAGCTGTGCCTGTCACTTCACAGCACGGGCCACAGGAACAGCGATCGATGTGGATGCCGGACATGCCGTGGTGCAAAGTCAACTAGGGACGGGACCACCGTCAACCAAAAGCCTCTCTGGCTCTCGTGCGTGCATCGCCGTGTTTTTGGCACGGGTCCGCACGCAGGCGCAGCGCAGCGCAGCGAGATGGGATCCGAGTCCGAGGGATTTCGGAGGAAAAAGTAGAAAACAGCGGGGAATGGACGGACTACCGCCGGGCAGGTGCAGGCACCATGTCAAAACACAGTACGGAACGGAACGGAACGGGTGCTCTTTTTCTAATGTGAGCCTGGACCGCCGTGCCGGGCAGAGAGATTCCCTCCGGCATGCCATGTCTGTCCTGCAGACCCGCACTTCGGTTTCTGCCACTGGGGGCACCTACACCACGTGCGAGTAGTCCTTTTCTTTGGGTTTGTTTTATAGATCCAAAATAAAGTTTCCAAGGATCTCAAAAAATTATACTATATATGGGAGGTTGTTCGTTTTGCGAAAAATTCGGTTATATTAAATTCTTATGCGCGGGAGTAGTGTTGATCAACAGGCCCTAAATCTCTAAATATGTGCTAAAAGGCAAGCTTTGTCTATTTTGTTAAGATCTAGCACCATAGCACTTGTGGTGTTTAAACTATTCTTTCGTTTGAAACATAAATTGAGTTTTTTTAAAAAAGTTGTTTGGTCCTCAAATAGTTTCCAAAAATCTGGAAAAAAACATCAACATATATGGTTCCAAAACTAGTAATTGCGATCAAGGGAAATCTAAAGTTTCTCTTCTTCCTTTGCGGAAAAACCTAAAGTTTCTTGACAAAGCAAATACTCAAAACTAGATACCAGGTGGAGTAGTACTAAATTAAATGACATTCCATAACAAAGCCCATATGCTACAAAATTTCATATGGAGCGGCCACGGGATACGAGAGCAGCCCGATTATAACGCGGTGGAACGGCATCGGCGTGGGCCGGCCGGCCCAATGGGTCCTTAACCAACGACGATGTACAGTACTAACCACGTCAAGGCAAGCGTACTACGCATCCATGCTTTCGTCCTTCTGTCGAACTCATCAATGCAATAATATACACGCACGTGTCTGTTCGACTGAATCCTTCAAATGCTGAGAGAGTGTGCCATCGCGAACCGGACTCCAATGGTGGTGCCCGTGCTCTGCCACTGCTGGCGGAACCTCGACGCTGAGGGCAACAGCAAGGCATACATTTCTTGAAATCGGTTCTTTCACTATCACTGAACCGTCTTTTCATAAGATAGTCGGCACCTTTTCTCCCAGGGCGTGCTCTCATCCGACAACGCCGTCCACTGTTTCAGATCGTCTAAATTTCACAGACGAAATGACCTTGCTGCTTTCAGACCTACTATATCTAATCTTCAGTGTTTGCACAAATTCAAATGACCAGTAATAACTTGTCTCTGTGTTCTCACTACTATATAGCTTTGATTTATATTTTGGAGTAAATTGATCTTAGCAAATTGTTCTCTTCTGATAGCAGACTAAACATTCTGGTAAAGAGAAGATCAGTGGAAAAAATTGTATATCCTGATCTGTAATAGTTAGAACTGAATTTACTAACCATGGCAAACTACAACATTGTTTCTTTCCTACCACACAGAAGGAAAAGTGGCATGCCGAGGAGACTATACAGATGCAGAGATGAGACATCAGAGAAAAACTAGGAATAATATGCACTTATTTATATAAATTTATGCGAATTGACAAGTCACAGAACAAAGCTGCTAAGTGTCAACTGAACCCAAATAACTCTCGTTCTTTGGCTCATCTATCGCTGAATCAAGAATGGAGAGCAATATATGGTTGATGTGTTCAGATTCTTGGGAGTATTGATCCATCTCATTTGTGCGAACTTATAATCTACCAGAGATGTAAATGGTTGAATGGGTATCTCGGTGCTTTTTAATCTTTATTGGTCAACATTTATGATGCTTTTTAATCTTTGTAGAGATCAGTGAGTATGCAGGAAGTTTCAGTATGCCCTTTCCGTGTCCTATCTGGTGTAGACGTGTAGTTCCAATGGTTGGTGCTAAACGTTTTCCTGGTATGCTGAATGCCGTATGCATATCACAAGTGAAGATTCTCACGTGAAGACCTATATCCATCTCTAGATTGGTACACTTTTTTCGGGATATACTACACATTTCTGTTAATATATGCAGTAATGAGCATTAAATCCTCTGTGAAGCACATCTTTGTTAGTATATATGCAGTAATGAGCATTGGCTTATCTGAAGCACGTATGGAACTGACATGGGTGTGTCTGATATGCTGGCAGAAAAAAATGGGATTAATGTTTCTGATTTCAGCTATGCGTTTTAGCTCAGAGAAGGCTAACGTAATGCAATGTGTACCTTAAAGGCTTAAACCTGAAGCCCCGAGGCCCGTACCCCGGTAGTCCGGTACGCAATCGCATAGGCGCGCTGCGGCGTTGCCGCCCCGCACCCTCTCTGCTCCTGCACCCCGCAGGTTTGGGGAAAACGTCTGAGCGGGCCGGGCCGATGTGTAGTGCGGATGTTCCTGGACGCCTGATGGGGCAGAAGTCGGGCCGTTATTGGGCCTCCAGGTGGGAAGAGAATGTATGTTTTGAGATGAATTCTTGACAGGGTATTCATACTAGCTTTGGTTTTTTCTCAAAAAAAAAATCATGTTAGCATTGGTTTTTTATTTATAAAACACATACATATATATACACACTATATATATGTATGAAAAATATATCTATATATACTATAAAAGAGCAAAGAAATTAAAAAATATATTTTTTTACCCCAAAGCTTTCTACCCACCTGTATCCTTCTTCGTTGGATTTATTTTGAATTTGCATCCGGCGTTGATCGGTACACAAAAATAATAGTTGAACCTGTAAGGGGCGATACAAAGTACGAAACGCGCTAGTCTATCATTATGTTCACTCCTTCTCCCAATCCATCCCCACCCCTTCCCGCCTATTGTATCCGTCGACTTGGCTTTAATGTTTGATCCCAAAATCACAGACAACGATGATTCCTTCTCATATCCATCCATCCTCCTCCTTTGAGTTCAGGAGAAGGTACGTGTGTTGATTGCTTCCTCCCACGTCAGACCTTGTTTGGATATATTTGTATTCATCCCTTTCCATGTGTGTTGGAGTAGATTGAAATAAAAAAAAAGTTTAAGTTCCACCTCAATCCGCCCATGTGGATTGAGGTTTATACAAGTATATCCAAACAAGCTCTCACAGTTTCATATTTCCACTACCACCTCCCCTTCCCCCGACACAAAAAATTAATGTCGACAAATTTTAGTTGCATATATGATGTAGGTTGTTGGTATGACATTGTAATAAATGTTGTTGCCTTTCTGCGAACTAGTCACGAAATAGAATGTCTGAATTGTAGTTTTTGATAGGTTAAGTCAGAAGGGCTAATGGGATGTAAAAATAAATGATTTTCCTAGGTTACCTGATCACAGTTGGCAACTCCTAATGTTTAGAAGGGTTAGCTAAGCAATAGTGTAGTTGTGACCGACACATTTATCTTTCTCATTATTAGCCTTTAATCAAGAGTTTCTGTTTGGTAAACTTTTTTTTTAAGAAATTGTGGTTATCTCACACTTGATTAAGCCACAATATAGATTTGCACAATTGCTCCATATTGTTTGTCTAATATTGTGTACTCAATTGTTTGTGAATCAGGGAAATGTTGGAGCATGTACATACCCATGTTACGAATAACAAACTTCGTGGAAAGTCAGTGTCATTTATAGTAAATAATAGAAAGGATGGTTTCTTTCTTTCTTTAGCCTTTAGGAACCTTTTTAACTATATGTATGCTTTTAGGTGTCGCATTATCTGATAAGTTGCAATAAGAGATACTATCAAAGAAAAGGGCAAAATTCGTTAGTTGCAAAGAGGATAAGAAAAGTGCAAAAGGAGGTAAAGCGCTTCAAACAAAAGCATTGACACCCCCAAATTGCATTGTTCACCAAAATGTTACCATCCAATTGGTGTGTGTTTTGCACAACAAATTAGAGACAAATGTTTATGTGGCTCATGTCTAAAGAAGTCTATTTTCATTGCATCTATATTTTTAATGCAAACTGGGGAAAATCATCTAAGTGTCTTGTGGTTTGAATCCAAATTATGGTTGTATTTGTTGTACCATCATCAGTTATGTGCATGGATTGGAGAAAAATTACATCATAGGAATTTAAATTTCCAATTCATGATCATTACTCTGTTATATATGAAATTTATAATTCTTTATTAGATGATATGATTTTTTTATAAACACGTGTGTGTCGCACATGCATGACTATTGGTGTATAGTAATATACAGTATGTAGTCCATGTCTTAGATCATAAGCTAGATTTCAGTAAGTGCCAGGTACTGGTATTATTGACAACACAAGAGTAACAAATCATTGATTAAATGAAATTTAGTTGCTTCAATAGAAACTTTAGTTGCATGACAGCACTGCCAACCCCACATTTTCTTTGACATAATGAGTTTATGTGGTGTAGCTTATAAAGGTAACTTTTTTTCATAGACACCTAAGTCTCCTTGCATCTCTTTTGTGGAAAATCAGTATGATTTAGTAAATAATAGAAATTGTGGTTTCTTTCTTTCTTTAACCTTTAGGAATCTTTAACTATCTATATACTTTAAGGTGTCACATTGTCTGATGGGTTCTAACCTAACTTTTCAAACATATATCAGTGTTGCAACAGGAGATACTATCAAAGAAAAGTGCAAAGTCAAGAAAGGTGCAAAAAAAGGAGAAGCCCTTAAAAGAGAAGGGATATAAGAAAGGTGCAAAAGGAGGAGAAGCCCTTCAAACAGATTGTTCTTTTCATGAAATTTTGGCCCCATAATGTGTGAGGCAGAAACTTCAGAAATGATATTTTAGCTATTGGCTTTGGCTGATACAACATATATACAACTTGCTAAATGCTTAACAGGCTTTGCAACTGGTTCTGTCATTTGACATCCCAATTGTGTTGTTCACCAAAATGTTACCCTCCAACTGATGCTTGGTTTTACTAGTATTATTGACAAAAATGACAACACAAGAGGGTTTTTTTTTTGCGAGTAATGACGACACAAGAGTAACATATCACTGATTAAATAAACTTTAGTTGCTCCACTAAAAACTGTACACCATATACGGTCTGACTCTGACCATGGGGATTAGGCTGAGGATCGGAGAGGATATCTTTCTCCGGTGGTCCCTACACAGACCAAAACCAGCCAGCACGACCACAAGTGCCAGCGAGGAGTGGCACCTGGGCATGCCACGTGTGCACCCGGCATCTCCATAGCCCCAAGTCACCAATGGGAGGAGACCCCTTATCCGCTGCTCTTATCCTCCGTCTGTGGTCTCCGCTGAGCTTCGCGTAGATAACCAACTCTCCCGCCCTCACAAAACACCCTTCACGACACGCACCCCACCAGAGAGGCCGGGGAAAAGAAAAAAAAGGCAAAAGCAACACCGACGACGATGGCAGCCTCGCTCCAAGCCGCGGCCACCTTGATGCAGCCGGCCAAGATCGGCGGCCGCGCGCCCTCCGCCTCGCTGCCGTCCCGCCCGTCCTCGCACCTCGCCAGGGCGTTCGGCGTCGACGCCGGCGCCGCCAGGATCACCTGCTCCCTGCAGTCCGACTTCAGGGACGTCGCCACCAAGTGCGTCGACGGCGCCAAGCTCGCCGGCTTCGCTCTCGCCACCTCGGCGCTCCTCGTCTCGGTAAGCATCGACGCACTCTCAGCAAGCTTGCCCTGCCTCTGCCTGCTCTCTCATGGAGATTGATCGAAGTTGACGACACATGTGTGTGCTGTGTGCAGGGTGCGAGCGCGGAGGGCACGCCAAAGAGGCTGACGTACGACGAGATCCAGAGCAAGACATACATGGAGGTGAAAGGAACCGGCACAGCAAACCAGTGCCCAACCATCGACGGCGGCGTGGAGGCATTCCCATTCAAGGCAGGAAAGTACCAGCTGAAGAAGCTATGCCTAGAGCCAACATCCTTCACCGTGAAAGCAGAAGGCATCGCGAAGAACGCGCCGCCGGAGTTCCAGAAGACGAAGCTGATGACGCGGCTGACGTACACGCTGGACGAGATCGAGGGCCCACTCGAAGTCGGCGCCGACGGGAGCCTCAAGTTCGAGGAGAAGGACGGGATCGACTACGCCGCCGTCACCGTGCAACTGCCGGGAGGCGAGCGCGTGCCGTTCCTCTTCACCGTCAAGCAGCTCGTCGCCACCGGCAAGCCTGAGAGCTTTGGTGGGCCGTTCCTTGTCCCTAGCTACCGTGGCTCCTCTTTCCTTGACCCTAAGGGCCGTGGTGGCTCCACTGGCTATGACAACGCCGTCGCCCTCCCCGCTGGTGGTAGAGGCGATGAGGAGGAGCTCCTTAAGGAGAACATCAAGAACGCTGCCTCGTCCACTGGTAACATCACGTTGAGCGTCACCAAGAGTAGCCCCGAGACTGGAGAGCTCATCGGCGTCTTCGAGAGCGTGCAGCCTTCCGACACTGACCTTGGCGCTAAGGCGCCCAAGGATGTCAAGATCCAGGGGATCTGGTACGCGCAGCTCGAGTGATTGCTTCTTCGTTCTAACTGCGGCTAGGCGTCGGACCGCTTGGGAAAGTGTACCATGAAAACCTTTTGAGAGCAGAGGAGGGATCCTGTATGTATCTATTGTTGCAAATTCGGGCTGTTGGTTTTCAGTTTCAGTTTGGGTTTCTTCTTTCTTGTGTTCTCGATCATGAACTCCCCTGTTCAAACACAAAGAGAGGTTGTTTGATACCAGAGATTAATTGTTAGTTATAAAAAAATAAGGCTAACAATTAGATTTAGCTGATGATCTAATTATCTAAACATACACTAAGCCTAAAGCAACCAATAAATTCAACTATATCAAATTATGAAGACCTAACAACTTGAGCCTAAGGTCTTGATTGCATCCATTGTGATTTATAATAAATCAACATATCTAATTGTGATCCAAACAAGTTGGATTGCACGGTAGATTATTATAATTTAAACCCCAAGTTTAGATGTTCTTCTCCGCACAAAACATTTAGATGTTCTTCTCAACGACAAAACATTTAGATATTCTTCACAACAACGTACCTCGGCAGGAGCACATAGCTCTAGCCTTCGTCTACTTATCTCCACCCATAACATTTGTATGTTTCTCTTGACATGCTCAACACATGAGCACATACTTGTCCTCACCCATAACATTTGGACGTCCATTAATTGTAATCTTATAGTACACCAAGGAAGGGAATGAAATATGGATTACTACGCTTATACTGCATGCCTTGTCGTGGTAATTAAAAGACAATTCCATGCAGGCATAGGATGAATTAATGAGCAAATATTCAATTTTAAATTCTACAGTGGAGCATTGGGTTTGATTCAAGCATCTATATACGGGTAAGAATGGAAAGAGTAGCGACATCTACAATTTTGTATTCAAAAAAATGGATGAACGTTAGCCCAACCTGTGTGGAAAGGGGCATACTGAAAATCCTACTACTCCTGATCTAGAAATACCACAGAGCAATTTGGTTTTCTAGCAAAGGATTGAATTGGCCCACTGATCTAACCAAAAAAAGGATTGAATTGCCTTTGTGTTTGGAGTGCAAACTGTGAGACCCTAGAACTTGCTAAAAAGTTTCATGATATTCTTCCACCAAGGATCCAACTGGGTTCTTGGCTTGTGATGGGGTTTGATTGTTGGCATACAACTTTGACAACGGCAAGCACCAACTTTGCATTGCAGGCAAAGGTATTAGCTAGGTGGAGACTGGAGAGCTGTCTGGTTCGTTATAGGTTGATGGAAACCAAAAAGAACTTCTCAAAGTTGACATGAAGCCCAGTTGAGTTTGAGAAAGATCTTAGGAGCGAGCCCTTTCAGATTGAAAAGCACTCCAGGACCAACTCAAGTTCCTTGAGCTGAAGTTGAGAATGGTCCCTAAAACAAATCTTTTTTTCCTTTTAAAAAAGAAACAGCCCCACAAATTTAACTAAGTGAAAGCACCACCGGAAACATGTTCGCTGCATGAAAGGTCAAATTTCTTTTCGAACATACACAACTTTTTTTTTGAAAGATGAAAGGGCGATCTGAAAAGGAAACGTTCTCTCTTGCAATTTGCAAAGGTCAGGTACTTACGGGCAACAGCATATGTAGGCGGAATCCAATATACCGTATACTTGTAACCGCTAATACAGTACTCGATTATAAAGAACGTAGAGAGAGAGAGAGAGAGAGAACTCGATAATAAAAGAATAATAATAACTCGACTAGGCTGCGCAATCGGATGAGGGTGGATGCTTACCGGCCTGCTGGACTCTTCCCCAAGGACGCAGGAACGTCATGGATCATGCATGAAGCAGGAGAAACCCAAAGGTGGCCTAGCTAACACGAGGGCTTTATATACAGAATGATGAAATTAAATAGAGCCATTAATGGCCTCAAGAAAATGGTGTTCCTCTCTCTCTGCAGGAGAAGGCGAGGGCAGCAGCAGCCAGAGCCAGCACAATCAATTGCTTGTATAGTAGTAGTACGTACAGCTCAAACGGAACAGGTCGTCGAGGCGTGAATGCTAATAGATGCTGTACAGAGTCAACGGAGGCAGGACCGACGTCAACCGTCAACTAACAGCCATTGCAGGGTTAGGGCAGGGTAGGTTAGGTGCCGGGTATAGGAGATGGGAGCTACTAGCAGTAAGAAAAGAACAGTGAGGCCGCTTGCTTTGGGAGTAAGGCCATTTATAATGCACGAGCTCTTGCAAAGGCGCTTCCAAGGAGAGAGAAAAAGTTATATCCGCAAGCGTCTCTTCGGGAGCTCAAGCTACAGTAAAAAATATTTTAACTACTGCCGTTGCATTGAGACCGTTCCATCCTCCCCAGACCACGATATCACACGAGACCGGCGCCATCTGTGAGCGCCCAAAGCTGTCTGAGCTGGAGTCCACGGTGGAGGATTAACTAAATAACATCCTGTAACGACTCATAAGCGCCGTGCATTGTACAGACCCTAAGGGAAGACATGCCATGGTAGATTGGTAGGACAGCTCGAGCAGGAATTTTGGTGGACTAATTAAAGAGTCTCAGCTAATGTATTTCATGTTACAGTTGCCACATGTCCATGCTTTTTTCACTATATGCTTCTCTTCACTGTTGCGTTGACTTGCACGGATCATAAAGCAATTAAAACCATTGGACCGTGGGTGTGTGCACGCATGTACGGTTATGGAAAAAACAGGTTGATCTCCGTCCCCTGTCGTCACCACCCGTTGCTCTTTGGTTTCCCTCACCGTCCCAATCCTTCCTGCTGCGAAAAGAAAGGACGATCATAGCAGCGGAGGTGCTCGGCCACGTGACCTCGTGAGTCGTGACGTGACGTGAGATGCTGAGTCACAAGGGCGGCGCTCGATCGCTTGCACGTTGAGGCCGGGGACCGACGCCCGGAGGCCGGACGTGTTCCAAGCGCCGGGGAGCCACCAGCCACGCCCAGGGATACGGCCGGGGCTGGGGCTGGGGCAAACGCCGGCACCGGCCCCTTGCGTGCGCTTCCAAACGCTGGGGATCTGTCTGGGGAGATTTCCGCGTGGGGGTAGGGGTAGGGGGGCACGCGCACGCCCGGTCCGGCGAAAAGCAACGGCGCAGCGCAAGGCATGCAGCGGGGAAGCCCAGCTAGCGAAAAGTGGAGATCGGTGGGTGTTACGGTGTGGGCGGGCAGCGCTGCCGGCTGCCGCTGCGCGGAGATTCCCTCCGGCGACTGGTGGTGCATGGCATCATGCGCCGTCCTTGGCAGGCAGGCCGTGCGCGCGGCTAGGGAGGGGGTTGCGTAGGTGAAGGTGAAGGTCAGCTAACCTACCGCTACCAGGCCATCGCGCGGGCAGCCAGTCCCGGCCTGGGTGTCCAGTCCACCTACACCACCCGCCGCCGCGCCGGGCAAGCCGGTAAGCCCACGCACGCGTTTGGTGGTGGAACGTGGGGGGCAGGGAGAGGCAGAGGCCGTCGCATTCGGCTGCGGGGTGGCAAGTTGCAAGGTGCAAAGCTAGTGCCGCCGCTGCACCTGCATCTGCACATATGTGCCCTGCCCGGTGTGGGTGACCATCATCCACTGACCACTCACCTTGCCAATGCCAGCAGATCCCAACTCCAAGCAGCGGCTAACCACTTGCCCCCCTCTCTCTGGGTTTGATAGATGCTCCCCCCATCTGCTGCCTCATGCAATGCAAGTAGCATAGCAGGTTCCTTCTTTCAGAATCCAGATGCGCATGCTCTGTACTAGTGCATGAGCACGACTCCAGACTGAAAAAGGGTTGCACGTTGCAGCGGTGGAGGGAGGTCAGCTGAACCCAATACTTTCTTTTTAGAGCCCAGCCGAGGCCCATGACGAGGCCCAGGCTTTTTTTTTTCCCTCTTCTCCCTTGCCCCGACGACGACACCTGGGAGCTTCCTAATTCGATTTCAACGCAAAGAGTCAACACTCTCTCTCTGAAACTTTTCTCCTCCGTGAAAATTTTCTACTTGAAGAAAAGGCTGCTCTGGTTACTACGACGACTACCACGCACAAGCTGTGCTAGGCGGCAAAAGGGACCCAGAAACAGGTGCAGAGGAGATCCTGTGAAAAAAGGTCTCGCCAAAAAGTTCACCCCGCCTCTGCCTGCCTCACAGACTGGAGTATAACAGATTCGGCCACAGAGCGCACCGGATTCAAATGGCAGAGAGACAGTAGTGTAATGTAACGACACAGGATGAAAAGCAGATCCTAAACCTTCCGAATCAGAACCAGCAAACAGCAGACTAAGGTCCTGTTAGGCTCATTGTTCTGTTTTTAATTGTATTGTTCTGTTTTTAATTGTTTTGTTGTGAGAGAAAAACATTGTACCATATCTATTAAGCAGGCCACAATCACAACAATATAATAATCTAGCACTCCGTACTAAATTTTCATAGTCACAACAACAACAAAAAATGTACTACTGAATTTCCATAGCTAAAGTCCACCGGCGCTTTCGCTATTACTTTTTTTTTTCAGACAAAGCTGATTAGTATATAGACATAGTATACTAGTATTCAACACAGCAAGAATTTTCCTCCCGTTGGTTTGATCAAACGCTTCCCCTTTCAACCAAGAACAATAAGAAAAGTGCAACCCAACGCTTCCCTTCCGACCAAGAACAATCAATTGGACTGCAACGGTATCAGAATTAACACCACCAAAAGCCAGATCATCCATCAACCTTACACATAATCAGGAAATCAAGCATGAATTTCGACATTGTACAGTTCAACTTGACATCTAGTTTGGAGATAAAAGTGAGTTGATCAAACAAAACAGATAGCATGGTCTTTTTACACTTGCACTGAAGGAGAGGTAATCATGCACAACAAGGAAGAGCTACACATCACCTTACACATCAGAACAAGACATCCTGGAAGACATAGTAACCATTGCGACGAGCAAGCAATTAGTTAAGCAAAGCAACTCTAGTCATCTACTTCATTCCCTGTCCATGAAGAGGCTTCAAGAATTTGTTTCGGGGTCACAACGTTAGTCTTCAAGAATTGGCTTCGAGGTCACAGGATATGATCAATGGGATCAGTCGCTGGCTTATCACATGATCAATGGGATCAGTTGCTGTTAGCCAATGCTTGCAAGAAATAGCAAAACCAAAAGAATCAGCCAGCTTGAGGGAAGAAGCACTGCAAAAATATAATACAAGCATTGCCTTAGAATATTCAGATAATTTTAACAAATCCAAGTATTTATTAGAACAGAACTTTCAGATGACACTACCCATTGCACTTGCAGATTGCAACCTTGTAACTTGCAACTTTGCAAGGCATGTATTGATACTATGATTGCACATCAGTAGATGAATTAGTTAGTGCATTAGTAAAAGCTAGCTAATCATGTTCAGCTCAATCGAGCTCTGACATGATAAAGGAGCAGCAAATGAATGATCTGTAAGTATAAATAATTTCTCTTGATTTCTTCCATTATCTTTCCAACAAATGAAAGAGCAGCAGCAGCAGCAATATCACTCGAAACACCAGAGAAAGAGAAGGAAAAGCTCAGATTTCCTTCCTCACAGCTTACATGGACATAACTGAATTATTCACATAATATCGAATCATCATCATCATCATCATCATCATCGTGGTGGGTAAGAAAAGTAAAAACAAAAAAGAAAGAGAGAAGGAAAAAAAGAAGTGAAAAGGGCAAGAATTATCCATCTAGCGAGAGAACACCACCGGATCAGCAGCGGGAAGAGAAGTCTGGTCTCGATCCTTCCTCTGATTCCTGGCCGTTCTCACGAGCTAGAGGCGGAGTAGCGTGTCGTAGCGGGCACCCATCTGATCGGCCTCAGCGGCCGCGTCAAGGGGCGGCGGCATGTTCAGATCGAACGGCAGGGGCGCGCGGGACGCCGCGGCGTCGTCGTCGTCTTCGCAGAGGACGGACGACGAGGATCCGCAGTAGCTATGGCAGTCCTCGTCGTCGTCCTCCTCCATGGGCGCGGCGGCGGTCCGCGGCAGGGCGGCGGCGGCGGCGGCGCGGGGCGCGCCGCCGCTCCACGACTCGACGGTGCTGCTGTGGCTGGACGTGGCCGCCGCGGGGGCGGCGGGGGCAGCGGAGGAGGGGGCCCTGTGCCGCGGCGCGGGGGCCGCGGCGCTGGGGAAGTTGGTGCGGGCGGTGGGCCCGCGGAGGGATCGGGCGGCGGCGTCGTAGGCGCGCGCGGCGGCCTCGGCGGAGTCGAAGGTGCCGAGCCAGATCGGGGTCTTCTTGGCCGGGTCCCGGATCTCGGCGGCGTAGCGCCCCGATGGCCGCCTCCGCACGCCGCGGTACCGGATCTCCGGCGACGGAGAGGGCTGCGGCTGCGGCGGCTTCGCCCGGCGCATCGCGGACGGAGGGGAGGGGAGGGGAGGGCGGGCGGCGGGGAGCGCACGCGGGGGCTCGGTCGGCAGGCTAGGGTTTGGCCACTAGTTTATTTTTCCTCCCTGGCCTGGCCCCTGCTCAAGCTGGGCTTCCTCCCCACCCATGTTTTCCTTTGGTTTCTTTGGTCTTTTTTGCGCTGCGCGGTCTTCGGTTTCTCCTCCGGTCCCACCGTCTAGCCGCCGTAGCGGCCGCGCTGTGCGTTTACCTGTGCCCCCGTGCTCGCTCGCTTTCGCTTGGTTAGGTCGCTCCGGTCTCTCTGGCTAGAGACACTGCCCCCGCCACAATTTGGTTGGCGCGCTAGCGTTCCCCGGCGGGTCGGGGTCGGCGGCGTCGTCGTGTCGGCCTACCCCTACCTGTTCGTGGCCTTTTCTGCTCGGGGCATATGCCTACGCCAGCTGAAGTCGGCCCGACATACTGGGTCCGCATAAAAAGTTAGCCGATATGACTTGCCGTCGCGCGCCGGTTAACCGATGCTACTCCCTTCGTACTTTTAAACACATAAAATACACATTTACACCACCCTTCGTCAAATATTTTTTTTTTACTTTCTCTCCCAAGTACTAACTTACCTCTCTGCTGTCTCATCTGAGAAGTCGTTTTACCAAAAATATTTTATAAAAAATATTAGTATCACTAATGAAGTTGTCATGGAACAAAAGAGTTTTATTTTCATAAAGATTGTTGGCCAGCTTCACAAAATTGTTTTGTTGCTTCTCTACCTAATGAGTTTCTAGAAATACTTTCTCCATGCAATCCTCTAATTGTGCTCATGCGAGCCAAAAGTGGAAGGTGAAGATGGTCTCATCGCCTTTTGGTGGGACCGACACAACCATGGGCAAAAATGCCCTTGGCTGGCATTAGGAGGGGCGATGGCGCCGATGGTGCCAAAAATGCGCGAGCATGGGGAGTCAGAGTTAACGCACCAGCGAGCGTGTGGTCAACGGGGCTCGACTCGAGGCGGTCCGACGTGAGCATGACCGGTAGCGAGTGCGTGACTGTTGTGGCTCAAATCGAGGTGTGCTGGCACGAGCGAGGTTGTCGAAGAGCATGCTCCCGTTGAAGCTTGACTCTGGGTAGAGGCACAACGAGGCCGATGTGACTGAGTGATGTACGGGTGATGGTGGCAACACATGGAAGAAAGAACGGTGAAACAAGAAAAAAAGTGTTTCTGTGTGATGGCTAGTGGTCTAGTGTGTGACTAGATAAGTACAGGGAGACAAGAAAAAAGGTAAAAAAAGAAGCGTACTATGATGATTTCACGCTTTTTCTCCATGAGGTTAAGCAGAAGTAAGAGCATTCAAGAATTTGTTACAAAACCATTGAATTTTAAAAGTATTTTCAACACAACCGTTTGTTTTTGTTCTCTTTAACTATTTTCAATTTATTTTAGCTTATTCTTTCTCGTAGATCATTATTCAATCAGTCGGAATCCGACGATTTTTATACTAGCTGAACAGATTGGGAACCTCACCTTAGAGTGGAAGCGCAACGAGTTTTGTGCCGTTTGGATAGCAGATTTGGATCCGTTTCTCTCTAGAATTTGGAACACTTCCAAACGGTATTGTGGCATGGGTTTCAGAGCTAAAACCTTTTAGGGTTCCTTTTAGAAACAGTTTAAAGGTAGAAACGGTCTATGGATAGTTTCACATGGATTCTGTTTCTTTCTCCCTTCTCTTTTTTTTTGACAAGAATTTCTCCCTTCTCTTTGTTAGCAACCATATTTTTAGTTAAGCAATTTTTAAGTGCTACAAAATAAAATGCTAGTCCGATGAGAATGAAATTTATAACTCAGTTAAACCCTAAATAAATCTATAACTAAGGTATACATGATCTAATAAGTATGAACCTTTACTACAATTCAAACATACAATATTTAGCTCATCATAAAAAAATCACATAATAGATAATAGAAACTACAATTATAAATTATTCTAATTAATTATATAAAAAATATATCTAAACTTACAACAAAAAAATTTGCACTAAAGCATACTCCCTCCATACCTATAAAACAAGTTGTTTTGGACAACGACCCACGGTCTCCAAATCATAACTTCGACTGCTTATATTTTAAAAAATATTTATTGAAATATAATATATGTATATTTTTATAAAAGTATTTTTCAAGATCAATCTATTGATATGATTTTCATATTTTTAAACTCAATGATTTAAAAGTTATTTATGATTTATATTATCAATGTTGACTCAAACTTTATAAAAACGACTTATTTTATAGGTATAGAGGGAGTACCATATTATATGTTTATTATATAGATGTACCCACGTGCTAACAAATTTGATTTTTTCTATTTTATATATTTTTCTATGATTTACTATGTTTTTTAAAAATTCAGCCGAAATAAATAAAATGAATGCTTTCAAAACTATTTATAACCTGGTAATGAAGATAGAAGATACGATTTGAAAAGTTAAGGAAAGTGATTTGTCCGGTCTTAGGGAGAAAAAAAATCGATTTTATTCAAATTTAAGGGAGGAACATTTATCGAGAAATAACAAGGCCCAAGCTTTTTGGGCCGTCGAACAATCCGTCCATCGAGCCAGGCAGCCAGCAACCGTTTCAGCAGGTGCGCACTAGTCCGCGCCGCTGCGTTTCGCTCACTTGACCGAAAAAAAGACCATTCCTCTCGCGCGTGCTCCCGACTCGCCGCCCCCTCTGCTCCCAGCCTCCCACCGGCCACCGGCCACCGCCTCACCCTCAACCCGCCGGCACCGGACGCCATGAGCTCCACCTCCTCGGGCCGCCGCGCCCCCTCATCTTCAGCGGCGGCCGCCTCGTCGCCAGGCCAGAAGCGAGCGAGGGATGAGGCCAGCAACGGGTCCCCATCCGACCCCGACCCCGCCAAAAACCCTCGCCGCGCTTTCGCCTCCTCCCCGTTCGCAGACTTTGGCACCTACATGGCCGCGAAGAACAGCAAGCTCGCCGCGCAGTTCGACGCCGACGCCTCCACCTCCGGCGGTCTATTCGATGGCGTCTCCATCTTCGTGGACGGCTTCACAGTCCCTTCTAGCCAGGTGACTGCCGCGCGGCACCAGCTCATGCTCATCTCAAGGGTTATCTATCATACACCGCAATATAATTTCTGTAGATGCAACGGTATGGATCATGTCGATTTGACTTTTTTTCCTCGGGGGTTTGTTTGTGCTTGGGGTTCGGTAGGAGCTGAAAGAGATTATGCTGAACAATGGAGGCCGGTTTGTCAACTACTTCTCCAGGCATACGGTGACACACATTGTCTGCAGCAACCTGCCTGATAGCAAAATGAAGAATCTGAGGTACGTAATGGAAGAGAGCCTCTGGGCTGCCATTATTATGCTTTCTGGTTTGAGTATGGTGATCATGCTTCTGTTTGATCCAGAGCATTTAGCAAGGGACTTCCTGTTGTCAAGCCAGCATGGGTGGTGGATTCCTTGGCAGAGAACCGGCTCCTCAACTGTATTTTCTCTTGTCCTTACTCACCTTTTGTAGACAGTGTGCTAAATGATCTGCTTCCTTCTTGCAACTTTTGCTTCACTAGTGTTATAGCTAGATTGAACATGTTGCTGGCAATACACTGGTCGGTAACAAGGTTGATTGAGCTGACAGCCTGACATTGTATGGTTATACTCACTGATTGTAAACTTCTCCTGAAACTGAGGTGGAGGTTTTATTCTAACCATGAACATAGATTCTTAATAATTTGTTTTTTAGATTAAGATAGATGCCTACTTATAAACTTCTATCATTCTATGTGAAATCATTATCCTACATAATTTTGCTTAGTTTTGTGAACATGTGTCCTCATTTATGATAGGAAAATCAAGACTAGTCTCTTAAAATTAGTGCACACAGCACATAGCTTGTATGCACTCATGGCTTCATATATTCTTATGCGTTTGTTTTTGTTATTTTAACTAAGGTGCTCCTTACCAAATAAATCAGAATAGTTCTTCAAGCCGAAAGCAGATGAAGCTTTCTGCTTTCTTTTCTGAGAAACAAAATGAAATGCGTCACAAGGGAGAACAAAACAACCAAAATACGGATATTGAGTTCCAATCTTCATCTGCTCAGGAGGGATCACAGTATCAAAGTGGGGATTGTGAAAGTGAAGCTTCAATGGATAATTTGGAGTTATCAAAGGACTCATTATCCTCAGATGAACAGAAGGCATCAACATTTGAAGAAAGAGAGAGCGAAGATTTCACAGTTCATGAGGGTGAATATGATTGTGAAACTGCCTGTTCAGAGAGCCGTAATGACACAGATGATAACCTTGGCGTGCCTCAATCCCATGATGCAAAGCTAAGGTGTTCAAATTTATGCAGCACAAGCTCTACAGGCAGTCATTTGTCCTTGCCATTGGAGAAAAGTGCAGCTAAACCTTCTGGCCGACCACATTCAACCCTAACAGATCCAAATTTTGTTGAGAACTATTTCAAGGTATGTAGTTGGAACAAATGACAATATCTGATTTGTCAGCCACATTTGGTGCTCTATTGTCAATAAATTTGCCATTTTATGTTTTGAAAGCTTCTGTTACTAAGCTTTGCTGCTTCTACTCCAGGATGACATCACATATATCTTCCTGTAAACTGTATCATGCATTTTTGGTCATACTGCTAGTTTTATTTGATGTTCTTGTTTGGTGTTATAGCACTCTCGACTTCACTTCATTGGGACATGGAGAAATCGGTATCGAAAGCGCTTCTCAAATTTGCTAGAAGCTAAAGGCATTAAGTCGAATGCTGATCATTCAGGGAAGAAGAAAACAATCATTCATATTGATATGGTAATCTTGTAGTGCTATGGTGAGCTATAGATATATACAATTGCATCTTGAACTTTGAGTTCTTATCAAAGAAATCTTTTATTTTGTAGCTATGAGTGTGATATGTAGTTTCTTCTATGCTCTTGGCCATATTACTTTTGCCGTCACATCCTGTTTAATCGCAGAAAGCAAAACAACCATAAAAAATAGGAAGTCAGATCAGTTTGCAGTATGGATTTCAAGTATAGTAAGGAATCCAGTAAGCAGGATGGATTGAAAACGTAGTTGTAAAGAGCAGAGGACCTTCTGAGGAATATGACTGTACAAAATGCTAACCAAATTGTGAATGCAAGTACCTACTGTTGATCCATTCAACAATAAACTAAGATACATGTTGCCAGATTCTATGTGAAAAAGAGAGGCAAGCAGGTGTACATGAAATGAGGTTTATGCTTGAAAGATTCAGTCCAAATTGTAGTTTCAAATTTTGAGTTACTAGTTGAATTTATCACTAATTGGAAGCCATTTTTTATGTCCCCTTCTGCCATACTCTGCAATTTCAAGATGTAGTTTGGTAATGGTTGTCTTCAGGAATATGCTTGAGTAGCTTGTGTTATACTTAATTATCTAGATTTTTGACATAATGTTTCCACCAGGATTGCTTTTTTGTGTCTGTCGTCATCAGAAATATGCCAGAGCTGCATGATAAACCAGTAGCAGTTTGTCACTCGGACAATCCTAAAGGAACAGCAGAAATATCGTCTGCAAACTATCCGGCTCGAAATTATGGTGCTGCTATTTTATTTTCCATTAATTGAGACTTATAATTAGTTATGTAAACACATTTGAACATAGGTTGCATCCTCTTTGGTACATTCCAGGGATAAAAGCTGGCATGTTTGTTAGAGATGCTAAAGCTCGGTGCCCTCACCTAATGATCGTTCCTTATAACTTTGATGCATATGAGGAGGTATATTTTTTTAAGAATTGAGAATTAAGATGGTCCATTTGATGCCTAACTCCTCTTTTGCTTTTGTTGAATTTGAGAATCTGAGTGACTGGAATTCTTGTAGGTTGCTGATCAGTTCTATGGTACTTTGCACAAACATTGCAGTAAGGTTCAGGTACACTCCAGGATTATCCATGCTAGACACAGCATATCTTCATGGGTGATACATCCTCCTAGTTTGATTATTAGAGATCTCCATCTACAGTGCTGACAATGTTGTCCACAATTCAGGCTTTGAGTTGTGATGAAGCTTTTTTGGATATGACTGAATGCTTACATGACAACCCTGAGGAAGTAACACAGAGAATAAGAAGTGAGATTTTTCATGCAACAAAGTGTACTGCTAGTGCAGGTATTGCTGAAAACATGCTTCTAGCTCGGTTAGCTACCAGATCTGCAAAGCCGAATGGACAATGCTTTATTCCCTCAGAAAAGGTATATGTATACTGTTGCTAATGGACATGCTCCTAACTGCATGTCTGTGCTCACTGTTATCTCTATACATTTATACAAACCACTCCATGCTCTAGGTGATTTTGAACGAGGACCGTAATATTCATGTCATGTACGATTTCCATAGGATTTTTTCGATGAAATATTCAGCTCAAAACACATCACCTTGAAAAGACATACCTAGAAGTTTTTTTTTAAATGATGCACATCCATAGAGCATCTATAGATGTACATTGTTGTAAAAGTCGACATTCAAACTCAATCTACAAAAATTCACAAGAATATAACAAAATTCATGTGCATGTGCACAGACAAAATTATCTTCCAGTACATATGCACTGAAAATTGGTTATTTTCATATGATTTTTGAGAAAATGATTTTACATTTAAACTTTTGTGACAATGTACATATATAGATGCACTATGGATGTGCTCCATTTCAATTTTTTTTTGAAAATTTCTAGGTATATGTTTCAACTTTTTTTTCACGATTGCACCAGAGGGCTGATTTGCACTTTGCACTAAATATTTGGCCTTTTTTTCATTCCTTTGAAGTTCGTTTGATCTAAACAGGGCATCACAGCTAATGTACGCATTGCTAGAACAGTTAAACAAGCTTAGGACACACTGAATCTTATGGTATCATTGTCCTGTTAGCTCCTAATATAGGCAACAAGGATATATGTAGGATCTTATCTGAAATAGTTTCCTAGGTATATTAAATCTGCTTAACTGCCCTAAGAGCCTAGAAGGTCTTAAATGGCTATTCAACTGAGTCTTACTTAAGGCCCCATCTGAAAAAAGGGAACTGACGCAGGAATTGTGAAGAGAATACACTGCTTGCAACATTCTTCTGTTCCCAACAGACCTGAAAGATAAGCTTGGATGTTTGAATATCATGTCTATATTGTTCAGATATCTCTATGAAAATATTGACTGTTGAATTAGTTATTTTATTTCTGGGAGTTGATTATGAGCTTGTTGGGTATTGAATTCAGTTACTAATTTTTGTTTCTTTCCTTGAAGTCCTATCTGATTAAAGAAAATCACTAGTGGTGCCACTCCCTCTAAAATGATGTACTCTGTACTACATGCTGTAGTTTGCCTTACTAAGTTGATATCATAATCTTCATAAGGAGTTAGGGACATGCGATTTACTAACTGCAACATGTATCTCTTACAGGCTGATGATTATCTGAGTAGTCTCTCTATCAAAGCACTTCCTGGCATTGGTCATACGGTTTCATCTAAACTGAAAAGCAAAGAAATTGAATATTGTGGCCAACTTCGCAATGTTCCAAAGGTTCGTCGGCCCTATAACCCTATTTGTGTAGTGTAACATAAAGCAGTCCCCTTTTCTCATGGAAAGAGTTTTTTCCAATCTTTATTACTGTGTTCCAGTCTTGACTTTAAATGCCATTTACTAATGCAGAATAGAACTGTTCTGTTTACAAGTCATAAGCACATCGTCTAGGTCATCCACTGTGTGATGGTCACATAATATCAACCACATTCTTAAGTATTATATATAATTTCTTGTCTAGATGATTATTGATGTTTTCTCAACTCCCTCCCTCCAAATATGGTTATTACATGCGAGCGCTTCTTTTGTAGGATGCCCTCCACAAGGACTTCGGAAAAAAGACTGGTGATCTTTTATGGAATTATTGTAGAGGAATTGATCATTCAGTTGTTGGATCTGTTCAGGTAGAAAAAGAGCATCTCTGCCATTGCTTCAGTTGTGAGTGCCTGTGCCTATTTTGTTTTACTGAAAACTGTGCTCAACTAGTGTATGGGATGTAAATACCTGGAGCAGGCAGCTCTGCTGATCTGCTCATGCTCCCAAGAACATCTAAGAAATAGATTCAGAAATATCAATTTGAACCGTCTAGTTTGAATCAAAGCATTTGGGGTGCCTTGACGCATACACATACAAAGTGCTGCCAGGTGGTAAAGTTTTGGTAATTGCAGAGGAAAAAGTGCAGGAGTGAGGATTTGAACACTTGGTTTCTCTGTTAGGTAGGAGGATAGCACCAGGACCAATCGTTCAGCATGGTTGGTTGTGCATATATGTAGACTACATCCTGTATGCAGGATGAAGGTACTAAAATAGAGTGATAATGGTATAGAGGAACACCTACGGGTCGTTGGGAACTGCAGGTTGGGCGTGAGTCTATTTGCTCTTTTGTGAATGTATAATAATTTGGGAGCTTGTAGTTCCATGTTAGTTCTGTGTTCAGGTTGCAGATTTAAGCATGTCATCCTTGGTGATTGTTGGCTCATTAATTTAGCATATCTTGATAGAATTATATTCTTCTTTTCCCCTTATGATTGGTATTCAATTTTACTCCCTCCGCTCCAAATTATAAGTCATCCATTTTGCTATGTATCTAGATATAATGTATGTCTAGATACATAGCAAATTGGATGTTCCAAAAAAATCAAAATGACTTATAATTTGGAACGGAGGGAGTAAATTGATGGAGAGTATGCTTCTGTGTACATGGGACTCCAGCATCAGTGTGAAGGGTATTTGTTTGTTGTTATAATATATTTTTTTTGTTCTAACATCTCACCCAACCCTTTGGAAGGAAATATGATGATAATAAGTTTAGTGATGTTAATTAGTTGCTCCACTAAAGTATTGTCCTCTGCACACAATGCAGGAAACAAAATCTGTGGGTGCTGAAATCAACTGGGGAGTCAGATTTAATGACAACAAAGATGTGGGTCCTTTCTGTTTCTCTGTTCTGTATCACTGCAGCACTATGCCCTTTCATGTTTGATTTGATTACTTTTATGTTTTTGCAGGCTGAGCATTTTCTTACCAACCTCTGCAAGGAGGTTTCTCTACGCTTGCAGGGGTGTGGAGTTCAGGGACGTACTATTACCCTTAAGGTTGTTTCTGTTGACTATACACACTTTTCTTTCACTCATCTGTACAATAAATGGTTAAGGTATCAACTGAATGTGTGCCTTGTAGGTGAAAACAAGAAGGGAAGGTGCTGGGGAACCAATAAAGTATATGGGATGTGGTGATTGTGAAACCACAAGTCGTTCTATGACGGTATGGAGTTCACTGATTCTTATGGATACATATTCTTAACTTTTTTAGGGGAACACAGTAGTGCCATATCCTTAGCGTTTTAGTAGTTTTGTGTATCAAGTTATTATTGTATGTAATTGTGATGATACATAGGCTAAGTGTTTATCCTATATTATGAGTATGAAGTGCGCATTCTTATATGCATTATTTGCTTCCAAATTTCCATAATGCAAAAATGTGATATGTTACCAGCTGCATTCTTTTGATTTCTAATCTGTACTACTCTGTACTGTCTCAAAGATTGCAGGTGCAACTGACAGTTTTGTCACTCTTCAGAGAATTGCAAAACAGTTATTTTCAGCTCTTCGTCTTGGTACATTCAATATATTTTTTCCCATATCTTATATGCACCTTACATGCTGTAGACCTTTAATGAAAATTCCATCATTACTGTGTTGATGACTAAATTGTGCAATCTCACATTCCAGATGTGAAGGAAGTTCGTGGAATTGGACTGTCACTGTCAAAGCTTGAGCATGCAGATTTGGGTCGGGGAGGTATCTTTAGTTATTTGGATTCTTTCTATTTCCTTATATTTTTTTTATCCCCATTTGGTCTGGTGTAAAAGTACTTTTCGGATTTCAATAGTGGATGTGATAAACAAGTAGCATTGTTTGTATAAAATAATAAAAGGTGTGCTCTTTGCTCATTTTCATCTGATTATAGGCATCTCAGAGCAAAGTATGTCTTAAAACTTAACAGTAACAAAGCTTAATCTGAAAGCCAAGTCTAAGGTGCACTACTGTCTATTGTTTGTAGATGCTTTTCAGTTATACTGTTAAGACCGATGTTAACTGAAGGAACTATTAGTTTTTAGAGAAAGAACAGTGTCTTGAATGCTGACAGCAACATAGCATTTGATGGATGAAAACCTAGATACGCATATGCTAGAACCACCTCAGGATCCCCATCGCATCAGTATGTTACATGTTATAAACTCTTTAATTATGTTGTCACCTGGGTGGATGGCAAATGGGTCCATATGTGTCTATGAATGTGGGTCCAATGGCCAATATGCGAAAGGCCAATGTTTCGAGTCCTAAATAACCAAATCTCTCACGCTTTTGTGGCATTTTTCTTTTCTTATAAAGGAAACACTAGTTTAATATTTGTCTGAAATAAAATAATATCAAAAGACACATATGCTGTATATTGATGCAACAAGTCAACAATTCTTACAATTTACATATTGGCCCTTTGGTTCTCAAGTGCTTCCACGCTAAAATAATGTTTAATAAGAAAGTATCTCGACAACAAGCAAGCACTACCCTCCCTAAGTAAGGTAAAATATAGCAGTAGATATATCCCCTCCCCCCTTCAGTCCAAAAAAAAAAAGAAAAAAGAAAAAAAATCTTCATAGCTGCCTCTGCTTGTTTCTGGCACTTGACATATTTTGTATGCACTTAGTTCCTTGATCCTAATGGTTCTTATTTTCCAATGAAGCACCGCAAGGAAATATGCTTGAATCATGGCTTGCTTCACCAGCTCCCAAGCTCAAGAAACACCAGAGTGAGATGCTGGGGAATGTTGATGTTGCAGGTATTGGGCAACTGCTGCTATCATGTGAAGCTATGTTTCATAATGTTTACTGTGTTCTGTTCATTGGGAATTGACTGCTTGGCGCTTCTGTAGGGACTAGTGGACTGGAGGATTTGCAAAGATCTGGACCATCACATACAGGAGAAGTGAACCTTAGAAGTGATAGGTCTACTGTAGTTCAGAATGTTGAGCTGCCTCCATTATCCCAACTTGATTTGGATGTCCTGAAGAACCTTCCCCCAGAGATAATGTCTGAAATGAATGAAATGTACAAGGGAGAATTACAAGGTCTTCTAGACACCCTCAATAGTGATAAGGGCAAGGAAAATAGTTCGAAATCTCTTGGTTTGCCAGCAGTTACTTGTAATGCTGTACCTGGTGATGCAAAGCTTCAAGGATACAGAGACCACAAAGACTCCATGCATTCAGAGGAGGAACATACTAAGGTGAGCTTTGTCACTGGAAACAAAGTGGTGCTGGAAGTTTTTAAACAAAGTGCAAGCACACGATTTAGTTATGTTACCTCTTCATCTTAATATTTAAAACTTGTTTCCTACTATTCTAATTTTACCATTATCCCCATAGGGAAAATCTGTCGAACAGCTATCAGAAGCTAAAGCAGCCAATAATGCTTCATGCTCAAGAGCTAGTGCATTAGTTGAGAACACAACAAAAAGTGTTACACAACTTGATTTGATGCCTGATTCGCTAAGCCAGGCAGATCTAACAGTTCTGCAGGAATTACCTGAGGATGTGAAAGCTGATTTGTTTAGTGCACTTCCATTACATAGATCAGGAGATCCTGCATGCAGCACTTCCAATGTATCTGAAAGTAAATCACCTAATGTTGTAAGAGCTGAAAATAGATCTAATAATGGTGGAGCTGATGATCTAAAAAACCCAAGGTCAAGGACTTTTCTCCCACCAGGAGGTTCTCAAAAATGGATCGAACAGTTTAGAGTTAGCAGTTGCTTGATTTTGAATGTAATTGCAGAGCAACACACAGATTCCAGCTGTCAACGACCATTGTCTTCTGTTCTAGAGCCTGTAGCTTCGTTCCTACCTTTGTGTCCTAACTCGGGTAGTGAAGAATGGAATGAAACTCATTCATGTCTCTCCGAGCTTCTTAGACACTACATACAACTGAAAGTTGAAGATGATATTGAAGAGCTCTACAAATGTTTTTGCCTTCTGAAAAGGTAAGGATCATTAGATAGAAAGCTATTTCTTGCAAACCAAAATCTCAATATTTGCATTAACCAAACCAATAAATATGTTAGTCATGATGAAATTTATCGTTCTATTGATTCCAGATTCTCGTCAGCATCAGAGTTTTTTCTTGAACTACATGATAGCATCCTTCCTTTCCTACAGGTAAAATTCTACACATCTAGTTATTCTTTGATGTACCTGTATGATATTAACTTTATTATGGCATCTACTGTGCAATCATCTTGTAGGATTCCGTCAGCCAGCATTACGGTGGGACACTGCAATTTTAGCTCGCTGTTCAATTTCTACCATTTTATTTTGCTAGAAAGGAAGAAGCAATGCCTTGAATGTGTACGCTATGGCTTGGCCGCATGACAATTTGCGCCCCCACCCAACCACTCATGTCTCATGTTGGCAGTTTTCTTGGACGGTTTTATAACTTTCTCGTAACTAAATGATGCCAATGCTGAAAGCTTTATTGATATATTCACTGCATCTATCGATCAACAGATGCTATGTGGCTCGATGTATCATTCATGGAGCAATGGTTTGAAGGGACCTTTGCTGCGCTTTGATGTTCCCAGATGAATTTCATGTTTGTTTCATAACCCAGATGAATTTCATGCTATCTTTTCGTTGCTACCAAAAAGGTAATTGATGTTAGGTTCTTTGCGTCAATTTTTCACCTCCTATGATCGTGGTGGCACGTCAACACAATGTTAATCTGGAGTACCATCCATGTATCCTATTGGAAACTTGACAGGAGTTTAGATATGCATTATCTAGTGCCATGAGACATGAGTATACCGTTGGTCCGTTGCAATGGTAACCCTTAATTAAATAAATTATTCCTGAGTAAGGACGAATCAATTATATTTGTTGGTGCAGATAAGGAAAAAAAAATTCTCGTGTTTGTGATGTATAGGGTAATACCCACTCGTTACACTCTCTCCATTCCAAATTATAAGATTTCCATTCTAAATTACAAGATGTTTTATCCATTTTAAAATTAGTGGCGTGGGAGGTGTCTTTTCTGAGAGTTGCTGTTCGTTTATTACGAAAATTTGACATTTATCCACATGCCTCATTTATTTTAACATTCAGTTCGAAATATGATCCTTAAAAGTTTTCCTCTCTTTCTTTCTTTTTTTACATTTCCCTCTTTTCTCCTCTTTTCATTTTTCTTTTTAAGAATTCTATTAGTCCTCTTCAGACTGAAGTCGTGCTTATCTGCTAACAAATTGTTTGGAAGGAGCTAAGAGCATCGGCAAGAGTACTCAATAAACTATCCCAATAAAAAAAAGAGTTATGGCTTGTAAGACCTTCTCAATCAATTCTTGAGGAGGCACGACAAAGTTTTGAGTGTTGATGATTAAAGTTAAGAAAATTTGGCTAGTAATTAGATTTTCTCTCAAGTGATAGCCTCTTTCTGCTACGTAAGAAAAAAAATATTATGTGGATAATCTACATTACAGCGAGTTGAAATTTATAGTCCCCCATTTTAAAATGGAAGTTTTTCTAGTTTTCTTCTAAGTCGAACTTCTACAAACTTAACTAATTTCAGAAAACATAGCGACATCCACAACATCACATTGGTGTCGCTAATTGTTTTCATCTGAATATATATTTTTTCCTAGTTATGTTGGTTTGGGGCTAACGATTGATACGTGCTTCTTTAAAATTGGTCAAATTTCAAGATGCTTAACTTATGACGGACTCAAATCATTTATACATGCTAAGACTTTGAATTGCATTTGTCAAGACATATGGAATGGTCCAAACTCGTCCCAGTCGGTGAAAAAGAACTACCACTGGCACATGCCCTGACGCCCTTGATAGTTACAGTACTACTAGTTGATACGGACAGGCACCTTGCATGGCAGCCATGACCGCGTTTATGTATGCGACACGATGGCGCAAACCGCGCGACACGGTGATGACACGAACGGCACCCGGAACGAAACAAGTAGCAAGACAATACGCGATGCGATGCCGCGACTGCGTGACACGGACACGGCGATCGACCGTGCTTATCTGTATCTGTAACATTAAAATAGTTTAATTAATTGTCATAAAATATATACTGTATAGTGTATTTATCTTTTTTGAGAATTTATAGTGTATTTATCTGAATATATTTTTCTCAAAAAATAAATCAAAGCTAGACAAATTTGTCTTATTATAGGACAAAAGTAAAGGTAAAGTGAACTATAAGTTATGGTCAAGAGTACAATACTATACCTCACCTCTAAAACAGTTTGTCAAGTCGTGACATTTTGTTTTGGAGCTTGCAATTGCAAGTTCCCTTTTTTTTGAGGGATTGGAGCTTGCAAGTTCTTTTTTGCATGAGCAAATTACCATTGGAATTTCTTGGGAGGATGTATTGAAAATGAACTTTGCCTCCGAAGCATGTCATATATAGCATAATAGAGCTCCTTTTTTCTGACAAAGAAATTTAAACGTGTATTGTGCACTGCATGTCCTACATACGGTACAAATTGCAAAATGGAAACGAAATAAAAGAGTAGCAAAACCGACGCGAATGATGGTAGTGAGACTAGTGACACGGTGACGACACGAGCCAAAACAAATCTGGCTGGGCCTGGGCCCATGCCCACGCTCGTCATCGCCATCCGCTTGGCTCGCCTCGATCGCCACCACCCCCGTCCGTCCACCACACGCCCGCCACAAAAAAGGTCCAACCCCCGTGGTGGACCAGTCCTCAGCTCTTCCTCAGCTGCTGCTCACGGCTCACCACCACCACCGCGAGCGTCAACCGCCTCGCCGACGCGATCTCCTCTCCTCTCCTCCCGCGGTCCCGCCCCCGCCCCCTCCCCCGCCCACCGCGACGATGCAATTCCTCAGCGCCTCCGCGTCCGCCTCCGCGTCAGTCTCCTCGCCGGTGTCGCCATCCGCGCACCTCCTCCGCCTCTCGCGGCCCCCGCCCTTCCCGCACCTCCGCCGCCGCAGCTCCCCGCCCAAACCCCTCGCGCTGACGCCCCGACCGCCGCTCCTCCTCGCCTCGCTCCCGTCCCTTCTCTTCACCCCACGCGCGCACGGCGGCCACGGCCATGACCACCATCACCACGGCCACGGCCACGGTCACCATGAGGTGGACGTGCACGGGGGAGGCGGGGGCGCGGCGGTCATGCGGGTGGCGCGGGCGATCGGCTGGACTCACGTCGCCGACGCGCTGCGGGAGCACCTCCACGCCTGCTGCATCTCCCTCGGCCTCCTCCTCGTCGCCGCTGCCTGCCCGCACGTCCCGCTGCTCAACTCAGTCGGCCGCCTGCAGGCCGTGCTCATCGCCGTCGCCTTCCCTCTCGTCGGGGTAATGACCCCTACTTTGCCCATTTACTACCTTTTGGCTCTCCAGAGTCCAGACCATTACCAGGGATCACTACTAACTAGTACTGTACTTGGTAGTCTATTTGTTCTATGCTCACATCACAGCTGCTTCAACATTTGCACTTTCAGAGGAAATAGATAGTTGGGCTGCGTCAATTCTATGCTGTATCTAAATGCTTGAAGTTTGGTAAGAAAATTAGAGCATAGGGTTGGGATTTTAGGTACAGTAAGCACACTTCAACTAGTTTATACATTGGAAACAGCATAGGGAAGCTACTGTTTGTATGCCACCACATAACTCTCCAGTAGCTGTCCAAGCTTCGAATTAGCTAAGGTTCAGTTAAAGCGTCTTAGCAATTGATATGACAACTGCATTGGTGTAAAATAGGGAATTCATTGAACATGGAACTGTGTTTTGCTTGGCTTCCTAAAAAGGGAGATCAGAGGAGAAGCCTTAGTTTTGAGGTCACTTGCGAACTTCGTACTCGTTTGACACTCCTTTCCTATCTTGCAGGTATCTGCAGCGCTTGATGCTCTTGTAAATATTGCTGATGGTAGAATAAATATCCATGTCCTCATGGCTCTTGCAGCATTTGCTTCTATATTTATGGGAAATGCATTGGAGGGTGGCCTGCTTCTTGCAATGTTTAACTTGGCTCATATTGGTACATTTCTTTTGATAACATCTGAAAGCCCCTACCCTTGTGTTAGCTCCTGTTGTCTGTTTATTAGAAGTTCACTGTTCTCGTTTCTTACAGCTGAAGAGTATTTTACAAGTAAGTCAATGTTTGACGTGAGGGAACTGAAGGAAAATCACCCTGAATTTGCGCTGTTGTTAGAAACAAGTGGAGAAGAATCTGTACAGTTTTCAAATCTAAGTTACACCAAGGTTCCCGTGCACGATCTCGAAGTGGGTTCTCATATCTTGGTTAGAGCTGGTGAGGTGTGTTATATCTTGTATAGAAGTTAAATTCTTGCTTTCCTATTTTTGTTTTCATTTCATAGCTTCTTCATGCATTTTTCAATTTGTTTCTAACTGCGCACAATAATTTGACTTATCTTTTTTTCCCCTACCTGTTGATGGTATTCTAATTCTAGATGGTTAGAATTTTTTCTCATTTTAGTGCAGTTCTTGTATTCTTTAGGCTGTGCCTGTTGATGGTGAAGTCTACCAAGGTTCGTCAACTGTCACAATTGAGCACCTAACTGGTGAAACAAAACCTTTAGAAAGGACAGTTGGAGATGCCATACCAGGTGGCGCCAGGAACTTGGAAGGAATGATGATTGTAAAGGTTTGCTTTTCTCCCTTCAATGAAGAAGATGTTTCAACTTTCTTTGATGAAGAGATGGAAAATGGAAACCTAGTTAATCGTTGGGGATTGGACAGATGTTTAGTTTTAATACGCATTTGTTACTAGTACTATTTCTTCTTTTCTAGTACATCATGTTTGCTATCTGTTCTAGAGTGTCGCCTTGCCACCTTGCAAGAGAGTCATTTGTTTGCCTGTTTACTACCTTTTATAGGTGACCAAGTCATGGGAGGATTCAACGCTCAACAGAATTGTCCAATTGACTGAAGAGGGCCAGCTAAACAAGCCAAAGTTGCAAAGATGGCTTGATGAGTTTGGAGAGTACTATAGCAGAGTTGTGGTAGCCCTTTCTTTAGGTGTTGCACTTTTGGGACCATTACTTTTTAAGTGGCCCTTTTTTGGTAACTCAGGTAATCCTCTAATGTCTCACTGCTGTATTGGTCCTGTCATATACATATACTACTTATATAAAACATATTAGATACTTCTGATAGTTCTACAACCAATATGCTTTGGTACATTTCATACTGATGATTTTGATTTGCCAATTTTAATGATTTGATACACTTAGGTCCAGGCTTGAACTGTCTCTGTTCTGACATTTTCTTTAGTCTGTAGGGGTTCAATTTACCGTGGATTAGGACTTATGGTGGCTGCATCTCCTTGTGCATTGGCTGTAGCTCCATTGGCATATGCAACTGCAATCAGTTCTCTTGCTAGTAAGGTACTGTTTGAAATCTTCAGTTGTTGGAACTCTTTATTTTGGGGTGATACAACACTTTCTTGGCTTCTAAACTTCATGAAAGCATCAACCATTTAGTTCATAGCTTCATATTGCTCATAAGTGCGGGTAAAACCCATAGTATTATCAATATGAATTATCTTTTTTTAATGATTGGCGTAATTACTGCAGCTATGAAGTTCCTCCTGTAATTAATTGGAGATAGCACCGTAGCAATCTTGCTGCTTTCTGAATATACCCTCTCTTACGAGCTGCTTGATTTCTGGCGGGTATAGTGGATAATGGATTGATGAACCTATGCTTTTGTTCTTCTCTAGGGAATTTTGTTGAAAGGTGGTCATGTCTTGGATGCTCTTTCGTCTTGTCAGTCTATTGCTTTTGATAAGACAGGCACATTAACAACTGGGAAGCTTATGTGCAAAGCAATCGAGCCTATCCATGGACATTTAGGTGTGAAAAATGGTCATAGTAATCCTTCTTGTTGCACTCCAAACTGTGAAAATGAGGCACTAGCTGTTGCTGCAGCCATGGAAAAAGGAACAACACATCCTATCGGAAGGTACAGAAAATAGATAACTTTCGAAGAGCTGATTTGTTCGTTTTATTCTGATTACGTGCATTCTTATTTCTCATGAGTACAACTCTGCAATAATTGGGCTTTCTAAGTGTTGCTAGAAGCCTAGAATCTACTCCCTGGACCCAGTGTAAATATTGTACCACTGTTGTTGTTAAGGTGTTGAAACTCAGGCAATAGTTCTGTGTTGCTTATTTGGAAGCAAAGCCAGTAGGCTCATTCTGGTTGCATGTGAATGCTTGAATTTCTAATTTTCTATTCACACTGCCACACATGCCACTAGTGGCTGTCTTGCACTGGACCAGCATGGGCTCAAGTTAACATGAATGTTGCAGTGATCTTATATATTCCTATTGAGAACTGACTGTTTAAAAGTTCCCATGCCCTTAACCTTAGTGTATACTTTCTTGTCTTTTTTGTATTTTTGAATCATGGCATTGGGTGATTGCAGTGTATATTACTATACATTCTATTGTCCATTTTTGTTTTATGCACTGAAATTATAGAATAATCTATGGCAAACAATTGACATACAGTTTGCATGATCACAGGGCTGTTTTAAAGCACTCTGTTGGAAAGGAGCTTCCAGTGGTCTCTGTGGAAAGTTTTGAATGCCTACCTGGTATGGGAGTTGCTGCTACTTTGAGTGGTGTAAAGGTACGTCTAACTTCTATAATATTTTTCAATCATCAAAATCATCTGGAATTGTCAGATATATCACAGACCTTGCTTTAGATAAAATTCAGGTGTATTACTGGAAACACCACTGACATTTAGTGTATACTGTAGGCGCCAACACTCTTGTAGTGTAGCGGTAAGTTCCCTTGTTGTGGGAGACAAAAATGTCCCCTGTTGGCAACCAAAAAATAGTGGCAGGGCGCTGGCCTGTGGCGTCTGTAGTTGGTTTGGGCCCTCATACTAGTTGCAGTGGTCGCCAGCCCAGGTTAAGGTGAGGCCCTATAGGGTGAAGCCAGGGTTCAGGGGTTTTCTTGGTTGGTTTGGCTGAGAGCTTCAGTTCAATACCGTGGGGGCATCTTTCCCCACCGGCCAGCATATGTTTCATCCAATGGATGCAATTGTAGTTTAGTAGCTATCATATTCTTCAATAGGGGCATGTTTTAGATTTTGATAAATTAGCATGGTTGTTATTTAGTGTTTGGTCACTATGAAGGAACTGGAAGAGCCAGCTTTGACATGCTAACTTTGACACCTCATACATTTGCATTACAGGTAAGAGAAAATGAAAATGAGCTATCTGAGGCATCTATCGGTTCTGTGGACTATATTTCTTCACTATATAGATCCAATGGTGAATCAGAGCAAATAAGAGCAGCAGCAAAAAGTTCTGCATATGGGCCTGAATTTGTCCAAGCTGCTCTATCTGTTGACAAAAAAGTAAGTTAACTTGAGAACCAAACTCTTTCTCCTTTCATGTATCTGGCCATGTATTTTCATTCTAGTCCACCTAAGCGACAAACCAGCATGGCCCCATGTGTCCATTGCACAGTAAAAAGCATAAGCACTAGGCGGTCCAGATTCTAGTGTTTGGTCCATCTGATAGCCTGCCTATTCTGAAGCTTGTTCAGCAGGTGCCCTGATAATTTGAATCCAATGAGTTGGGCTTGGGCTTGTTTGGATACGCCTTCTTTGAGTTCTACTTAGAAGTTAGAACCTTTGAACTTGCTCTTGTTTAAGTGAAGCTGACCTTAGTTTGCTTTGCATAGTCATAATGATGACCTTACCTTGTTTGGCCGACCCACTCACTGGCAAGAAGGCTGTACAAGTGACTGTATGAAGGCATACTTATACTCATGATTTTGTAGCAGTGCCCCCCCCCCCCCCCCCCCCCCCCCCCCCCCCCCCCTCTTCCCGCTCTCTCAAACAGTACACAGATTTGAATGTGCTATCATCATTTGAGTCGTGATTTGTAAGAATTAGTTTCCAGTGTATTATATAGCAGCTGATTTCAACTTTTCCAGGTAACTCTTTTTCACTTTGAGGATGAACCACGCTCTGGTGTTTGTGAAGTTATATCTACCTTAAGAGAGAAAGCTAAACTTCGCATTATGATGCTTACTGGAGACCATGAATCAAGTGCCCATAGAGTTGCTAAAGCTGTTTGTATTGAAGAAGTCCACTTCTCTTTAAAGCCAGAGGATAAATTAAATAAAGTAAAAGCAGTTTCAAGGGAAGGAGGTACTTATACCTGTTCTATGTATGCCTATCAAAAGTCAACTATATGATTCTATCATGGCTTTAAGTTTTACATATATCTAAGTATGCACTTATATAGCTTTAGCCTTTAATCCTGCAATGTGGTAGCCACGGTTGCTTTCTAAGTGATTCCTATCAGTCCTATGTACTTCCTCACCACATGACTTGATCTAACAAAATCATTGGTAGTTGTCTTCATAGTTTTCACCACTTCTCATGCTGCATGAATCTATCGATCCCAACAATTTTGTTCCTACTTCAGTTTATTTTCTGGACATAAGCAACCTGCCAGCCAGCTACAGAATCCTGCCTTTTGTCCATGACTAAATGTTCCTTGTGTACAATTAAACTGTAAAATTGAACATTGTTACTTTTTGTTGTGCTCACTTTCCTGGCGATTATTCATTATTTACTTTTTTGTTCGTTTCCAGGTGGAGGTTTAATAATGGTTGGTGATGGTATAAATGATGCACCAGCTCTTGCCGCCGCAACAGTCGGAATGGTTCTAGCCCAACGTGCCAGTGCAACTGCAGTGGCTGTTGCAGATGTTCTGCTGTTGCAGGATAATATTTGCGGGGTGCCATTCTGCATTGCTAAGGCTCGTCAAACAACTTCATTGGTACGGTCTTTTGTTTGCATGTGTGACACTTTAGCTTCAGATGCAATATTACTGTTTCTTACGCTTTTAGGTCCATCCTTACAGGTGAAACAAAGTGTAGCTCTGGCCTTAACTTGTATTGTTTTTGCTGCGCTTCCTTCTGTCCTGGGATTTCTTCCTCTTTGGTTGACTGTAAGTTCCTTTTCATGGCTTAGTGATGCACCTGTGTTTGTGTAACTAGGAAATTTAACTGATTGTTCAAGTGCCCTGATGGCCTGAACCCTATTAGTTATTTGTGGCATACTGAATTACTAAACTGTTGAGTTGGATAAAATGCAATCTTACAGATATGCATTGGTAGCATAATAGAGTGGTACCTTCACTTTCTACACAAATGGGAGAGTGTTGAGCACCATCACTACTCCTGTTACCATGTGATTCACATACATACATAATCCTTTCTTTGGTGTCCTTATTCCTACATCTGCTACAATTTCCAGGTACTTCTTCATGAAGGAGGAACCCTTCTAGTGTGCTTGAACTCGGTACGAGCCTTGAACGCTCCGACATGGTCCTTGGTAGATGACATCCGGCAGCACGTTGATAGCTTAAGGAATTATTTGTCATCCAAGTTCAACAGCTCTTCCTCAAGCTATGCTGCAAACACTGCCCCCTTGTAGATACAGTGTACAGCAACGGTTGTCTTTTTTTACCTTCTTTGTGTACCACCGTTTTGAATTTAGGCGAGGGATTCTATCTAACGTAATTTTTGTAGGGCTCTGTACTCTTATCACCACCATGTAAAGAAAGAAATCTGGCTCCAGGTTGAGCTGAAAGTCAAAAGCCAGTGATGTTACGATGTGGCGTAGAAGCATCATTTGTTGGGCCCGTCGGTTATCTGGAATACATACAGGTGCAGGAGCTGTACCACTGTTGAGATCAGGGAAGTCTAATCGCCTATTTCTTGCTTACAGAAGCTATAGACTCTGCTGCTCTGAGGTCGATTGATTAGTTTAATGTTGACTGTCCACTTGCCCAGTCAGCATCGGCCGTGTCTTATAACTCCATAGAAGATTATCCCTGGATGCAGAAGTTGCAGTGCCACTGGCACACTGGCTATATAGATACAGATACAGATACAGAGTATAGATATGGGTAGATACAGATATAGATTGTTAGCTTAAATCTTCTCTGTCGATTCGCTGAATATCGTCCGGCCGTCCGCCGTTGCACGCGGTCTCTTCTCATTTGGGAGAACTTCCTGCTTAAACCAAAAAAACCTGTGGCAAAGAGAGGGCCGATTACATTTCTCCTGAGTTTGTGTGTAGTATTAGCCATGACCATGGCGTGCAGTAGTATTAGTCACCGTCCATGCTGCACAAAGTCAATCTTCTCCTAGAGTCTAGAGAGGATCAAAGGCAACCTCGCTGAATGTTTTAACCACGAGCTAGCTGACTCCGTCCATTTGCCTACCGATCGAGCTAATCAAGTCGCCACAAGAAACATTGACGCACGTACATGCCCACGTAGTCACGAGAAATCGTACTGCCAATCAAAACAGCCACAAAAATCTGCAGCACCAGTTGCCTAAATTTTGACCCAGAGTACGTTCTTCCACGCCTCACCCTCACTGACGGGTACTATACGGTAGCGAGTTGCGACAGGTAATTCCGGTATTTCGAGAACACCCGCCCATGCAACGGAGAAATAGCTCAGCTTTTCGTTGTTCAATCAATCAGAAAAAAGAGGGAAAGAAATTAAACTCAGCTAGCTTTTCCTCTGACCAAAGCACACACTAGTAGTTTTGCTGCCACATCCATCTAGAGTGTCGAAAATAGTTTCCTTCTTCTCCTGGGCTTTCCGTAGGCACCAGGCAGTCAGGCACGACTTTCCACGCCCGTGCTCGTGCATATATTGACATATACAGTACTTCATACTGATACTGCCTATACATACCTTCCTATAAATACCCTGTTCAGCAACGCCACTTGTGCACCATAGCACCCACCGGCCACCTCTTCTCTTCTAGTAACAAATTAAAGCCAAAAAGGAAGAACTGATAGCTTTTGGCCATGGCGAAGTCTGCTGGCGCCGTTCTGCTCGTCGCCGCCCTGCTCGGCTGCCTTGTCTCGGCGTCGCTCGCCGACCAGGGCACCGCCACCTACTACACCGTATACACTCGTGCGTCGCCGTCGCTCGCTCGCTCTGCTAGCCGCGCCGGCGGCCGGCCATCGATCACATATGCATCATGAATACACTATCACGCGTTGTTTTCTGAATTTAACACATGCATGCATGCGTCACCATGCGTTGTGCACGCGCAGCGTCGGCGTGCTACGGGTTCCAGGACGAGGGCACGATGATCGCGGCGGCGAGCGACGGGCTGTGGGACAACGGCGCGGCGTGCGGGCGGATGTACCAGGTGTCCTGCGCCGGCGGCACCAACGCCACCCCGAACCCCTGCAAAGGCGGCTCCGTCACCGTCAAGATCGTCGACCGCTGCCCGTCGCCGGGATGCCAGGCCACGCTCGACCTCTCCCAGCAGGCCTTCGACATCATCGGCAACCTCGACGCCGGCAAGATCCTCATCAACTACAACCAGTACGCACGCACGCCGCTTCACCATATAAATCTTCTTCCCCGGCCTGTTCAGTTGGTGTTTTTTGTTTATTTTCTTTTAGACACATGAATAATAAATATTTGTATTGTTTTGCAGGGTGTAATTAAAGAGAAGAAAAAACACAAATTAAAAGGATCTAGGAGCTATATATATGGGCTTCATGACTATTTCAGGAATAAGTTGGGTAATAATATGCACGTGAAACAAAAAAATAATACATCGTGCCTATAGCTAGAATAAAACCACGTTGTATGTTTAATAATTCGAATGAATGGATGCAGCTCTCCCTGCTTCTCTTGTGTGTTCGGAAAAGGAAAAAAATAATACTACAGGTTGTTGTAATATTATTAGATACCAAATGAATAAATTGGGTGTATACACACAATAATCTTGTTCAAACATTGCTATATATCTTTATTGACAAATTTCTTATAGTCTCTCTCTTACAAATTATAGTCACTTTGACTTTGCCATCTCTACCATTGGCAAATTAAACTTTGTAGAAATATGTTGACACATCTACAAATTATTATTTTTTCTCGACCAGTCAAGAGATTTGTGCGTCTCTATATTAAGGTAGAGAAAAGTTTAATACAACACGCTTTAGCGGCGCTCTAAGAGGTCAAATGAATTTTACATGAACGCTCAGATCCACCTGAAATCTATAGTGCTAGATTAGACGTTGATCAACCCGAAGAGAGGCGCCAGCTAGGAGGACTATGCCTGGGCAGCTGAGCGACGGTGGCAGCGCTTGCGAGGACCCACGTCACCGACCGACAGGAACAATTCACTAAGCGACACATGTTCCCGGGATCATTGCTGCAGATTTCGTCGTACGCCTTCATGGCCGCCTTGGACAGAGACAACACCACGCTAGTAAGTCATAGTCACTTCAAGACAAGCTACTCACCACACTTGGACATCGGGATATGCGACGATATCCGCCTGCTCCTCTTGGGGAGCACTGGCGGTGCACGAACGTCGTGAGTCGTATCATCCCGGGCAACTCCAGGAGAGGCAACTGCCTCGGCTAATTTGTAACTCGCTTGATGAAGAGCTTGAGGAACCTATCGGCAAAAGTGACTGCACTCTTAAGACATATTCAATGGTGGATTAAGTGAATCTGATTTAGGCCCTATTTGATACCCTTCGATTATAGTAATCTCCAAATAAAATTGATTATATGATGAATTATTATAATTAAAACAGAGAAGGAGCTGAGGAAGATGAATAATACGTGCTTGAGGTGACGCCACATGCTGAATGCAGATTGCAAAGAGGCGTCATTGGTGCTTAGTAGAGGGGGGGGGGGGGGGGGGGGGAGATGTGGACGTTAAGTTCCAGGTTGGCTAGCTGGCTTGGCATGACACATTACCAAAAGTAACAAAGTTGTAGCTAAGTTAGTGTTTTTCGGGGCAATTGTATAGTTGATCCGATAAAACGGATTATGTGAGAGTTAGTCACTATATCGGTAGTAAATAATTAGAAATCCCCTATATTTGGGCCTGCGTCCATACTAGCACTATGGGCTTAGTGTCATGTCGGGCTAGGGCTGTGCCTAGGGCCACTCATTGATCTGTTTGGTCATCTATATCAACAGTGACAAAATGCGATCGGGTTATTGCTTTTTCATTGAGGATGGAAAAACATATTCACAAAACCTATTTGAGTTATTGGATTTGGATCGACGTGTCCAGTGGTCAGAACGCAAATGCTAAATAAAACCAGTCACCTGATGAGGACCAGACAGAACAGATACTCTACAAAACCCTAAAAAGTTGCCATGACACTGTCCACACATGGCGCGCACCGGCCGATATATTCCACCAAATAACATATATGGAGATCAATATACCACCGTTCCAAAACTTCGATGAATAAAAGAGAGAGAAAGAATAACACAAATACTGATGGCTAAGGACGAGAGTACACAACGCGCCGCTCCACAGTTACCGGGAAGAAGAGAGTGTTCATCACGCAGGACGCAGCTACGTGTGCAGGAGAGAAACAGTCTCCTAAACTTGTTCAAACCCAGCACCACCATTTCAGCTCTGCTCTTGCATGCTGCTGCCGGATCGCGTCCCTTCCGCTCTCCGGTCTCCATTTATAGCGCATACCCCTGAGACTCTCAGACTCGCTCTCGCCACTGTCCTCCGGCCGCCATGGCAACTGCTGCTGCGCCATTGCTCCTCCTCGTTGTCCTCTCCCTGGCGCTCGGCGCCCATGGCGACAAGCCCGGGGAGCACCACGACGACCTCACCAGGAAGAGCTTCCCGCCGGGCTTCGTCTTCGGGACGGCGTCGTCGGCGTACCAGGTGGAGGGGAACACGAACAAGTACGGCCGGGGCCCCAGCATTTGGGACACCTTCGTCAAGTATCCAGGTGAGATCATCGAGTCGAGATGCAACCATGCATGCCAGCATCATCACGGCATTTTATATGTCGATCTCCTGTATTTTTCATCCATCATCCACCTGGTGCTTCGTTCTCTGATCGATCGATGTCGTCGTCTTTGGATGGATGTCGTCTGTGCTTGAATTGGGCAGGCGCTACTCCTGATAACGCGACTGCAGAAGTGACAGTCGACGAGTACAATCGCTACATGGTTCGTGAAGCGAAATGTCTGAATATGATTTAAGCGTTGATTGCTGATTTGTGATCCATTGATCAGTAGTTTCTCTTCCTTTTCTTCTGGTGGCATAATGCAGGACGATGTGGACAATATGGTTCGGGTTGGATTCGACGCGTACCGCTTCTCGATCTCATGGTCGCGCATTTTCCCCAGTATGTGTTGATCGATGAAACATATATAGTACACAACAGTCAGTGGTGAACTCCATGATTCATATATAGGGCTTTGTAATTTCACAGCAATAACAGGCATGATGTGTCTTTTTTTTTTGGGGATGAAATATAATGCAGGTGGAATTGGGAGGATCAACAAGGATGGTGTGGATTACTACCACAGGCTCATCGACTACTTGTTGGCGAATCGTATGTGATGCTAGTCCCTGATCTTCTTCACCTTTCTTTGAGTTCACCTACGGACTCCACGTTTCAGATTTTTGGGTGTGGGCATGAATCTTTTTTGCTTGTTTAATCTGTGCAACAGATATTACTCCCTATGTTGTTCTCTACCACTACGACCTTCCTCAGGTTCTGCAAGACCAGTACAATGGCTGGTTAAGCCCCAGAATTCTGTAAGTCTTCATGATATATCGATATACACACCATCATTTTCTTGTAGTAGTAAAAGTACAGAAACAACTCAGGGTATTTTTTTATTAAAAAGATTATATATATACAAGGTTGTTTCATGGAAAAAAATATAATCCCATTTTACAACCTTTAAAAATTGGGTGTGAATCCTGCTTTGAACCCCACAATTACACAAACCACTCACTTTTCAATGCATTCAACCTTCAAATATGTTCCCTTCTCAGACTTCTAGTGTTGTCATAAAATTAGTATGGTTTTGGATGACATGGTGTTTATGGAGACATGGCCAGTGGCTAGGTAGTATTCAAAATTTCAAAATTCATAAATGGCTTGAAAACTTGCAAAATTTCTTGCTTTTACTAAGGAGCGATTGTAATTAATTAAAGGAATTTTATAAGTGAGATAAAATACAATAGAAGTGCATTTTTTTTTAGATAATGGAGGGTTCCCAACTTCACATCTTCTAACGAAGATGCATCAAGCCACAATCATTACAAAGAGATAGCAGATGCCTCAATAGTAGAAGTGCAAATATAAATAGCTAATGTCTAAAAGTAAATTGAACTTTGTCATTATGTTGGTTAAAATGAACTGCCTACTAAATTGATTTAGTATCTTATTATGTTCAACCGAAATCTCTTGGAAAATATATCAATGCCATCTATAAACTAGATTTTTTTGGAACAACATGTCTGAATTGGAATTCTTTTTAAAAAAAACTCGGGCCATGGGAGGTTAGACAACCTCCGATAGAGGATTTCTCATCTTAGTCCGAGAAAACCCTCAAACCCCATACCTCGCCCGCACATAGGGGTCCATAACCCGGTGAGAGTGCCGGCACCACAAATTTGTGCTTTAGGAACGCAGGGCAGGCGAGGAGGTTCTTTGAACTCTGGTCACGGGGACGCTCTACAGAGACTTGACCAATTAGTCTAGCAGCTGGTGGTCGGAATTCTTTTTAGATAAGGGAACTAGGTTCAGCGTGTCACTTTAAACAACTCGAAAACAAATATTATATGCAGGCATGAGTGTTCAAAATTGGACTAAAACTAAGATAATAAGGTTGTAAAATGGACCTTATTCTGTTGCGAATGTCTTGTTGAATAATAATGATTGTCACAACTGAAGAATCACTTTTATGGTTTCCGTCTTTCCTGTTCTTTGTGAGTTCTGACTAGAATAATTATTAATTAACCAGGTCTCTGATTCACAAACCCATATATACGTTGACTTGAATTTTCTTTTCTGATTATGGTTACCATTTTTGCAGGGGTGATTTCACAGCATTCGCAGATTTTTGCTTTAAGACATACGGCGATAGGGTGAAGAATTGGTTCACCATCAACGAACCCAAGATGATAGCTAACCATGGCTATGGAGACGCCTTCTTCCCCCCTGCCAGATGCACCGGTTGCCATTTCGGCGGCAATTCCGCCACCGAGCCGTACATCGTCGGCCATCACCTTCTCCTGGCACATGCTGCTGCTGTCAAGCTATACCGCGACAAGTACAAGGCTAGTGACCAACCACCCAATGCAATTCCTGCTCTATGCATTTCACAGTTTTGTTTCCATTTGCACACACACACCATGCTTGCATGCTCATGTCATAAAAACTACGATTGTTTCAGGCTCAGCAGGGTGGAAAGATTGGCATCCTGCTTGACTTCGTCTGGTATGAGCCGCTCACCAAGTCGATCGAGGACGAGTACGCGGCGCACCGGGCTAGGATGTTCAACATTGGCTGGTGATGAACCTTACACAACCATAATGATCATGCATGTAAATGGTACTGTGATGCCCATCTGTTCCAAGTATGTTGCAGGTTCCTGCACCCAATCACCTACGGCCATTACCCGGAGACGATGGAGAAGATAGTGATGGGAAGGCTGCCCAACTTCACCTTCGAGCAGTCTGCAATGGTGAAAGGTTCAGCAGATTACATTGCCATCAACCACTACACGACATATTACGCCAGCAACTTCGTCAACGAGACACACACTAGCTATCTCAACGATTGGCATGCCAAAATTTCATGTACGGTTATTCATTTCAACATGCACTACTGCTGAATAGAGATTAAACGAAAACCATCTCTCTCTCTTTATATTACTTGTTGTTTATTTATTTATTTATATATGTCGCTAACACATTGGATCTATCATCTTTTCAGACGAGCGAGATGGCGTGCCTATTGGCAAAAGGGTAACATGGTTTTCTCTAATATATATAGCCACATCTGACTGAAAATGAAGAGAACTACAACCTATATATGCAGTGACTTTCTGATATATGTAAAACCTATGCAGGCATACTCGGACTGGCTTTACGTTGTTCCATGGGGGCTCTATAAGGCTCTGATTTGGACAAAGGAGAAGTTCAACAACCCTGTCATGCTCATCGGCGAAAACGGTATGTAGATCACCAAGTCCCAGCACCTCTTCATCAATTTTCAGCAATTTAACCATGAATATACAATCTCAAAAGCATGAATATATATATAATCTTGATACAAAATTTAACCATGATATTCATATATATTTCCAGGAATTGACCAAAATGGAAATGAAACTTTGCCGTTTGCCCTGTATGACAAGTTCAGGATAGACTACTTCGAAAAGTACCTTCATGAGCTCCTATTTGCCATACGCGATGGTGCAAATGTCTTCGGGTACTTTGCTTGGTCACTGCTGGACAACTTTGAGTGGCGGCTTGGCTTCACCTCCAAATTTGGAATTGTATATGTGGACCGAAACACGTTCGTTCGGTACCCCAAGGACTCAGCTCGATGGTTCCGCAAGGTGATAAAGAACGAGAACTAAAAGCAGGAACTATGTGGTGGCTAGCATGTGCTTCTTTAGTTGCGTTTTTGTTGGGGCCATGTTTGGTCCTTGTGAATAAAATGTCAAGTAGTATAGTTTAGGGCTTCGAATATAATAAAGACGATTCTTTTCTTCTCCTTTTAGTGCTTCATGTTTTTTTTATGATTGTTCATTACTGAGTTGTATCCTCATTGTGCAACAAAGTCATACACTAAATTTATATAAATGATGTTCAAAAAACTAAAACAAAATTTGGAACACACAAGTTTTTGCCAACAAGAATAATCACTACCCAGAACAGGTCTGCATTGCTGAGTCTAAACCCTTGCGGGGAGCGGGGAAGTGGCAGTGATGGGAGGTCCGGAACCGGCAGTGATGAGGTTTTTTAGAAAATCAAAATCATTAAATGAAAATGTTAACAACTATAAAGTTTTATATTTTTTGAAGATCTATAACTTTGTTTTGGTCTTTCACCATTCGATGCCGTTTTGACAATTTAAATTTCAAATATGAGAAATTCAAAAGTAATTTTTTTCATGGATAGATGTTTTCCAATGAAAAAGTTGTCAACTATAAAGTTGCATAAATTTTTGAGATATATAACTTTGTTTTGATCGTTTCTCCGACCTAAGGTCATTTGAAAAATTCAAATTAATTTCAGATATGAGAAAATTCAAACATAATTTTCCTTGGATAGATGATGTCAAATAAAAATGTTACCAACTACAAAGTGTACACTTTTTGAGATCTACAACTTTCCTTTTGGTCGTTTCTCCATCCGTGGTCATTTGAAAAATTTGAATTTCAAATGTGAGAAATTCAAACATAATTTTAGTTGGATAGATTATTTTAAATTTAAAAGTTGTCAACTAAAGTTGCATAACTTTTAGAGACTTACAACTTTTGTGTTGGTCGTTTCTCCATCCAAGATCCTTTACTACCACCACACACTACAAAGTTGTATAACTCACTTGTGACTATACACCACATGGACTACTTTGATATTAACTCAAAAAATCTTGGGATGCATATTTAGACATCCAAATGATATCAAACAAAAAGTTTGAACTATAAAGTTGTAGATCTCATCGAGTACTAAAACTTTGGTATAAAATCCGTCTTCTCAAACATCTATGAGAAAGTTATGAAGTTTTTCGTACAATTATCACTGCCGGTTTCAGCCAAAAACGAGCAGTGATGACCCCAATATTATTGATGGGTGGCTTATCACTGCCAGTTCTAGCCACAAATTAGCAGTAATATCATGAACTGACAATGATATATATTATCACTACTGGTCCACGAGAAACCGACAGTGATGGGCTAGCAATGAAGGTCAACTTTGTAGTAGTGAATGTTCTCGATTAATTCTAAAAGTAGTTCCCATACTTGCAATGTCATACGGATACTACTTATAGAAATTATTTCCACAAAAATTCAGATCCAATCTCCCTCTTTTCTCGGCTATTATCTTCCTAACCCCACTACATGCCTTTTGTTTTCATGAAGATTTTTTTTTTTGCATGGGAAGCCATTTCTTTCACTCTCCTTCTTAACTCAAAGGTCACACCATCATTTTGCTTACTATATATTGCACACTTGATTTATGGCATGAAAATCATCTTAGGGTTGTGTTAGGTTTGAGAATGAGGGATGGGGTGATTTATTATGGTTTGTTTTTTTGGAATGGTCTCGTTTGATTTTTTGGTGAAAGTAATGAAGACATCATCCCAGTTCTATGTTTCGTTGGAGGGACGATTTTGAAGAGGATACATCACCATTGTAGATGTGTTAAGCGGGACGTGCCTATCTTTCTGCCCCAACTTCTTCCTTCTTCACAATGCCTATCTTTTAGGAACGGTTACATCCCACCTATCCCTAAACTAAACATCAGTATGAAGTGGGATATTCTACTTTGTCCCTGTGCCACACCTAACCAAACACACTCTTAATCATTCTGTTGCAATTGTCCATGCACACACGAGACATGAAATACTCCACTTCTACGAGGAGAAGAGAAGAAGGAATATAAGCAAAAATGACTTGTAATCTGAAACGTAGGGAGTATTTTATATATAGATAGACAAAATATGCAACATGCAAAATTACTACTCCCTCCATTTCAAATTGTAAGTCATTCCAAGAATCTTGTTGAGTCAAAGTTTATAAAGTTTGATCAAATTTATATAATATGATAATAACATATTTGATATCAACTAAGTATCATTAGATTCTTTATTAGTTATATTTTCATACTATACCTATTTGATGTCATAAATATTTATATTTCTCTCTATAATCTTTGGTCAAACTTAAAATGTTTTGACTCCCCAAGATTCTTGGAATGACTTACAATTTGGAATGGAGTGAGTACTTGAAAAGTAGAAGCCGCACATGCTATGGCACAGCATTGGACTTCAAAGTATAGCGCCGCCGCCGGAGATTAGCTCTCTAGAAACCAGAAATGGAATTGGGTTGTTATTGTCCAACGTTTATGGCGGCCGTGATCCATTTGTTCATGAGTTTGCACCGGATTAAACTTATTGACCGTTGTGCGCGTAACGTACGTAGTCAATATCAGTCCCTGTCCCGGCATGCGTGCATGCATGATGTGCACAAGTCAAGTCTTCTCGATCGTTGCCTCTCAGAGATGGCAAACGGATTAATCTCGTTGGATTTTTTTCGACCGAGATAGATCTGCCCCGCTAGTAGCCAACGATCGACGCAAAAAAATACTGATGAATTGAAGGCAGCGTGTTCTGAAACGTGCAGTTGCCGAAAAATTGACCTGCTATAGCTAGCGACATGTAAGAATTTGGATTTTGGACGACATGTAATATTGCAAGTCCAGCCACAGAGACCGGCCGGCGGCCAAACTCTTCTTTCTTCTCATCTTCTGACCCCAAAAGCAAGGGGGAGACCCTTGCTCCGGCCGTAATCTTCTACATCTTCCTCCTAAATTTGTCCGCATATATGCATGGAGCCAGAATTTTCCCAGGTCGACCGGCACTGCACCCAGCACCAGCAGATAGTAGTATGGCTCATCATGCATGGATAGGCGTGCACACTGGCACATGGATCTCCTGGGTTTTCCATGCAGCTAGCTTAGCAGCCATTATGCAGGCATGATTTTCCACGCGCGTCCTCTTATAAATACGCCACTCCACCGGCCTCCACTTGTCCACCAAGCAGCAAAACCAATAGCATCGCCTAGCTAACTAGCTAGCTAGCCCTTCTCTGTTCTCTTTCTCTCAACGACGGGAAAAGGAGCCGCCGTTGCATAGATCGAGTAGCTAATAAGCTTCAACCTGCTGCCGGCCATGGCGAAGTCTGCTGCCGTCGTCGTTCTCGTCGCCGCCCTGCTCGGCTGCCTTGTCTCGGCGTCGCTCGCTGACCAGGGCACCGCCACCTACTACACCGTCTACACTCGTGCGTAGCTCTACCTCTCTACTAGCCGCCGGCCTCTACATTTCTTCATGGCATCATGATGAATATCACACGTTGTTTTCTGAATTTTAACACACGCATGCGTCACTCCGTGGTGTGCGTTCATTCTGCATCATGCATGCAGCGTCGGCGTGCTACGGGAACCAGGACGAGGGCACGATGATCGCGGCGGCGAGCGACGCGCTGTGGAACGGCGGCGCGGCGTGCGGGAACATGTACACGGTCACCTGCGTCGGCGGCACCAACGACACCCCCAACCCCTGCAACGGCGGCGGCTCCGTCACCGTCAAGATCGTCGACTACTGCCCGTCGCCGGGATGCCAGGCCACGCTCGACCTCTCCCAGGAAGCCTTCGCCGCCATCGGCAACCTTGACGCCGGCAAGATCATCATCGATTACAACCAGTACGCATGCAGCGAATTATTGAAACCAAACTTCTTCGATCTTCTCGTGAGAAACTCTTGATCCTCTCGGAATTTGCTCCTGCCTGGCTAAATCTTGTGTTGTTCTCTGCAGGGTGTAAACTGGCAGTGCAAAAGCTTGCAAAAGGAAGCACCAACTTGGCAACTACATACATGCAAAAGCTTCATTCAAGATTGTATTATTCAGGATGACCGAGTTAGTAAATAAACAAGCAATAACAAATCATGTCGTAGTAGTCTTAAGCTACGATCCATGATAATACTAGTACGCACAAATGTCTTCTTCTTCTTCTTCTTCTTCTTCTTCTTCTTCTTCTTCTTCTTCTTCTTCTTCTTCTTCTGAATAATGGTGATCTGCAGCAGAGACGAGACAGTACGTGCGTGTATTATAGTATTATATTGCTGTACCATTTGAGAAATAAATAACCGGGCAGTCCGGGCTTATATATATTTCCGTGCTCTGTAATGTTGGTCAAGATGTGTTCCTAATACAAATAACTTGTACCAATATCTAGAAGCACTTCCTCATATATAGAACAAGAGTTATCTGCACAACTTCGCTTCCCGCCTTAAATCTATGGTCGCTGCTCACTTGGCAACTTGTAGCCATCCCAACCTCCACCCACTACAGGAAAACGGTGAGTTGCCGAGTGCAAATTAATTTGCCAGAGTGCCAGATATCGGGGTAAAAAAAAAACACTCGGCAATTAATTAAATGTCGAGTGCCTAGCACTCGGAAAAAAAACACTCGGCAACTTAATTATTTTTGCCGAGTACCGACTCTCGGTAAAAAAATACACTCGGCACTTTACCACGAGGGCTAACGTCATCCAGCTTCGTTTAAGTTGCCGAGTGCCTGCCGTTTGGTACTCGGCAACTTAATTTAGGCACTCGGCAAATTAATTAAGTTGCCAAGTGCCAACCCTAGGCATTCAACAACTTATTTAATTTTTTTTTTGTTTTTTTGCTCCCAATTTTTTTTGTGTGTTTAGTGAACTATTTTAAACAAAATGTTCAAATTTGGAAGCTTTTCATTGTTTTTTGGTATTTTTCCTTAGTTTATTTTGTTTTCTTCAATTTTCTCGCTTAATGTTCATCTAAAATGCAGGTGCATGAAATAATAGATTTCTTTCGTTCTAAAAATGTTAGTCTTGTTTGATAGTGTAAATGATGGCTAAATCCATGGCCTGCCTCAAAAGTTCGATCAGTGTGCTCACGGGGCAACGTTGCTAACTTCGGTGCTTGTAGTTTTTTAATTATATTAAATACAAACAAATTTCGAAAATCACGAAACTTGTGCACGTGTCACGATCTTATGTGCGTATGTTGTGGTAAAAATTTGAAAAAGTTTCGAGCACGTCGTCACGTACGTTGTTCACAAACCTTAAAGTCCACATATGATAGACTTTCAGGTTTGTGAGCAACGTACGTGACGATTTGCTCGAAACTTTTTCAAATTTTTATCACAACATACGCACATGAGATCATGACACGTGCTCAAGTTTCGTGATTTTCTGAATTTATTTGTATTTTATATAATTAAAAAACTACAAACACCGAAGTTGGTGACGTTGCCTCGTGAGCACGTTGATCGAACTTTCGAGACAGGTCATGCATTTAGCCATCATTTGTACTACCAAACAAGGATAACATTTTTAGAACGAAAGAAATCTATTATTTCATACGCCTACAGTTCAAATGAACATTAAGCGGGAAAATTGAAGAAAACAAAATAAACTAAGGAAAAATACAAAAAAACAATGAAAAACTTTCAAATTTGAATATATTGTTTAAAATAGTTCACTAGACACACACAAAAAATTGGGAGCAAAAAAACAAAAAAAATTAAATAAGTTGCCGAGTGCCTAGGGTTGGCACTCGGCAACTAAGTGGCCCAAATCTCACGCTCCCTCTGTCCCGAGCCGCCGCGTGCGCCCCCGCATCCGTCGCCGCCCCGCCAACGCCCCGCCGACGCGCCGCCGCCCGCACCCGCCCCTTCCCGGGCCCCGCGCCCCACCCGCCCTGCCCGCGTCACCGCCCGCCGCTACGCCGCCCCACCACCCACGCCCAGCAGGCACCCCCGCCCCCACCCCCACCCAGCAGCCCCCCTGCCAACCCCCCCCCCCCCCCACCACCCAACAACCTCACCACCCTCTGCCCCGACCACCCCCACCCCCAGCCACACCCCACCTAGCAGCAGAGAAGAGAGGAGGAAGGGAGAAGGAGGAGGGGAGAAGGAGGAGGACAAGTTTTAGGGGAGGAGAAGAGAGGAGGAGGAGAAGGAGAAAAGGAAGTGAAGGACTCACCGACCATTTTCGTCGATCCGTGCTTTTGCCGTCCTCGTCGCAAAGGTATATGCCCTCTAGTAGTAGTAGTAGTAATTAGTAGTAGTTAGTAGTTAATAGTTAGTAGTAGTAGTAGTTAGAAGGAAGAAGGAGGAGAGTAGTAGTAGTAGTTAGTAGTAGTTAGTAAGTAGTAGTTACTAACTATGTATGTGGTTGTTGGTGTGTTTGGTGTATATGTGGTTGTTGGCGTTCGTGCCACTATTTTGTGCATATGTGGTTGTTGGCGAACAGCGCGCTCGACTCCGCCTCTGTTCCCAACCTTGCGAACATTCGAGCAAGGAGCACGAGCTCATTCCTCCCCATACGCCCTCGGCAGCTGAGCTCACGGACTTGGATTTCGCGGTTAGTACTCGTTCATTGCTTTTACACATCTACCTTACATTTGCATTGTTTAACAATTGTGGATGGCCTGTTGCAGGACAATGTGCGGAGGTTGCAGGCGGCGCAGGAAGCGGCTGAGGAGCAGACGCGGTTGGAGAGGGAGGCTGTACAAGCCCAGAGGGCGGTCGAGGAGAAGAGGCTGCAGGACATGTTCAGGTTCATGACCAACCTTAATTCAATTCCAGGTGTGGTCGTGCCAGAGTCGCTTCTCCATCCAGTTGTGGTTCCTCCTCCACAGCCTTTTGTTTTCGGGACTCCGGTAAGTATGTCTGGTGGTTTATTTGTTTAGCTTATGCGAATTTCCTACAGATACTCATTAATTGACTTCTTCTTTGTGCAGCAAGTGACTATGAGTTCGAACCCGGCGGTTCAAGGCGGTGGTCCTTCTCCACAGCAGGGGTGACCAAATGACACTCCTCCGCAGTCCGGGTTACCAGATGACTCTTCTTCACGACCCGGCTGGTCAGGATGGCCCTAGATACTTGTCATTTGTCTACTTTCATGTTGTCAGGACTTGTATTGGACTTAGACATCTATTCGACTTAGACTTGTGACATATTCGTACCTATGTGATGTATTATGGACGTTTGTGATGGATGTTTGTGATGCTATATGCGTATGATGGATTATGAATGATGGATGTGATGATATATATGTGATTTGAATGGTGGATGAGATATATAAGTGATTTGAATGGTGGATGTGATGTATATGTGATTTGAATGGTGAATGTGATATATATCTGTCTATTTTTGTCTCTGTATTATTGGAAATAAAAAAACAAAAAAATAGCAATTTTTTTTATTTGCCGAATGCCACACTAGGTAAATAAATTAGTTGCCGAGTGCAATTGCCATTGCACTCGGCAACTCTGGGAAACTGGTTGTTTCCCAGAGTTGCTGAGTGCAATGACCATTGCACTCGGCAACTAATTATTAAAAAAAACAAAAAAAATTAGTTGCCGAGTGACTCCCAGCTGGCACTTGCCGAGTGCCAGTTTGGAGGCACTCGGCAACTAAATTCGGCAAAAAAAAATAAAAAAAATTATTTGCCGAGTGCCTCCAAGCTAGCACTCGGCAACTAATTTTTTTTTTTTTTAAAAAAAATTGCCGAGTGTTGTCCATGTCAGCACTCGGCAAAAAATCCGTCAAGGTTGACGGGCCAATTTTTTTGCCGAGTGCTTGGCCAGGCACTCAAAAAATTATTTTACACTCGGCAAATTAGTTGCCGAGTGCCCGAAATCTAGCACTCGACAACTAAATTAGTTGCCAACTGCCTGTCTGCCGAGGGCCATTTGCCGAGTGCGGCACTTGGCAACAAATGGCTTGTTGCCGAGTGCCTCTAGCACTCGACAACTCCGGGATTTCATGTAGTGACCACCACCTTTTCCGTGTCACAATCAGTAACCAGAGATCAACCTTCTTTACAATATTATAACAATATGATTCTCCACAATACATCATTCTCTCCCAAACCACACCCTATGTCCTCAACCTAATATATATTCGACTTATTCAGTTCTGTGAATTTGTTTCTATTCTACCAAATTAAACTTCACCATGTTCATCTAAACAGGTTCAAATTAGTGCATTATCAAGGCATATTTCGTGAACAATTTAGTGTCCAGGTATAAGAGCTTAGTCACACACTCACACCTGGCAGCAGAATGACTGAAACAAAGCCACTAGCTAAAAGGTTAAGCGACAGCTTGAGGTTTCATCCTACAGGAGGGAGAACACTCAACACTGGATGAATCCTGGATTCTCGCTTCAGTCTCTCACGAAAGCTGCGGCTAGCTAGTTAGCAACAACAGGGCTCAGTCTCAGTCTCGTGAATCTGAATGATTTTTATTCCTATCCCATGGATCTGAATCATGGGATAGGAATATGCGACGCCACTCATGCTCGGCAGATTTTACCGGTGCCGCCGGGTGTTCTTCAGTCTTCACTCTTCACGTTGCTGCTGCCTTGCATTGGCAGCATCAGACCAGATGGCCTCGCCAGCTACAGAGCTTCCATTCCATCAGCATATAGTGGTTTGGCGAAGAAATGGAGGCAATTTCGCGCCTCATGCTAAATTCAGATCTCAGAGGCGGACTTGTATGCGCCTAATGCTAAATTCAGATTTGAGAGACAGACTTGTTGATAATTCTGTGCAGCAGCGAGAAGAAATCTCCCCACTTTTCCTTCTGATATCATCGGCATCGCAAGTCTGTAACAAATGTTCAGTTCAGATTTCAGAGACGGCATGCTTCAGTCCTGTAGCTTGTAGGTATCACCGTCAGACAGCACTACACAACAAATACTGTTGGACAAGACATTATTAGGGCTTGTTTGGATCCCATGGCGCTAAACTTTAGATCACTTCTGTCAACCACACAAAGGGCTTTAGTTCATTAGACCTCAGAAGTGAACTAAACTGGTCTAATGTTTAGCTCTTAATTTTTGCCAACTAAACTATAGACCATGGAATCCAAACAGGGTCTTAATCTTCTCCAACGACAAGCATATATAAATAAACATGTTTGTAGATGAAATATAATGTGCCGTTTGCAATACAGATTTATTCCTCCACATCTGCACCCAGCAAATTTACATGACAAAGTTCGTCAATACTTTCTGAACCAAATGCTCTCCGTACACAACCTTTTCGTACTTGGCAGCACCCCGGTTTTCTGCCGGCAGAACTCAACAGGCTCTATTGCAGCATCAAAGTTTGACTGCACCATTGGTTTCAGGGGGAACAATATGAGTATGGCCATAAGCCCATAACCAAGTTGATATGAACACACAAGAGAGAGAGAGAACATGTACCTCGTTAGAAGAACGCAACAGACACACGGTATTGAGGAGAATTGTTGACAACTCTGTGAAGTGTGGGCTGATATATTCCATTTGTCCAAACCTGAACCCAGAAGGATTACATATAAGGGCGTGATATTGTGAAACAATAGGATGCAAGTAAACTATGCAAAGAAGAAAGTAAAGAAAAAACCTTCAGCATATCACCAATGTTACAAACAAAGGTTCCGGGAATCGGTGTTGCATATATCCACTCACCGGAGCAGTTTTGCACCTGATAGATCACCAAAGAATTTACACATTATTTTTTTGCAGGTTTCACCCAGTAAAGATCTAGTTCCTGTGATGGGAATATAGGATGCACAAAACAAACTTAAAGATGCAGAGCAGTATGAAAACTACAGTAACATCTCAAGATTGATTATCAAATCAAGTTATCATATTGGGCACTAATTATGTCCTCTTATTAGCAGGGACAGAAGAAACTGGACAGACAGTTAACAACTGGGGAAAAGAAAAGGGGGCCATAAAGAGTCACATGTGATGTGATGAATAAAAACAAGATATGCATGACACTGAAGAAACAAATACCTCAAGGGCACATATGTCATCATCCTGGTTAACCAGTGTTAGAAGTCCTGCATTTTTAACCAAATGAGGAAACAATCTCAAGATTTTGAGAATAGCCTCCACCAATCTTTGGAGATAATAACAAATATCGAGAAAACATGTGGCTTCCTTAAGTGGCAACACAACCACGGTATTGTGTTAACGGGATTATAGTATCCTATACTTATCAAAAGTTATCATCATCCACATTTTCATATATGGAATTTTTTTCTCAATAAAAACTCTTTGGAGAGATGTACTAACCATAATCTGTATGAGCTCCACTGGATTTGTCATATAATGCATGGAACACAAAAGAAAAGCAGTGAGAGCAAGTAAACATAATTGCCATGGCATACTGCAAAATAGCAATGGCTGACATTTCTGATTACCAGCCAGTATCAGTGCGCTGCTCTTCTGGAATATCTACTGGATATCCAATCAACCTTAACACCCAGAAAGGATCTCCAGCTGTTTCCCCTTCAAAAGCATCAATGGCCCCTCCCAAAGCCAAGGCTATACCTCGCATTATCTTTCTTGAAATATCTGTAACGAAAAATGGCACAATGGACACTATTAGTGATGAACGAAGATGAATGTTTAGAGTAGGCTGAGAAGTGGACCTCTACATAAGTTGATATATGTTTCCAGCAGTGCTTCGAAATTTGATGGGTACTCTGGCCTGTATGAAAGGCAAGTGATTAGCTCTGTCAGTAGAAACAGCATATCCTTTTAGACTATAGGAGTAACATGAATATAGTAGCCTCTTATAGCACAAGAAATCATCTATTGATATTTGGTACAGCTATTGTTTCAGCACTACTACATCTGACGAATGGTGAAGAAAATCTGCTTGACAGATGGATCATAGAGTGTCAATGCACAAAAACAGGAGGTACGTGTAAACCTATTTTATATGGTAAGGCCTATTTGCACTTAGTACATCATACATTGGGTATGTTTACAGACAAAAAAGGAGGTACGTGTAAACCTATTTTATATCTTCCTCTTTTCAATTTTAATCCAAAAGAACTAGACTTGAACACTTCTAGAGATTCAGACATTTGAGGTATTTGAAGACGCACCTTGAGAACAGGGATGGAGTTGGAATTTGGAAACATACCATAAGTTAGATCCTTCCATCGGTTTAGCAAGATCTCCATATCTGCCAGGTCTAATAGGAGTATAGCACTGCCATATTTGTTTTCATGGTTCAGATCTGAACAGCTCAAAGCACGACATGGAAACAAAGAGAGAAAGTAAACTTACATCGATGGCTTCATGCATATCAGGCTTACCCTTGGTAACATTCTCCCCTATTCTTTGATACCCTCTGAAAATAAATAGTCAGAAATTTCCCAAAGACCAAAACATAGAACCAGAAAGTAACAGGACATGTTTAAGCAACCACACCTATATCCACTCTGAGGTGTCATCTTAATTTTTAATTTTTCCTCATAAGGAAGCTGAAAGAATTTTCGGGTTACATTCCTGACTTCCCTCATCAGCGACTCATCAACACCATGTCCTTTCTGTCAACATCATACATGCAGCATTTCCCTGGGTTAGCTTTTAGAATAACAGATTGTTTAAAGATTCAGATTTTTCACCGAACCAAAAAGAAAAGCCAACTGTAGGTTCACACGTATCGCAAAACAGGGCATGGTCTGAACATCAGCAATTCACAAGATCCTACTGAAGTAAACCAACACATACTTCATACATTGTTAATGCTAAATATCCACGTTTTTATATCAAATAGTCTACATAAACAAGCTTTGCTGATACGATTTACTAAAAATTTCAAACTAGGCTGTTTGCTACCACAAAGTTAGCAAGTCACTGTTTCCTGTCTCTTTTGTTTTTTGTAAGGACTGTTTCTGGTCTTTCTTTCATTGTTGAAACAAATCGGCATCGTCAGTAAAATTAACCAACACCAGAGTCCCCAAGACCCCAACTGATGTGATTAGCTTTAGTGGTTTGAAGTGGGGTTGCTGCTATTAGAGAGTCAGTCAACGAGTGATTACCACATAGAAGAATCCGGCATCCTTGCAAGCATCGTCCAGCAACCGGACAACCTGCAGTAAATCCTTGTCGTTGGCCATGCTTGGATCATCAATCTTTTCAACAAGCGGGCTGATGTCTGGGAGAGCAATGGTAGGAACAATCAAACAAACACACTCGTTATAAAATCGGGAGTTCGAAACACAAAGAGAGGGCGAAACACGGAAGCTGCTGCATCTACTGAAGCGGGCCGCGAGCGAGTCAAGTATACGAATCAAATTCTTGAGGAGCTGCGTCTAGCACGGCGGCGGCAGGAGGCGAGAAGAGACGGGGGCCGCTGGCTCTGAAGCCTGAAGCCGCATGGATCATTCAGCCCAAACAGGCATCTCAGATTCTTGAGGATGAGGATGGGAGGAAGGTGATACAGAGCGATGGACGTGGAAATGCGGGGAACGAAATTTGGGTGACTCAGCGCAGAGCGGAATCTGATCCGGATACCGGAATCTTGAATCTTTGAAGGGAGAAATCGCATCCAGATAGTAAATGGAATTAATTGAAGAGTTAATTAAGGCGTACCTATCAAGGGGATCGATTTGAAGTCGGAACCCATGGTGCGGACTGCAGAGAGGGAGAGAGAGATTTGGAGATAAGCTACGACGCTGATCGTAGGAGCCAACGGCGATGGCTGGCAGTGGCACTCCCACTCCCGGTGCGGTTAGCAAGGAGCCAAGGAGTGGCAGCAAATTGCGTGACGCAGGAGTGGTTCACTAGCTCCCACTCCCGGTGCGGTTCACTAGCTCTATTTTGCCTCAATCAATTACGTGACGCAGGAGTTGTTTCCTTCTGCTGTTTTGTCGCTGCCCGAAAAGCGGCACATTCAACAAATTGCACTCTCTCACCTTCGAGTCGTCTACTTTTCAGTTATTTAGTTTTTTTTATCTGTTTATTAGGGAGTCACGCCGTAGCTGTCCTAGTGGTGGCCATGGGCCAAAGAGGTTGGCAGTTTTAGAGTCGTTTCCTGTATTTTTTTGACTGTCCTATTTTCCCCCCTGCTTTCCTCGTCTAATAAAAATAAAAATGCAGTAAAATCTTTTGCTGTTTTTTTCGAAAAAAAATAGGATGCATCTATTTGCCTCATTTGAAGCAATGTAGATGGGCATTCTATACGACATATGCATTTAAAGTCAAGAATGCATGTAACAAAATCTGAATAATTAGCCATGTATCACAACCAAATAGAAGCATCCGACCGAACCATGATTAAAAATTTAAATAGCTAACAATGTCTAATATCGTCGTCTGACCTTAGTGACTTAGAAGAGAAAGTTCCATATATACCGACAATAAATGGCTTATATGCATAAATAATTCATCAAGAGACAGAGATATGAGCTACTGACATCTATCAAAATCAGGAGGTTGATAGATTATGTCTCGATATATAATAAAAATATTATATCTAAAAAAACAAAAATATTTTATAATTTAAAACAAAAATAATATTATAAAAGAAGAATACAACACTGGCGAATGGTATTATTTCGTATTTGGTGTTATCGATGAGTGCCAATCATACATCATATTGTGGATTCATGATCGATAGTGATGGGCTTATGGATCATTTAACGTTATATTCGTTTGGTTTATCAGTCCGACTTATCAATTCTCGTACAATGTTTTTTTTTTCACAACAAAATAACTAAAAATAACATCAGTCAACTTACCAGCGGCAGAAATGATCAACAAAATAAGGTGTTAGTATGGCTTCTACATCAACTTCTCTTAGCTCTAGTAGTGGAGCCAGCGAAGCCACACCAAACATAGCACCCCGCGAAAAGAGAAGCATATAGTATGGGAGAAGCCAAAACCCTTTCGAGAGAGGGTCCGAAGCCCCCAAATTAGTGGCTTGGCCTTGCAGGCTCTTGCTCCAACAAAGGAATCATGCGGGCAAAATCCTACTAAACGGGTCCTTGTGAGCAAGGAATTGTGAGCAAGGAAGTGTTTGGCTATAACTAAGTTACTCCCTCTGTTTCCGGAAGAATAGATTTCTGGAGTTGTCCTAAGTCAAACTTTTGAACTTTAACCAAATTTCTAAAAAAATATTAAAAATTATGGTATCAAATTAGTATCATTAGATTTATCATAGAACATATTTTCACATGGTGTTCATTTTAATTCATAGATGTTGTTATATGTTTCTATAAAATTAGTTAAAGTTAAAAAAAATTGACTGATACGAATCTTAGGAATTGATTCTTTCAGAGATGGGGGAGTATTAGGGTCAAGTTATACAATAAGTTGTCTCTTATTTAGCTAAAAAAATTATTTCCTATTTCTCCTCACAACATTTATTATTTAGACCCACTACTATGCTTTCGTATCCAGCTTGATGCTTGCATGTGAGTTAAGTTTCTCTCTCCTTTCCTCGTGCTCGTGCAGCAGCAGGGTGCGGGCGGCCATGGCCGTCGGCGGAGCTGCCGTCAGCTGCAGCAGCAGCATTGTTGTTATGGCCACCGCAGCAGCTGATGCCCTCCTCCTCTTGCCACCACCATTCTCCATGCTTGCTGCCCGGCCTCTCGGAGACTGACTGCTACTTCAATATGCTCAGATCCTCCTATATGCCAGTGCAAAGGATCCCATTCTTTTTATAGGCAGTTGGGGACACTGCTCCTATATCATCATCATCATGATCATATCATAATAATCGTACCATCATCATCATATATAGTATAATATATCAATCAAATCCTTTTGTTTCTGATTGAGCCAAATAAAGTCACTTTAGGACCGTCGTTCATACAACAGTCCCAGCTCCAGCATGGTCGTCGTTCGATGCCTATACCCAGCACAGCACAGCAACAGCCCACGCGCGCACACGCATTGCTGCCTCCAGAGTCCAGAGGCTTCTTTCGCCACGCGTTGCTGCCTCCAGTCCAGAGGCTTCTTCGAGTACGTCCAACCTTATCCTCTTCATTGCCGGCCACTGCCATCTTGGCCCTCCATTGCAGGGCGGGGATCGAGCTCCCCATACGACACAGACACAGTGGGGCAGCTGCAGCTGCCTCACCTACCACCTCCTCTGTCCCCACAGATGGACTCCGATCCTTGAGGCTCAGACAAAGCGACGCTGGCGGTAGTGCGGAAGATTCCAGGCCAATTCGTGACTGCACCTACACACACGGCTGCATGAGTAGGCCAAGAGCCCAACCATGGCCCAACTTCCAGCCCATTAGCTCAAGTGCCCAACACGGACTCATATGAGTGGGCTTTTAACTATTTTCATTGTCACAACGTGTGTTTTTTTTATAACAAACAGAGTTTTGTTTCAACAGCACGAAGCTATTAGCAGTATCACAAAGTCTAGAATTACATACTGTAGTGCAATCTCTTACCGTGCACTGGTTCACATGTGCAGAGTAAGTGTGAACATTACATGAGAGATTTGGAGGGGTGACCCGCGCAAGCTGGAGAGCCTGTCTATCCAGCGTACGTGTCTACAGTTTGATTTTTGACTCCTTCATTCGTATCTCTCGAAGGGTCTTGTACTACTTCTGTGTTGGTTCTGGTTGATGAACACCCGAGTCAGGTGCCTGATTCTCCAGTCCGGTGGGTAGTTCGAATGATCCGCAGAGTTGACGAAATTCACCAGCTCCTGATTGTCCTTCAGGTAATTTGTGTGTTTTGCAGCCGATCTGATACAGAATCACAAATCCAGCTCTCTCTTCAAAGACGTAGAGGCGCTGTGTGATCAGGCATAGTAGTGGATGCGTCGGTATAGCATCGGGAGCCATGTAATAGTCCACCGTATAGCATTGTACCTGTGTCATGTCGACAATTCTCTGCCCAGAGACAAAAAGTCAAACCTGATGGACCCACCCGGTCTATCTTTGTTTGACATTGGCCGTGATGGGAAGAAGACAGCATGTTGCTGGACCCCTAGACCGGAGGTGTGTCAATTCCTGCATTAGAAATAGTGGTATCTTGCATTGGGTGGCTAGGTTGCTGGTCTGGTTCAGGTGGTATTGATCCAAAGGGAGCCAAAGTTTAACTTATATAATAATATAATTAAATTTATGATGTTAAATAAGTATCATTATATTTCTTATTAATTATATTTTTATTAAATAAATACCACGTCATAAATTTTTATAATTTTTTTTATAATTTTAGTTAACTTAAAATGTTTTGACTCTAAGAGTTTTAGAATATTTTATAATTCAGAATGGAGTTAATATGTACGCTGTCCTTTCAAGTTCCAATTCAGGACGGTGTTTTGTAAAAAAATAAAAAATAAATAAAAGAAAAATCCATCGCAAGCCCAAGTGCCCAACTGTTCACCACCTCCTCGTTCCCGTAGCCGTCCCGTCTCCTTCCTCGCGTTCCTTTCGTCCGTCCGCCGCCGCCTGACTTGCACCGCCGACAGTGTCTCAGTCCAGATCGAGCCTCTCTCTTCCCAGATCGGGTCCTAGGCTACAGTCGCCGCCGCGTCGCCGCATCCGTTACCTTCACTCCGTGTGCGCGCGCGCTCTCTCTCTCCCCCCCTCTCGACTCTGCGACGACTGGGTGGGCTACCGCCGCCGCCGCCCTACGTAAGGTGCCGAGGCCTTCTCCGATCTCTTCTCCGGCGAAGAGTGCCCACCAGGTATTCACATCCTTCTTATTTTCCCTCTCTGCTGTGCGAAACCGAGTTCCCAAACTCTAAACTGAAGCTATTCGGCCATTTGATTGATGCCTACTAACTTGTAACTAGATCCACCCCTGCTTGATGCCAGACAGCCTTATCTCTTTATGATCCAACATTTTTTCACAATCCAGCCGTTTGCAATCTACAAGCTGCTCACACCCAAAATCTTATCCTAAACAAACAGACCCTGAGAGAGAGAGAGCGCTGGCCGGTGGATGACGATGGCGGGCGGCGGGGGACTGAACGGTCTTCATCAAGGGGGCAGCTGCCGCCGCAAGAGCTACTTGATGATCTCTGCAGGTATTTCCCTAACCCCCCAAACCCCGTCTCTCGAGTTCTTCTAGGATTTGTTTAGGTCAATTTAGAGTAAATCAATCTGAGCTGAATCCGCCTCTGCAGCCGCTTCCTTCTGAATGTGCCCAAGGAGGAGCTGGAGTCGTTCGAGCGGATCCTGTTCCTGCTGGAGCAGGCGCACTGGTTTTACGAGGACAACTCCGTCGAGCACAACCCCAACCTCAAGTCCCTCTCCTTCAAGGACTTCACCTCCCTCAGTAAGCCCGCTTGTGCATGGATGCATAGGAGATTATGGTTGGATTAGTCGCTGAGGTCAGTTCTGTTGTGTTGTGTTGATATGGTGGATTGGATTGGTGGTGTGTGCAGTGTTCAAGAGCTGCACTGCTCTCAGGCCCTACATCGCTCACCTGGATGATATCTACAAGGACTTCAACAACTACAAGTTCCGTGTCCCCGTGTCCGGCGCCATCATCCTAGATGACACTTATGAGAGGGTAATTCACTGATATTTTTTTGCCCCAATCTATTGCATTTCAGGAGTCCCCTTGATTGGGATTTGTGAATTAGGAATCTGAATGTAGGTTGCTCAATAGCATTATTCCTTACATTTGAAATCAGTAGGCATACAATATTCTCTGAGTTATATTTGGCCCTATATATCGAAGGAAAATAGGATGTGGTGTTTTCACTACAAATCTCCTGTGTATTTTCTTACACATACAATTTTTGACATGCTGCTCTGCATTAAAATTAGGCATATACATGAATTCTAGATTAACTTTCTTTGGCCCTTTTGAGCTCATTTTTGTCTGAGTGGGGTGGGTAGTGGGGGTTTGTTGTGTTTGTTTTCAAGACCAATTAACTTTTCCTACTTCTCTACAGTGCTTGCTTGTTAAGGGATGGAAGGCTGGGGCTAGCTGGAGCTTTCCTCGTGGAAAGAGGAATAAAGATGAGGAAGATCACACATGTGCCGTTAGAGAAGTAATCTTCTGCATGGATCATGTTCCTGCCTGCAGTTTATTTTCCTTTCTGAGTGCACCCTGCAATTTCTTTGAAGCATATTGTACTTGCAGCAATGAAATATATATTCTTAGATAACATTCAACACCGTTTGCTGCTTTTATAAGATCATAGTCCCTGCTTGGTTTGAGTTTACAAATTGCAATTTTCGTATCTCTAGATCTTTGAACACTTTCATCTCTTCTTCACAGCAAATGTCTGTTTGGTTAAACATGTACTCCCTCCGTATCATAATTAGATGACGTTTTGGACAAGCTTTGAGTCAAACATTGGGAATATAAATCATCAATAACTTTTAAGTTGTTGGGATTCCAAATGTGAAAGTTATATGAATAGATTTGTCTTGAAAAATACTTTCCTAAAAGTATACATATATCATTATTCCATGAATATTTTTATAAAAACAAGAGGTCAAAGTTGTGTTTGGGAGACCGTGTCGCTGTCCAAAACGTCATCTAATTAGGATACGGAGGGAGTATACATTTCATTCAAAGTGGTCATCCTTGTGGTTTGCATTGCTCTTTGTCCTTTATGCTATCCGCAATATGTATCAATATTAAAGATAACAAGTGAATCACCAGTAACATTTTTTCCAGTTGAAGGAAAATACTTGATTAAAATATTTAGTTTGTTAAAGGCATTTCCTCTTGCATAATTTTATTGAGTAGAGCAGGGTTTCATATGATAGAGCCAATGCTTTGCATCAGCTACTTGAAGATCCGTGTCGATAATATTTCATCATTTCTCCAATCTGGAGCACTTATAATGCTTATATTCGTTAGTTCCTCTTGTTTAGCATATAAGTAGTTTTTTGTCAACTAACATCTACTTGAATAACAATACAGGTTCTAGAGGAAACTGGGTGTGATGTTTCTACACTATTAAATTTGGATGATCACATTGAAGTTTCAATTGGACAACAAAGGGTTCGGCTCTACATCATAACAGGGGTTAAAAGAGATACCGTGTTTGCACCTCAAACCAAGAAGGAAATCAGTGTATGCATAGTTCTGAATCTTGTTCGCATTGCCTTCCAGTGCTGCACTTTTACTTTTCAAGCCTTATTGCTACTCTCCTTGACCGATTGTTTTTCATTTTTCGTTTTCTGCTGTTTTCTTTTCCCTTTTTAAAAAGTATGAAATGATCCACTGAGCTATCTTCCTCTGCAAAATTGTTAGGAAATCTCATGGCACAGAATTGATGACCTCTTACCAGCTAGTGATGATGCAGTATCTCGGGCAGTGAATGGAATGAAGCTGTACATGGTTGCACCATTTTTGACGTAAGTACCTTGTGATTCACATTGTACTTTATTTTTGGTGGGAAGATGCTGTTATGGGGCCATTGCCATTATTATAGATGCTCTCAAAAAAGAAGGAAAACAACAATGTGCTTGTTTCATTCTGTGGCTTGAACTACTTCTAATCTTCCGAAGCGTAAATTTGTTGCTTACACATTGCTGTCTCTTACCTTGTTCACTTTCCAGGGGTCTGAAGGCTTGGATTGCCACACATCCTCCACCACTGCATCAGAAGCCAGAGGCATCTGCTAGAGGTTTCTTCAGCTCCCCTTTACCCATTCTGGCTAGGATTACAAAAATGAAAAAAAAACTTTGAATTATTCATAATAGTTCTTGCTACAAATACACGTAGTTTTGATATCAGAAGTCAGTCAGCTGACGTCTTACTGCAGACTGCCCTAGCTTTTCTCCCTAAAGTTGTGGCATTCATTTGGTTATTATGTGGTGTCGGACAGGTACTGTGTGGAAGGCAAAGAATTCGTCAAGTGGCAGTACCAGTACCCCAGTGGAGAACCCTGTTGCGAAAGCAGGATCTGATGTGCAGGCGCATCATGTTGACAACCGCCCCGGTCGCAGCTTCAGAAACTTCAGGTTTGACACAGCAAGCATCCTGCAGTCCATGGAGGCTTCCTTCCTACGGACCTAGGACCCTGACGAAGTATCAACGCTTCGATGTGTATAGACTGAGGACCAGCGCTATCGGTGTTGTCAATCTGTCTTCGTTTCGTCTCTCTCGCTCGTTCGATGTAGTATCTTCCATAGCAACAGATGTTTCGTCTTGCATGTGGAGTGTGGTACACCCTGCCAGACGCTTGAATCTGACTCTTCTGCTGCCCGGTTGTCCATAAAGTTCTTTAGATGGTGCTGTCTGTGGCCCAAATGCAAAGTCTGGAACAGGCCCAGTTGATATGTTCGTGCTGATGGCATGGGTCGGCTCAGTCCGTTGGGCTGTTGGAGCCAAGACCCTGCTGTGTTCTTCTACAAGTTATATACTCAAGTTGTGTCCTCGCTGTTGACACGGAAAGGTTAAGGCTGGAAGATGTGTATTATATTCTTTAATAGCGTTATTATGTGGACCTCTCAACAGTCATGTCCTGTGTACGAAATACGATGGTGTTGTGTCCAAATTTAGGATTCCATCTGATGTAGAATTCCGGCCTGATTTGTTTCTGCGACAGATGTATTCAAAAGGTTAATGGTTGCAGCATGCTTCTTGATAACTAACTAACTAAGCATCGGCTTCTTGTCGGACGGATGGATAGTATAAATAGTCAAAGTTAAAGAATTTTTTTGAACTTTGGTGGGGTTTTATTCCATACGAGTAACGATTGTCAACAACGATTACATGAACATTTTCCGGGATAGAGCTCATCCAGTGCTGCTCCCCTTCCACACTACCCACACCAACAGCGGCAAGCTCATGGGCTGCCCGATTACAAGCTCTTGATCGAGCTACACACACAAACTCAAGGAAATTTAATGAAACTAGTGACTTCACTTCTATCAGTCCACTCGAGCATGATCTTTCCAAGGCGTCAGTCGTCAAAGCTTGGTGCAACAACGTCGCATCCGTTTCTAATATCAGTCTTCCAACCCCCAGGTTACAGGCTGTCTGCACCCCATGGAGACATGCAATGAGTTCTTCCTGAAAAGCATCAAGCAAATGATCCACACGCCCCCAGTCCGCTAACACCACATCGCCATCACTATCTCTTATAATAAATCCCCATCCTCCACCTTTGCTCCTTGATGAGAAAGCACCATCACAATTGAATTTGAGCTGACCTTCCTGCGGCTTGGTCCAACGCTCCCTTGTGCTTGCCTGGCCTCTTGGTAGACTTTTATTGTCTTGATTTATCTCCCCCGCATATATCCTGATCTCTCTGGCTAAGAATTCAGCACTGCGTCGTTGGCCTTTCTCTCTCACACAGTTCCTTACAGACCATAGGAACCAGAGTGTCACAAACATTAAAATGTGGGAATTCTCCCTCTCTTTCATAATCAACTCAACTGCTGCACTTGGACTAGGCTGATCAGCCAACAGTTGTCGATGCTTCTCAAGATTCAGATTACGCCAAACATGTCTTGCAAATTTACATTTGAAAAAGAGGTGGCTACAATCTTCATATTCTCTCACACAGACTGGGCATCTTGCATCAACATCCATACCTCTCCTCCACAGGTTGCCTCTTAGGGGGTGGCTGTTATGTACAAAGCGCCATAGGAAGTATTTGATTTTTCCTGGGCACTTTAGTTTCCAAATGACATTCCATATTGGGTCAGGTTCTATGGCACTGCCCCCCAGTGCACCAGCAGTACCTCTTTCACGTACTTGTGTATTTCAGCACACTTTGTATGCACTTTTCACACTAAAAATGCCACGGGAGTCATAATGTCATGCCAATAAATTTTCTCTGTCCTCATGAACAGTCATGGCCAGTATCAGGTTTGCGTCCTCTTCCCAGAAGATATCCTTCACTAACTTTGAATCCCAATTACCCGTAGTTGGATCATTCAACTCAGCCACTTCAGTTAGAATATTTCCTCTTCTCGGTGTGATCAGTCTTCTTGAAAATTCCCTTGGGATCCATGGATCGGACCATATATTTAAATTTCTTCCATCCCCTAATCTCCAAATTATGCCTTGTTTCATCATTTCCAGTCCTTTGAGTATACTTCTCCATGTATAGGACATTCCTGATTTTGCCTTTGCTTCCAAAATCGATGTATTGGAGTAGTACTTAGCCTTCATAATTTTAGGACATAAAGGCTCCGGTCTCTCCCACAACCTCCAGCATTGCTTCGCTAGCATTGCTAGATTGAAGGCATGTATATTCCAGAAACCCAGCCCTCCTTCCTTCTTCGGCCTCATAAGCATATATCTACTCAACCAATGGATCTTGTGCTTACCCTCTTGTTGATTTCCACCAAAAACGGCATACCATTTTTGTGATTTGATCACATAGAGACTTTGTTATATCAAAACATCCCATGGCAAAGGTGGGGATTGCCTTAGCCACGGTTCTTTTCCTGCCCAAGACAAGAACTTTTCTTTCCATCCCTGGATTCTTTTCCAAACTCTATCTTTCAGATACGCAAAAATGTCCCCCTTAGACCTTCCCACATAGACGGGTAAACCCAAGTACTTCTTATTCATTGTTTGCTTTGCAAATCTGTAAAATATCACACACTTCCTTCCTGTCCACCGCACCTGAATTGTTTCTACGAGAGATTTATTCAAAAGGTTAATGGTTGCAGCATGCTTCTTGATAACTAACTAACTAAGCATCGGCTTCTTGTCGGGCGGATGGATAGTATAAATAGTCAAAGTTAAAGACTTGAACTCGCATATGCGTAGCACCACCAACCAAACAGAGCAGGAATACGTCACCGACATACAGGTTGTTTTTGGTAAGTTGAATTAAAATAAATCGAGATAATACTATGGCCAGTATGACTCCGGCCGGCTGTGCATGTGGCTGATGGATGGATGGATGGAGAGACGACGACGACGGGTAGGTATCCTTTGTTTGGCCGCTAATTTCGTGTTGCTGTTGGATCAGCAGGTGACGCCACATGATAATCCGGTGTTCATTTTTTGTCGTTATTGTACTGCCAGTACGAGCTCTAACCTTCTTATTATTTTTTAATATATAAAAATCTAAAAATCTAGGTGCAGGGGGATGGAGAAATCTCTGCTGTGTTCTCTCTAGGCTCCGTGTTAGTTGCAATTGCAACCCATCAGCATGCTGCATGCGCATGGTTTGTGCCACCAACTTCAACCTGTGCGTGGTGGGTTTTGGACTATTTCCAGGCACCAGGCACACCCACCCACTGCAGGCCTGCACTGCCGTAAGTACCCCCGCGTGTGGAAACAAAACGAGAAGCCTTCCATCTCCTCCTGAGCTGGCCAAAAGAAATTATGCAGCACCGTCGCACGCACGGGAGGTTGCGTGCGGCACCGCTATTTGCTTTGGTTCTGGCCGCTGATTAGTTTTTTTATCCATCTAAACCCGATTCATTAAACTCATGTGATTTTGGAGGCACGCAGTGGACGGCAATTAGACGGTACGACCTGTGTGACATTGCTGCATAGATTTTTTTTTTCATCTCCTAGGGTGGGGCTATGGGACCCATACACAACGCTGCCGGCCTCCCACCCGCCTGCGTGCCTCCCTTTCGGTTGCGTGCATCTTCTGATGAAGAAGACAGCAAGAGATTTTAATATAACAAAATTAAATGAGTTTTTCTTTAATAAAATTATAAAAAAGAGGAAATTATATATAGGTGGAAAAGAAAAGGAAAACCACACGCACCACTCCGAGCGCAGCCTAACGCAACGTACCTAGCTGTTGTCAAAAAAAGGTGCGGCAGGGGGCGCCTGGTGACCAGCTCATCAGTTCACTATCTCTTCTACTCTTCTCCAACGATGAGAAAAAAAGGGGAGATCGACCAGTTGAGTGGAGGAAGCGGTTGGGTGGTCACTGCGACGAGGTCGGCGGTTGTTGTTTGTTTGTCGTCATGCGCCAAGGGGTTGGGGTTTGGGTCAAGGTCAATTGATAATTCTGTCATGGACCCAAATTTGTGCCAGCTAAAACAGTACTTAAGCCAGATTCATATCTAAATCATTGATCAATCACACCATCCTGTTTCCGGCCGGTTGCTAAAAATGAGCACAGCTTTCCTGGTCCTGTCGTATATATATTCCGTAATAAAAAAAAAAGAAAACAAAAAATTTTCTTTTTCTCTGCAGACGCGAGTCCTTCGAGACAGTAAAGGCTAAAAAAGAAATCTTGAGTCCAACAGTTTTGCATCTTTGGAAATGTGTTTTCCTGTTGCATTGCTTTTAGTCTTGTATTAATTGCTTTAGTCATGTGTTTGTTTTTCTTGCAGAACTGTTCGGCATCAGATACATTCAAATTTAGGTATAGACTAGATTTGGAACATAATCCCTCGACTCCAAAGTCCAAACTGTTAGAATTTTAGACAATTTTCATGTTATTTTAATTCCGTAAATTAAATTAATGATGATGACATATAAAATATTAAGCATAATTGAGATAATGACATCAAACATATTCATTGTAACATGAAACATGTGGATGTTAAAAGCATGTGAACATGATATATATAATAAAATATAAATGCATGACATATATATCATAAAAACAATTAGCACTGGACTGCATATGAAACGACAATACAGAACTACTGAAACGTAAACACAGAAGCATATGAAACAACTTAACACTAATACTAAAACAGATATACAGAGCACGAAACTAGCAGGAACAGAGAGTAGATAGATTACGAAACGAAACAACAGAGCATGTGAAACAGACTCGCTACAACTGATGAAACAACATGGATGAACTACTGAAACATATAAAAACAGTACGATGAAAAACAGAGACGTGACGAGATGAACATACCCGCCCATCCGCGCAGCGTCCGAGGTTCCAGAACCTTGACCAACCTCGATGATCATGACGTAGAGGACGAAGGTGTACTGTCCACAGGAAGAAGACGACGACGACAATCACCAGGAAGAAGACGACGATGGCGTGTACTCCGGGAAAAAAAACCACGACGACGGCGGCTGCAGTAACCTCCAGGAAGAAGACGACAACGGCGAACTGCGGAAGCGTCTCCTCCGGAAGAAGACAACAGACGACGATGGTGAGGAAGAAGAAGATGATGACGATGAACGACGATGGCGTTGGGCAGATGAGATGACAGCTCCCCAAAAACCTAATTGCCGATCCCCGTGCAAGGTCTCGAACGACAAGGGCTCCGGAGGCACCTGCCCTCTCGCTTCTTCGTGCGCGCGGAGTTACAAGATGAGAATGCAACTAGCAGCGGAACGGTGTCTAGAATGTTCTCTGTGTTGTGTCTTCTTTATCCCGAGAATGGAAGAGAGATATATTACTCATGCTCCTGCGCATGGGAGACAAGGAGATGGGCATGCAGGGAGTGTGCGTGAGAGGGAGAGGGAGAGTTGCATGCATGCATGCAAGTTACTAGAGGAAACTTCCTCAATAAATTGAAGGATGAAACTCCCGTAACACCCTCCCATTAGTAGTTATTAAAAAGTTAATTGCCACGCCACGCTCGCCTGCCACGTCACGCCTCACCTTTTGGACTTCCAATCCGGTACAAATAAAAAATACACAATTACATACCCATACAGCTTATTGATTTATTGAATAAATAAATGGAGCTGGCCCATAAATAAATCCAACACAAACAATGACTACTCACAATTTGGTCTCTAAACCCATCTAGGATCAGAAATTATTCGTTCCGTTATCATCCATATTAAAGGTCCATGCACATCTTAAGTATAGTTTCCAATAGACAGATCAAATGTAGACAAGTACGAAAAGAGGGTGTCTTTCAGAAATATTGCCGCAATAATGCTTGCAAGGTTTAGGCACATGGCTTTGTCCTCTTGTGCATGGGCCCTGCTGTCATCGACTGTGACGGGGGCTTTAGGACCAAGTTAGCTTGATGCCCAAGCAAAAAAAAAAAAACCATATATAGCGCCCATATAAAATCTGAAGTGAGATCAAAAGTAAAATGTGTCTATCCTATATTTCCTCCGTCCCAAAAAAAATGATGTGTGTCTAGGTCAAACTTTTCCAACTTTGACTAAGTTTGTAGAAAATATGTATAATATTTATATCTTTGAATAAATTTGTTAAAAAACTAGACTTAAAGATCTTTCCGATGATACTAATTATTTTGCATAATTATTTATATATTTTAATATATAATTATCGGCACCTTAAAAACGTTAACTTCCCGGGGAGTGAAAATGACATGGACAGAGCGAAGTAGGCCATCAGGTGTCTTGTGCAAATACTTGCAGAGCAAGCATGCATGATGCCGCGCGCGATGACGGTGATAAACGGCGGCCACGTCAGGCCAGGGCAGGGCTGGCGGCTGGCCAGTCTTTTTGCCGGCGATCGACCAGCCGGGCTGGAGAAGTTACGAACCCGTCCGGCGGCCGCGCGCGCCCGTCGTCGCGTCGTGGCGCGCGCGGGCCATCAGCGCACCGTGTACCGCTTGCCGTTTCCTCCGTGAATTAAAAAGGGCGGTCGCGAAAAGGAGCTAGCTAGGGTGGGTGTTGTGGTGCGACTCGTCGTGCATCGGAACAGCAAGAGCCGCCGACGCCGACCGGCACGCACAGCACCGCTCACGTCACAGGCGACGTCGACGATGGCTATTAGCTGGGCCACCACGTTGCCCGCTTCGCTCGTCGCGTTCGCTTGCCTGCCCCCACGATCGATCGATCGATCGACGCGGGAGGATTCGGATGGTTTCTCTTCTTCATTTTCCTTGTCATTGCATCGAACTCGAACTGAATCAAACCGGCTGGCTGGCTAGGGGATATCCCGGCCCTGTACCTGAGAGCAGGCACAGCTTCGCTTCTGCCGCCGGCTTCATCTCACGAAACGCACGGCCAACGTGTGGGAGCGAACTCTAACGCATGCGCGCGCGGCGGACGTGTGGTGCAATATTTGGGGCCCGTTTGGTACAGCTCAACTTCACTAGTAAAGCTGTTTTTTTAGAAAATAACTTTATAAGCAACTTTCTAGGTGAAGCTAAGCTATTTTGGAAAAAATATTTGACAAAACAGCTTCATCAACAACTTTATGTATGAATATAAGAGAAAAAAAGGAGAGAAAGCTGTGATAAGCTACTATTTTTAGCTTCACACCACTTTGCAAAGCTGTTTTTCTTTATGAGAGGGGAAGAAAAACAGCTTCATGAGTAAAGCTGTTTTAAAAAAAAGTGTTTGATAAAAAAAACAGCTCACATCAGTTTTACAAAGGTATTGTAAGTTGTACCAAACAGACCCCGATTTAGTAGCTAGTACTATAGGATTATTAGTTGGTCGCCCAGCATCAAGCATGGAATCGATCGAGACTACCTACACCGTACACACTGTTGCGTGGCCACGATATCGTCTACACAGAAAAACGGCCAGCCGGCGCTGCCCATCGATCTGGCTCTCTAATCATATCTTCACCTTTTTTTTTTGTTGGGAGAGCTGCCCACCTTGCTCCGGCTCTGATCAGGCCAACAACAGATTTTTGCCGTTTCCAACTTTTTTTTAAATGTAATCTTGCTTCTAACCGCGATTCGGAAACTATTCATGTTTCAGAAGATAGAAACGGAGAACGGATGGAACGCCACAAAATCGTGTATAGACCAGGTCAGATACAGACACATCACACACCACGCTATTAACCGCTAGTATAATATAACCATGATTACCCGCCGCTAAGCATCCTTGGTTAAGCGTCCCTCTTCCACGACTCCCTCCTCTTTCCCCTCTTCTATTCCCAAACCACCATCCTCATGGGGTCCTCGGCTGCTCGCGCCGCCGCCACCCTGGCCTCCGGACGTGCTCTCAGCCTCGGATCCGGGAGGCTGTCTCTGCCGGCTCTCCCTGCCCACGGTGCGGCCGTGCTCGTCGTCCGGAGGAACGGGACGGGCCGCCGCGGCGTCCTGATGCCCGCCGTTGATGAGCTCAAGGTCAGTTCCTTGTTTGTCTTGGTTATTGGTTCTCCCTCTTGCAAAACCGTGGTTCTTGCCTCTCTCTTCAAGCATGCATCTTCCGTTCCATGACATGAAAGGGAGACCGGGCTGATGCCTATACTAATTTGTTTGTTATCTGTGCCCTCGCTCCAAAGAGTGAAGCCAACGATCGATCTCGCTGTAAGTTTTGTTTGATTTTGTCCATACAAGGCGAAAAAATGACGACGTCTGGTGGGCCTTCTTTTCCCTTCTTTTCTGTTTTTAGCGTACTACTGTTCTTTTTGCTGAAAAAATACATATATAAAAGAGAATTTTCCATAGCCACGACGGTGTGGTCCGTGTCGGGGCAGCGGTTTATGGCTGGGTGATTGCAGTTCAGTTCATGATTAGTTAGAATTTGATTTTGTGGTGATTTCCTGAGTTTCTTTAGTCTTATATGCCTGTGCGTTTTTAGTCTCCGATTGATTTCGTTCCTTGGCTCGAGTCTAGAGGTTTTTTTTTACCAAGATTGATTTCCCTTCGTTTTTTTCGTGTTGCCCATATTTGAGATTGCGCTTAAATGTATATGCCCTCCCTAAATTATGTCAGGGGACAGACGAGATGAGAGGCTGGCTCGCACATGATGCGCGTAGGGACGATTTCCTCAGCTTAATTGGCCTTGGTCGCTCGTCCGGTCCAGATCGGTGCCCATTCATTCCCTTCGTGGAGTTTCTTTGAGTTTTTTATGTCTAATTATTGTATTATTATCTACTTGAGTATTTGCTGTCCTGCTCTATGGTTTTCGCATGCATGTTTATCGGTGTTGTTGTTTCCTTCTCTTAGACTCAGATTAATGTTCTCTCTTCTTCGTGTTTTCTATTTGGTATACGTATTGTTGCCTTGTCAATTTGACAGTTCTTGCTTTACTATGATTCTTAAATGTCTCAATTTCTTTTGTTTGATGTTGTTGTTATCTTTTTCTTGCATTTGAAGGGTCCGTTTATTCTGCGTTCAGCATGGGCTGTTAAAGCCACAAGTGCTCAATCTGATGACATATGGGGAGTCGATTCTGAGGTGGCGGTGCTGGCTGATGACCTCCAGGGGGCTGATGCTGAGGTGGTGGTCAAGTTCCTACAACTCTCTCTATATGTTTTATCTTAAGTTCAGTTTGATTTAAAATTTGTAGTACATTCACTTGGCTTTTCAGTTTAAGCTCGTCCGTGAGCTGAGAGAGAAAATGGACCGCAATATGATAGAGACAATCAGTTTCGGGGTGATGCATGTTGATGAGGGTTTTATGCCCAAGAACAACCAGGTCATGCTCGCAGGCTACACTAACATCTCGTTTGCCCTATGGACTGAGGTGGCCAACCGCCTTAGGCCACCAACTGAGAGCAAGGTCTATGAGGCACGTATATTGTACTGGCTAGTGTTTAAACTTGGGCACATATTCTTTGCATTTGCATACATACATACAGTAGTTACCATCATTGTTATTCTTACTAATGCTACCAGTAATCTCTTCATACGTACAGGGCCTCCTACTGTGCGGTGAAATACTCATTGGCGCTGCGGCGAGCTGCAACAAGTGCCGAGCGACTTGGAAGAACATGTCTGACGTGGTGGAGGCACTTGACCTTATGCGCCGGCTCGTGTCCTCCACTTTGGAGGTGCCGCTACCACAAGACTGGATGCTTCGCTGGGACGCATCGCTTCCGGTGGACTACAATGATGCCGAGGCCAGTATCTAAATTTCGGTTGCTCCTCTGTCTAGTTCAGGCATTCCAAGAGCTAAAATCGATTACTTCATACTTTGATTCCATGTCACAGATGGGGCTCACCTTTATCCTGCAGCGTACTTTTATTCTGGTACAGAGGGACATCGAGTCCATGCGTACTTTCATCATGGTAGAGAGGGACATCGAGTCTATGCTACACGATGCCAACTAACTGATAGGTGCTCTTTACCAAATCTACTCTACTCATTTTAGCCTAAGTGTCGATTGATAATACTACTAGTAGGTAGTTATCTATACTATATTAGCTTGATTGTTTCCTAACTCTGACAAGTCTCTGCATTATTAATTGTTTTTTTTCTTTCAGATTCTTAGCTTGACCAATTTCTGAATCATTCTACTTTGTTTCCATGGAACAGATTTGCTCCCCTTGGTAGCCGGAACAAGTTGATCTTCGAAGGGCTGATCGTGCCCATGATGAAAGCTACTTCAAGCAGGGCCTATATCTATCTAGTATGTAGTATAGTGGTATTGTTTGGTCGTCTGCGTTGCTTTGTCTTCATGTATGTCTAGTGTTGTGATGGTATGGCTATCAGTATTGGTTACTTGAGTCAGACCCTCATGTGCCATGGCGCACGTTACTATCTCAGTTTTGAGGGACAAACGTTACTATCTCAGTTTACTTATCTATCTCAATTTAATTTAGCTTCTTCTGTTGTCCCGTGTGGTCCAATTCTCTATGCTAGTGATGCTATAGTTAAATCACGAGAGTTTTTCTTCAGTTTCCTCCCTCTGCGATGAATGTCAATATGCCATGACATATATAAGACCGGCCGTACATTGCCAGGGCGCGCCCGACCCTAATCATCTTTACTTGGCCTAGCAATTGCGTTGGATCGGTTAGAAAAAAAGAAGAGTTAAACAACAATGCTAAATGCTCAAAAGATTTGCTATCACTTATTTTGGTTTCACAATATTGTAGGTTACGAAAAGGTGTTTCATGACGCAGTCATGTCGACCAAGTAGCACAAAGCCATAAAGTGTGACTTTTAACTAGGGTGAACACAAGCTAATAGCGACTTTGAGTGAGGTCACACATTATTGTGTAACAGAAGCACACTGTTTGGCCCGGCAGTGACCATAATATTCCGCTAATATAAGTCAATATGCAAAGCAACCGACGAAGTACCTAATCCATCCTTTTCCAGCTCACGTTGTCTTGACGGCTTCACACAAAGAAAAGTCTCCCACGTTGTTATCTAGTAACGATGTCCACCAGACTCAGCACGCACGGGCAGGATCCAAACGTCCTCAAATCCCTCCAGACAAAGACAATCCAAAAATGGAATAGGGAGGTCATCAAATCCCTCCAGACAAAGACCATCTAAAAAGGGCATCCAAAAGACAAAGACCATCCAAAAAGGGATCCAAAAAGGGAAGACAATCCAAAAATGGAATAGGGAGGTCATCAAATCCCTCCAGACAAAGACCATCCAAAAAGGGCATCCAAAAGACAAAGACCATCCAAAAAGGATCCAAAAAGGGAATAGGGAGGTCCTCAAATCCCTCCAGACAAAGACCATCCAAAAAGGGAATAGGAAGAGGCTCCTCAAATCCCTCCCGACAGAGACCATCCAAGAAGGAAACAGGGAGAGGCTCCCATACAGTGGTCACACACCAGCTCTAGCATTTGGGATCTCTCAACATTCTCACGTTAGACCATTGGTGTCCCCAAGAGAATCATCTCGGTGAGCCATTTCACATCGTTACACATGTCTTCATACCTACCAAGTATACAATCACAAAAACCATTTTTTACACCGTGCCCTAAAATACGTTGTCAGTAAGGGCGCCTGATGGCTGATGCCATCCATGATCAGATGGTCTGCATCTTTGATTTGTGATTCTGGGTTGAGACCTCTCTAGACTCGCATCGCATTCTTTCTTCGTTCTCTTTAGTTTTAACTCTCTTTGGAGAGGGTATGACTGATAATGATGGAACGACGATCATAGACTAGCAGTATATCAAGTTGCTTCGTATAAGAATTTAAAAGGTGAGGTGCATATACATCCATATCTATCCAATTCTATGTCACAAGGATGAAAAGAAAAACTGAAATTTCGCAAGCCTCCTTCGCTAGCAGGTATAATCAAAATGTACATTGTCAGAGTACTATACAGACTCTTTTCGTCCTCCGCCATTACATTTAGTAGGACAGAAAGTGCTGAAGTAGATAAAACAAGGAGACATACAGAAACTAAGGTGCCTAGCACTCCACGAAGGAATTGAATGGGCACAGATTTGGGTCATCAAGGGACTAGCGATCAACACGTGCTACAAATCAGTTTTTTTGTTTTATTACCTCTCACAAACCATTTATTTTGCTCTTAGCTACCTAAATTAACACATATTCTACCTTCATGCTAGAAAAATTTAGGACGTAATTTTTATTTCGTTTTGCATGCCAAAAAAGTAGCTTGATCTAATATGTATTTATATGTGTGGCTTGTCACGGTTAAGCATATGGTGAATTGTCTCGCCCGGGCTCTCTAAAACTCTTGGCTCCGCCACTGGGAAGTGGGATGCTTTGTGCAGTGTGCAGTAAGAAGGGTAGGGGTGGGGATGGTTTATATAGCCTGGACGCCTATTAGAAAAGTGTTGCTCATTTAAGTTATTCGACCATAGTCCCTACTTTATGAAACCTGTGAGGCTTTTTTCCAGAAAAGTCCCACCATAATCCCTCCAGAAAAATCGATCCATGGTTATTTTCTGAAAGACACCCTATGAGGCTTTTTTTCCAATGGTTGGAAAATACTACTAGTGCTTTTGGTTTTTAATTATTTTGAAAAATAATTAATTTAAGAGATAAAATCAGTGAAAAATAATAAATTAATAGAGAAAAAGGTAGATTAGTACAGAGTAGTAAATAATAGGAGGATCTTTAATAGAGGACATTTTTCGTTCATTTGGTGAAGCACTGCACGTCCACACATGTCCTCGAGGCAGGCTCCGGTATCTGCACATACACCAACGCGCACACGGCCGCCCCAACATCACGTACACGAAGAAGCATGCGGGCATGGTGATCACCCCCATATCCATACCACCGGTCTATCCGCTTGGTTTGAATCATATTCTTGCGCATTGACTAATATGGTTCCGTTTCTAAATCTCAGATTCTCAAAAGTATAGTAGATCAAACAAAATTACATTTTAATTTTTTTTATTATTTTTAGAAACAAAAATTTGTTGGTTACTGTTCTGAGTGTTCAAAATTACCCGAAACAATGCAGGTAATGGGCTTTCCTCCTTGTCTGGGTGAAAAAGAAAAATGTATGTACCTACTAGTAGTACTTATCATGTGAGCCGATGCTCGGTGGTGGGCAGGGGCAGGGGGCAGCTATCTGCAACGGCTCCCTCACTCGCCCGCGCGTCCTGCTTCTTCCTGCCACCGTGACCGTGCCGTGCTGGTCGGCGTCGCCGTGAGGGCGGCTTGCACCACGCCCAGCTTTTCCCTTTCACGGAAACAACAAGCGATAGGGGTGCGCTGCCACGACGTGACGACGGGCACGGACGGGTTGGTAACTGTAACTTCTTCTTCTCGTTCGCCGGCAAAAAATAATTAACTTCTTCTTCTCGTTCGCCGGCAAAAAATAATAGTAGTAAAAAAGACTGGCTAGACTGACTTGATTAGTTGTCTGCCCCGCGTTTTATCACCGCCATCGCGACATCATGCGTGTTTTTGTATTCGCAGAATGCATCCTATACCATGTGATATACAATACATTTTACTTTAACCTTCAAACCAAGGACGATACTTTTTTGCTTGGGCGTCAAGCTAACTTCCTAAAGCCCCTAGCTAGTCAATAATATTAGGGCCCATGCATGCACTATGGGACAAAACCATGCCTATTATGACCTTGCATGCATCTTTAATATTCCAAAATTACTAGTATTTCGATATCAGTTATCGAAGAGCTAAAAATAAACCACCCTGGGCTACGACAATTGCCCTCAAACCAAGTGGGACATCTCTACTTAGTATAGTACTGTCTAAAATTTACCACAACGCAAGTTACCACTATTTTTGTTTAGATACAATTTTTTTTTATTTTTGTAACTTTGGTTTATATTTGAGATCAAACATATGTATCTAAATCCAAAGCATCCAACAGGACCAACTGAAGCATTTCAGTAGCAGCATTGCAAAACACAAGTGCACCAAGAACAAATCATGCAGTACTTCCAACAAACAAGGGCATATCCATAAAGCATTAACAAACATGTAGATAAAAGTTCACGGCTCACTTGTTTAATCAACACATAGTTCAACCAATGGTTTGTGCAGGGACGAGCGACTAGGGACACAATGGATGGTGGTTTCGGAAGTGGGAAGCTTTGTGCGGTGTGTAGGAAGAAGGAAAGGGGCAGGGATGGTTATATAGCCTGGACGCCTTCTTGCCATAAAAGTGCTTGCTCAATTAAGTTATTCCACCACGGTCCCTTCTATATGAAGAAGTTGATCCATGGTTGTTTTCTGAAAGACACCCTTAACTCTGTGAGGCTTTTTCCAATGGTTGGAAAATACTACTAGTATGTACTTTTGGTTTTTAATTATTTTGACAAATAATTATTTTATAACAAAGGAAATCAGTAGAAAAATAAATTAATAGAGAAAAGGGGTAGATTAGTAATAATAGGAGGAGCTTTAAATTAATGGAGGGAATTTTCTATCGTTTTTTCATTCATGGGCCTTTTACTTGTATACCATTAAAAAAAGATGAACTAATCGTCAGTGTCTCTAAAAAGTTCAATTATCAGTAGTGTACAAGTTCGAAAAACTTTTCTCTCTCGCGCCATTCTGTCTGCCTTCTGTTTGATTTGCGCTGTTTCGTTGTCTTGACGAGTGGGTCTGCTGTGGCAAATGACCTCAGTTGCCCCTTGTTATTGGCATTAGAGGTGGAGGCCGTGTTGACCGCTATTGACCGCTCACTCCTCATTTGTCTTGACTCGTCCGCTCCCTCCTCTATCCCATCACCAAAACCCAAACCCTAGCAGCGATTGCGGGCGGTGGCGTCGGGCAACTGAGCGTCAACAGGCTGCGGTGGCTAAGGGGAGAGAAGAATCCCATCCCTAATTGCGTCGGCGGCGGCGCCATGGGATAGTGGAGCAAGGGAGGTACCGTGGGCAGCCCAGATTGGCGGTGGCCAAGTGCCCTTCATGGTTCCGAGAAGGGTAAGTTCCTCTTTTCCTTTACTTGCTTGTTCTTGGTGATTGTGGAGAGCTCGAATTGCTGCTTTCTCTTGCTAGTTTGTTTCCCCTTGTGATTGTTGTTGTTCATCTGTAGGATGGACCCAATTAGTAGCTACAATATAGAGTCTCAAATATTACTGAAAATATGCGTGGGGGAAGTGGTATGGCTTGAGTGAAGTTGTGGATGCTGATGTTGCAAACTACATAAATGTGGCTGAAGGTATTGTGGATAAGTATCCTAGGCGTTATGGGGATACTACAGTGTGTTTTAATGGTGTCATGACACAAAGATGAACATCCCCCTCACCAATGACCATTACTTAGTTCAAATGTTTGCCAAAAATGAAGCTTCTAAGTGTTGTTGGATGAGTTTAGCCTACTATAAACCCAACACTATGTCTCCTGTCATCCCTTCTTGGGATCCAATTACTGAGCAATCTGTTGAACCACCCATTACTCCTTCAATGGCCACTCCTTCCATTGCCTGTCCTTCCGAGTTCCAATGCACCTCCTAAGCTACAGAGCCCAACATGTGCAGATGATGATATTCTAGCAAACCCAAACCCAGATTATGATCATGTGGGTGTTGATGATGAAGGTTTGTACCTTGACCTTCCACCACCTACAAAGCTACAACAACCAACACCTCCCAAAACACATGTCCAAGCACCTTGAGAAGATCAGGTCCAAACTGAAAGTTGTCCAAGTCCTAAGCCAGCTAAATCTAAAACTGAGAGTAATGCTAGTTCAGATTCTGATGATGAGTTTGATCCTAAAATGGACCCTGATGAGGCAGATGAAATGGTTAAGGACCATGAGTTTGACTACATGGCACCTCTTGAGTATGACAAAAATAACCCCCATGTGTGTTGGAAGCATGTATCCAGACATGTTTGAATTTAAGATGGCTTTAGCTACTCATGCTGTAATAAAAGAATCGATATTTCATTCAAAAGAGGGATACAAGAAGGTACCAAGAGTACTGCCTCTAGAGGAATGAAGGATGCCCTTGGAGACTCCATTCATCAACCATGAAGGATGTCAAAACAATTCAGGTAATTTCGTCTTCTAAATTGTAATTGGTGCTTCCATTGTTATTTATCCCAACTTGGTGGTTTCATTGATGTTTGCATGTTGTTTTCATTGGTAGGTTAAGAAGAATACATCTATCCATGAATGTCAAAACCAGAAGAGGGCTTGTCTACCTGTCGACTGCAACAAGCATTGGGTTTGTGAGAGTTATTGAATGGTTGAAAGAAGATGGTACTTTGGGTACTACTGAGTTGATTAGAAGCTCAAGGAACATTTCAATGTGGAGATGCCCTACATGAGAGTGTACTATGGTAAGAACCTTGCTATGGACAAGCTTTATGGGTCATGGGACAAGAGCTTTGACAACCTGTACAAATTCAAGACACAAATAGAGAGTGAGAGCCCTCAGTCAATGGTTGTGATTGATAACCACATCATAAACAACAAGGTCAGGTTCAATAGGCTTTTTTCAATGAAGGCTTGTGTTGATGGATTCCTTAGTGGTTGTAGGCTCTATTTGGCAATAGATATCACTTTCTTGTATGGTAGGTTTAGGGGCTAGTTGTGCATAGCATGTGCAGTTGATGGGCACAACTGGATGTATCATGTTGTTGTAGGTGTCATAGATTCAGAAACCAATGACAACTGGGTGTGGTTTATGGAGAGGCTGAAAGAAGCAATAAGCACCCCAGATGGTCTCGACATAAGCACAGACTATGGATAGGCAGTGATGCATGGGGTCAGTGAGGTTTTTCCAGGACTAGAACATAGAGAGTGCATGTACCACCTTGTACATAATTTTAAGCAGAGATACAATGGCAAAAAATTTTATGATCATCTTTGGGCAGCTTCTTATTCTTGGTTTGAGTACTGGTTTGACATCCATTACAATGCATTGGCTAAAGCCAAACCATAGTCTATGAAGTATCTATTATAGACTCACAAGAAGTTGTGGACTAAGAGCCAGTACCTAGTTGGTAGCAAACTGGACTATGTATCAAACAACTTGGTAGAGTCCTTCAACAACTGGATAAAGAAAGACAATGGCAAGCACCTTGATGACTTGATGGATACTTTTAGGCAGAAGTTGCTGATTAAGTGGAATATGAGAAAAAAAAGCTACAAAGAAGTTTGAAGGGAAGATCCTACCCCACATTGTTAAGAAGTTGAAGGAGGATAGCTACAACTTAGACATTGATGTCATTACTAAAAGTGATGGAATTGCAGAAGTATGCGCTAAGGGGAGCAGTGACAATGCATTCAGGTTTGTGGTGAACTTAAGACAGAGGATATGTGTATGCAAAGTGTGGCGAGGTACTGGAATACCTTGTAGGCATGTTATTTCCTACATCACCTCAATTCTAGGAGCCAATCTAGAGGACTATGTAGATGACTGCTACTCAGTTGAGAAGTTCAAATCTGCATATGAAGGTGTGATCCCATCCATTCTAGACACGTCCATGTGGCCCAAAGCCACACATGTATTTTTAGTGCACCCTCCTCTATTGAAGTCCACAGCTGGAAGAAGCAAGAACAGCCACAAAGGAGCACTAGAAGGTGGTAGCAGGAAGAAGATAAAGAGGCATGAGTGCCCCATATGTCATCAGTTATGGCACCACTAGTACACATGCAAATATGGTGATCTAGTAGACATAGCTGCAATGGAACAGGAAAGGTAATATAGGTTAAAATGAGTTTGTTTCATCAAGGTCTTTTATCACATTGTAATATTGGCTAACTTTTGCTTCATGTTGCCTGTAGGAATCTTCCAAAGAGGTAGAAGAAAGCAGCTTTAGCCAACATAGAGACTAGAATTATTGTTGCTAGACAACTTGTTGGGATGGTTTACCCACCAAATGAGGTTATGGATAATGTAGTTCCCCAGAAAAGGAAGAGGAAGACTTCATCTGCATCAAGTGTCAAGAAAAGCAAGGTCTCATCTACAATTGCATCAACTTCAACTCAGAATCAAATCTCTAGCTGGTATGGCCTCATCTACAAGTGCATCAACTTCATCTTTTTTCATTTGGTAGTACTGGTGACTGTTTGCTTACTTCATGAAGATCTGCAACTGGATCCAATGAACTAGTTCCTCTCCAAACTATGTTCCTAGTTCCTTACACTGCCAGCATTGAAGCAACATGATGTGAACTAGGGTGGTCCGATCTTCTGAAAGGTTCTGGTAACTCTCGATTTGGTGGAGACGAGACACAAGTCGATCCGGCTTCCAAACAACACGATTTGAAACCCCACAATCATAGCACCACGTCTCCTCTGGTTATCAACCGGCGTTGTATGATTGACCTTGCCAAAAAGGCTAAGTCCTTTGCCTACGAATCGAAGAACACAAGCAAGACCAAGGAATAATGCAACCAAATTGCAGATGTATGATTAATCTCACGAGTTGGGGTCTCACAAACCGATGAAACGACAAAACTGTTCTTGACAGAATAATCTAAACAAAACCCAAAACCTAACGAGAGCGGAGGCGGCTAGTTATATAGGTCTAAGGGTTGTCGCCACCCCTAGACACGCCCCCATAATTGGCTCAACGACGATACACGACCTAGCGGACCAAAAACAGTGACACAACACCAGAACAGATTCTGCATGCTGATTTGTTTTGATGTTTCCTGATGACTTAGAAGAAATTTGGACCTCAAACCAATGCCATTGGTTTCCTTATGTAATTATCTTTCCAACCATGGGTGGATTGTCAAAAACAGAGTCCAGATGCGTCCTAGGCGTCCGTTTTACTCCTTGCTGGTCCTGACCTCTGAAACAGACTCGAAGTCGACTTGGTTTAGACCTCCACCTTGACTTGGGCGCCCTTGCTGGTCCTCCATGCCTCCAAACCCTCCCTTATGCATTCCTTGGTCCTCTCCATGATTTCTAAGTATAATATAATCATTAGGTAGCAATTTATTCTCGAAATCATATAAAGACTTGCTTAAGAACGAGCTCACCTCCAAATTTAATTGTCGCGCGCGAGCTCTTGTGATTGGACCTTGAATGTCCAGTAGAGGATCATCATGTGCATCTGAAGGAGTGATGTCCTCATCACAACAGGCAGTGACACAGTGATGGCACCACTGAATGAACAAGAGTCTACCCAGGTTGCCAGTCCTCTAAGGAAGAACATTTCTGTCAAGAAGAAGCTTACACCAAGCAAGGATGTATGTCGGGCTGCAGCTGACCCTTCTAGCCTAGCTGCAAACACCAGATGCAATAAAAACCTATAGCTTGGTTAAAGCAGAGGTGACTCATCCATGGCATTTTGCTTGGTAAACCTGAGAACATGTTGGTGATGACAACTTGTCTTTTTGTGGGATGAAAACTTATTGGAGAACCCCTTATCTATTACTTTGTTGAAAACCTAAGACAATGTTTGTGATGTGATGATTTCCTGTGATGTAATCTTGATGACATGAACTGAACTTTTGATGGTTAGGTAATGTTTGGACAAGTTAATGCTAGTCTCTGTTTAATCCAGTTTGATGTTGTTGATGTCATTTTGGTTCATGGTTAAGCATTGTTGTGGTCTAAATGCCATTGCAACCTTCATTAATTGATTGTTCATCCATACATGCATAAACATAAAGTGGAAATCATACACACACACACACATACCTACTTCTTCATTATTGCATACAAGGCAAGAAATATTGCTACATAAACCAGCTTCTCAATCCATTTAAGCTGCTGCATAACCCCATTTGCCCTGTCTTCACTCCACCGCTGCCAGCAGCCTGGGAAGCTTGAGCTAAAACTACTATAGGTGTTGTTGCCACTGCCTGCATAGCCACTGGATCCATTGCCTGTATAGGCAAAGGAGCAGCATAGCTAGCCTGTGATGGAGTGACATCCATCTCATCCTCCCACCTCTAAAATTGGCACCTACTAGACTAAGGAGTAGGAACAAGAGGGATTACAAGAGGGATTAGAACAACACAGATTAGAAGAGCAAGAACATGCCATAAACAAATAAGAGAGACAACCCGAGAAGTATGGACACTTGTGGAAAACACAACCGGTGTTCTTCTCTGTCCGAGTGGTGAAGTGCTTGGCCAGCACCCTACAGTTGCGGCAAAAAATGTGCCTAGTGAGACGCCTCTCAAAAGAGCTTGAACCTTCAGACATGGCCATGGAGAGGAGAGGGATTGAGTGAACAGAGAGGTGAGTGGGAATGGAAGGGATGGCGTGGCTATATATAGGAGCAGCAGGTCAAGTTGGCGCCAAGAGCCAACCCTGTTAGCGCCAAAAGCCAACAGGTTGCCGCCCAACAAGGAAGTGACACATGAGAAACAAAATTTCTAGGGACATTCAAGTTTTGCAAGGGACGTTTCATACTGTTATAGTTGAAAACGGATGGAATGACGCGAGAGAGAAAAGGTTTTTGAACTTGGACACTACTGGTAGATTGAACTTTTTAGGGACACTGGCGATTAGGTCATCTTTTTTAATGGCATACAAGTAAAAGACTCTTCATTCATTTGGTGAAGCACGTCCATGTCGTCCTCGAGGAAGGCTCCGATATCCATGCGTACACCAACGCGCACACGACCACCTTCACCCCAACATCGGCGTACACGAAGAAGCATTGGGGCATGCTGATCGCCCCCATATCCGTACCACCAGTCCATCCGCTTCATTTGAATCATATTTGTGTGCATGACTAATGTCATTTCGTTTCTAAATCTCACATTCTCAAAAGCATACTAGCAAAAATTATTTTAAATTTTAATTTTTGGAAACAAAAATCTGATGATGATCGTCCTGATCGAGAGTTCAAAATTTTGAACTCTTGATTAGCTAGGTCACCAACACACTTTTTGTCATTTCTAAAAAAAATAAAATGTAATTTTGCTTCAAACAGCGATTCGGAACTTTGGTTTGAGAAAATGAGATTAATTAAAAGGAAAATGACTAACTTGTTCTCCACCTCTTTTGCTCACAAACTACTATCATCATGGCATCCTTGGTTGCTCACGCTACCACCGCCCGACCATGCGAACATGCTCTATGCCTCAACTCCATGAGTCTACCTCTGGCGACTCTCCCGAGCCACGGTGCGGCAATGCTCATCATCTCAAGGGAAGGGGCGAGCTGTGGTGGGTCCTACTCACTGTTGCTGTTGGTTGGTTCTTAGTACTCTCTCTTGCATAACCACTCCTTTTGCATAACCGCTGTTCTCGCTTTGGGCTGCTGGTTCTCTCTTCAAGCGTCTTTTCCGTTCCATACGTGCCGATGCCTATACTAGTTTGTTAGCAGTTGTGTGGGTTTTGTTTGGTTGCTTATATTCTCTTCTCTCCTGACTTATTACCATGGCTGATTCATTTGGGTTTTTGCATTTGTGTCCTTGCTACAAACCTTGTCCCTATAGCTAAGCATACTAATAGTAGGTAGTTGTGTATAACTAATTATCAATTTTCAATTTTCAATTTCTGAATCCCACTATTTCTGATGATGTTTTGTAAGAGTTTTTGCAAATTTGTCATTATTTTCTCTCTCATTTTTTTCTTTCTATTAGAGGAAAGCAGTTCTCGAACATGTTTATGAGAGGAGAATAGAGAGAGGCGGATAAGTTTCCATAAGGGAGAGCGCTACTTACCCTCATGCTCTTAGCATTAGATATAGCAAGTGGCCATTTACAAGCGACCCCTTGGTGGGGATGGGTTTTACATGCCACTTGAATGGTGCTAGGTTGGCCTCTTCTATGGGGGCTTGGCCCATATGAATATGGCATATCTCACTAGGTAGCCCCTTAGCTACTACCTATAGTAGATGCTTATACTAGAAGAGTCACTACACAACTTATATGTGCGCGCTTCACGAAAAACTCCATCCCAAAAATGTTGTGATAAAAAGGGCATGGATAAAAGAGCATGTGCATGACTCTAACCTATACATGTTCTAATTCCTAAGATGTCTACACCTTTGAATGCCTTGATCTTTCAGATGTCTTCACCTTTAGGCTTTGGCTTCATTAATTCTCCACTTCTGTGACATGGTTCCTTGGCTTTGCTTGGGTGCGCTGCCCTTCTTCTTCAGGGTCTTCACCTTGCATATCTTCTCGATACGTGGGTCACTGGTTTTGAGATCTTCTTAGCATGGAGATCTTTATCTCTGAGCCTTTCTCCATGCGAAGGTCTTCATCTTCAAGGCCTTCATAGGTTTTCGTCTTCAGGACCCTCTTGATGTGTAGGCCTTTGTCTTCGGCGTCTTCTCAGTGCACAGGTCTTCATCTCCAGGACCTTCACGTTGGAGCTTTACTTGATGAAGCGTCTTCTGTTAAAAAATGGATGTAGTTTTCCTAGTTAGAGTAGTCAATGTAGTTGAAGTAGTCGTGGACAAAAGTTGTTGTGAGGTCTCCAAATCTTCACTCAAAAACACTGGGCAAAAAGACTTCATGCACCGAAGTGGCTGGTCCTCCGCGTGCTCCCCTAGCCCCTCTTGATTGGTGTTGGTGATCGGGTCCTCAACTACGCTTGGTGTAAGCAATGTAGCTATAGTAGTGGAAGTAGGTGTTCAAGACAAAGTTGTCGATGAGCCCCTCAAGTCAAAATGGTTGACGAAGGTGTGGTGGACCTTGGTATAGATGGAGTTGACATAGCCCCTGAAGCTTCACGATAGAGGTGATGTTGAAGGCATTAACAAAGTCTATCGATCTATTGTAGTGGGCAAGGATGGTGGCAAAGTTCTTCATGCCGAAGACCTTCCTGTAAAGGTGCTTGGTGTTGATGTGGATGACGAAGGTGTCAACAGAGTGAGTCATCATGGTTTTGTCGAAGACCCTCCTGTAAAAATGTGTTTTGGCGGAGGCGATGTTGGTGAAGTCACCAAATATGGTGGTAAAGCCCCTAATGCCGAAGAGTTTGGCGAAGGCGGAGCCAATGTAAATGTTGACACCGCATGCCAAAGGCCAAAGAAGTCATGTGAAAATGAGCCTAGATTGATAGAGTGCACTTTTCAGCGACTTAGGTTGAGTGTTATAGCTTTGTTGAATATCGACTTGTTGGCAAGTCTGTTAACACTCCGAAAAATGCTAGTTTTCTATTTGCTGTATAAGGTTAGTTATTTCATATAATATGCGAGGGGTGAGGTTTTGGAAGTTTTTGAGAGAGTGAAGGTTCCAATGACTGACTGCCATAAGCCTTCATTGGATAAAGCTTTTTGAAGCTTTTGAAAAGTGACGACGCCGATGTCTGATCATGGGCAGGTCTTTGTTTGGTTACGCAGTGCAATGCATTTATGAAATTCATATATGTATATGATGATGCAAGCGAATCCATTTGCATGGAAATATTGAAAAGGAGTAAACATGTCATGCACCCTGCAAAAATGATGATTATGCTTGAATCAAAATATAATCTTTGTACATTAGGAATAATGCATTGAAATGAGAGGATTATTGTTTGGATGGCTAGCGAAGGAAGCCACTTAGGAACCTACATTGTTAGTTTCTTGTGTGAAGATTAGTTCAAATAACATTGTGTTGATGCATGTTATAAAAACCTTTTTTTTTGAAAAATACAACTTGCAAAAAAGGAGAAGTGTTATTGTTAGAGGATTCGAAGGTTTGGTGGTTGTCGAGGGTCGATTGTTGATGGAGGTCGTTGACAAACATAGGTTGCTAACTAACGAAGTCTTCTGACTAGCAACGACCAATGATTGACGAAGGCCACTTGGTGAAAGATAATGATTGATGATAACCAATTATAGAGGAGGTTCACTTACGATGAAGACCACCGAGTGCTAAAGGTTAATAATTGACTAAGGCCACTAACCGACAAAAACCAATAACATACGGACGCTCATGATTGTAGAAGGCCACTGACAGCCAATAAGGTGAAAACCACTGAATGATGAAATACACTGAGTAACGAAGGCCGCTAATGGATGAAAATCACTAACTGATAAGGGATCACTGAGGTGTCTAACAAAGGTTGAATATTTCATGAGAACCACTGACTAATTGAGGGTACTGACTGATGCAAACTTAAGAGGTGGATAGATGCGTGACGAAGGCTAAACACTTAACGAGAACTATTGGCGGACGAAGAGTACGAACTGATTTATCTTGAGAAGGTAAAAACATGCATATAATATAGAAAATATACTCTATGGAGAGGGTTACCTTGGTGGTGGTGACCTACTTGTAACAAACATAGAGAGATTCAACAAAAAATAATAAAAAGGTGTTTTTAATTAGCCAGTAAGGGTCGGGTATATATAGCCTTCGAGCCATGCTTTGGGTGTGTCGAAGGTCGCGGCCACTTTCTTAGTCGTATCGGTGACAAGTTGCATGCGAAGGCTAAATTTTGAAAAATTGCCTCGAGAGGCGAAGGTTAGATATTAAGAATGTGATGAAATAAATCACAAGAGCAAAACCATTAAATAATATTATACTCCCCCATCCTTGAAAGAATAGATTCCTACAATCTATGTCAGTCAATTTTTTTTTAACTTTGACTAACTTTATAGAAAAAATTAACATCTATGACGTAAAATGAACATCATGTGAAAATATATTTCATGGTAAATCTAATGATACTAATTTGATATGATAAATTTTAATTTTTTTTTCTATAAATTTAGTCAAAGTTTAAAAAACTTGACTTAAGACAACTATAAAAATCTATTCTTTCAGAGAAAAGAGTAAGTTGGGAGAATTTAAAAACTGGTGAGAGAAACTCACGTGTGTTGGTTTGGTTCCTTCAACATGATACTTTTAACACATGTGAAAAATGTTAGTGATTGATATATATGTGCAACATTGGTCATATAATTAAGAAAATTGAAGGTTAAGATATTGCAAAGCCATGTTAGACATGCACAAGGTGGAAACGCCTTAGGGTAAGGTGCTATTTTTAGCTTAGTCAAGTGGTATATCCCTATCTCGTAGGAGTACGCCGAAGGGTGCTATTCCCAAAGGTTCCTTCAAAATTTCCAAAGACTCCGTGGTGAGTACCGAGAAGGTGAGAGAAAGTTTCTCAAGGTTGATAGAGAATTTTCGAAGACTCATCTTTTCCTAACGAATCCGTAGGGCAAGCTCCGGCCGAAAACTTTACCAAAATCAATCCACAATCCATGCCTTCTTATGGGCCGGCCTGCCTCCCACTCCCTGGGTCTTGGGCCGAATTCTGCTTGATGCTATTTTTCCTTATCTATTAATCTTTTTATTTTATGAATAAATTTGCTAGAACTTTAAAATTACATAGTAAAACACATAAAAATTGTAAAATAGAAATGCTTTTAGCAGTAAATATGAAAATCAAATAAAAAAAATAGAAAATCCAATTGTTTCATACTCCTCATGAGAAAATTTCATCACGTCTATGTACTACCAAAGTTCATAATTCGAGGTCAAGTTCTCCTCATTTCACAATTACACGTTAAGCTTCCGACTACTTATGTTCCTCCTTCCTTAATAAATACATTAACCCCTTCTTTATAACAAAAAAATTGTGATAGTCCCATTTCAATAACAAAAGTAAAGCACTACCTAAATAATACCTTGCAAACAATGGAGTTTCCAAAATATATGCAAGTGAAACAACATGCCTCCTAAAAGTTAACAAAAGTATTATCATCACAAATAGACCCTATTATAAACAGTTTGTTGTAAGGCTAAAAATAAATGAAGCTTACAAAAAAATATACTAATAAGAGCATTAGTTTATGAATTGTTGAATTTCATGCTTTGAGTTCAAATATTCCCCATTTCACAAATAAACTAAGATTTAGCCTGACTCTTTTTTTCTCGAATACGCAAAAGATTTGTGTATAATTGTATTTAAGAACAAGAGTTGAAACATACAAACAACACACTTCTAGCGAGCGCCCTAGGAGATCTTACCGACATAGGCTAGACTGTCCTAGCAAACAGTTTTTTAGTCCGACTCTGGTTTTCCTACCATTCTTTATTTACCCACAACTAATATAGCCAAAAAAAACATAATGCATGTATCTCAGTGCTAACAAAAATACTAAAATAATAATAAATGGGACAATTCATGGTTCAAAATATATAGATAATTAAATGATAAATCCGCACTTGACATATACAACCATGGGTAAATGATAATTTTCTCCTAAAAATATTAGTAATGTATTGTACAAAGAACAACTCAGTTACTATTTTTTGTAATTAATCTACCTAACTACAGAGAAAGAAAAAAAGCTAAAGATGGCCATACGGGACAAGGCTGCGCAGTTTTTCTAGTTTCTTCAGGTAACCCAGGGAGATACTAGAGAATTCTTGAACGCTCGTGATGGCTTCGTGTCGAAGCAGACCGGGGAATACCGAATATCAGTGTTCGATGCATGGCTTCCGGGCTTCAATGATGAATTTTCATGAGAAAATAAGCCTTCGTGAAAAATCCAAGAGAGACCCGCTTCCAGAAAAACGATGGTCCAGCTTTGCTTCGGCGGAGAGTTTCCGTCCTGCGATGGGCGTAGTTCTCACTTCTGACAACTTTGAAGCTTCCAATAGCCTCCGGTGGTTCAGAAATTAACCCAGCCAGAGTTAAGGTTCCAAGAACCTTTGGTCAGAGCACTGTCGCTGGAGGCTACGTAGCTCAATAAAAATAACCTGTGCAAGTAAAAAGTAGCGCTTGCGTGGTGTTTTGGTTAGCTCGCTCATGTAAAAACTTACTGTAGTAGAAACAAAAGTCTTGACACATGGACACATGGTTAACTTGAATAAAATATGTCAAGGGGATGGTAGTTTACTTATCTAGACTTAGCTAGGTACGTTCATGTGTGGCTGGAGCCGGAGCACCACCTGAGCTGTGCTCGTGGTCTGCTCGTGCTGGGAGGCTTGGCATGCTGGACCTTCGAGAGCTGTTTCTTGGCGAGCTAGAAGCTTCCTGTTCAGGTACTGATGAACCTTCCAACCATCGGGAGCTCCCAGCAGCTTTGCGTACTCATGTTCGCCTCAACTACTACTAGTTTTGAAACCTTTGTATGTTCGTTTGAACTATTATCAATTAGTTCAGTTTATTTTATTTTATTATTTTTCATAGGGCACTATTTAATTAACTGAAATCAGCTCAGCGAATAGGCCTACGCAAAGTTTGGACTAGAGCCTGCTTAGTTAGAGACCTCGTAAGGTTGTCTGGTAAAAAATGTTGTCTGAAAGCTGCTTGAAAATTCAATGAAATTTGTTTGGCGAGGCAAGTTAGGAGATAGTCTGTTTGGTTGGAAGCATGTGTCCGGGAGAAATTAATAAAGAGATCTAATATATTTACATTTTAACTTCAATACTATATATTTGGATATTATAAACCATTATAATAGAAACCAACAAAATAATATAAATTAATGCATTTCTAAATTGATAATATACATAAAATATATAATTATTTCAATAATTTATTTACTAACCAGCGTACACATAATTGATTAAGAAATGGATAGAAATAAAATATGCTTGTGCCAAACCATCATATATCTGGTGCTCTGGACTGATCAGTTAATATCTAGGAACAAGGGGAAATAAATGAAATAATGAGAGTGTTTAGTAACGTTGATTAAACTTCATTAAATGCCTTTCTTTAATTTGATCGACAATCGGAAAGGAATAAAAGAAAGAAAAAACAAAACATACACTTGTAAGCTTTGAGATTCGTGCTATGCCACATCTCCCACTGTTTCGTACTATTGAATGTACACGATGCAGCATTAGACGGTGAGGATAGTTCGTAGCCAGCACATACACACACAAAAAAAAAAAACTGCTTTCTGTTCGTTCGCCTGTTGAGACCGCACCTGGTTCAGTCACACTCACATGTCCAGGTTTCAAACCAAAGGTCCCGCAGGCAACATCCAGGGCGGAGGTTTTTGTAAACCTGTAATCAAGAAAAGTAAATATACTGTATTTGCTTATCTGAAATTCTTGTCGGGCTGGCACTCCTTCAACTAAGGTCATGTCGGCCGTTTTACCGGCCCACGTTTTGTGGCGAAGGCCGCGTCAGCCTCTTGCCGGGATGGAGCTTCTTCGACCGGCCGCTCCTTCGCTTGCTGCTGGCTTTGGCATCTTCCAGCTCCACGAGGCTGGACCCTTGGACGACTAGCAGCTTTGGATGGTTGTTGCTCTGGGGGACGCCTGAGCGGGGATCTTGATGCTAGACCTCTGCGAACAGTCCTTCGTGAGGTGTAGCATGCATGGAGGACCTAGTCTTTGCGTACCAATCAAAATGACTTGAGCATGCATAGAACATAAAAACTTACAAGGTCTTGTAGTTAGCATGGGCGAATGTGCTCACGGAGGTCTCCTGTTAATTATTCCACAAAAAAGTGATGATTATAGAGAGAAAGCAGATCCACTGCAGTGCCATAGAAAAGGAAAAAAAATAGTTAGAATGGTTCTTTTGGAGTAGAGCCATAGGTTCACAACATTTGTCCATGTGATTCTTACTTATATTTAAAATGAATAGTTGAGAAAAGGCTATAACTTTCTCATACGTCAAATATATATAGAGGGAGAGATTACACCATTTATAAGTTATATATATATACACCATTTATACGTCAAAGATCAATTTAATCAACCGTCTATGGAAAGAGCGAATTTCGGATCTCTTTCGATGGCAGCTCCGACGGTGCCTGAAATATTGAAGAGCGAATTTCGGATCTCTTTCGATGGGCGGGGAATATATCTCTTTCGGACCAATGACTGCGCGCCGGACCAAAGTTTTCCTGGACATAGAGAAAGCAAGGAAGGGGGAGAGAGATGGGGTCAGGGTTTTATTTGGCCAACAAGAAAAAAAAACTTAGATTAGGCCTAGAAGTGTAGAACCGTAGAAGTAGAAGAGAGAGATACATGAACTTGATTTTAGTTGCCACAAAAATAAAATCATAAAACGCTCAAGTCAAGTGATCCCTTACACTTACCTGACCCACCCATATATTAGTTCGTCCGTCAACGCCGGCAACGAGATCTGCAGCCGGAGGGGCCAGGTACCAGGTGCCAACGGCCAAGAAACGGTCATGGCGAGCCCGGTGGGCAACTCAAGCGGTGTGTGGACCGTTCTCGGGCAGGCCGCCAACGTGGTGCAGCTCGTCGGCGTCGACGCCCTCGGGCTGGTGTCCATGGTCGTGCAGGCGGCGCTGGCGGCGCGTCGCCACCGGGACGCGTGCCGGCGGCTGGCGCAGCACGTGGAGCTCGTAGGTGACCTGCTGCGGGAGCTGGAGGTCGCCGAGCTGATGCAGCGCGAGGCCACCCGGCGGCCGCTCCAGCAGCTGAGCGCCGCGTTGCGCCGGTGCTACGCGCTCGTCACGGCGTGCCAGGACCGCGGCGGGTACCTTCACCGCCTGTTTTGGGGAACGTGGATGGCTGACGAGCTCCGCGCCGCGGAGCAGGAGATCGACCTGTTCATCCGCCTCGTCCCACTCATCGCGCTCGTCGACACTACACATGAACGCCGGGTCAAGGTACGTGTGCTTCCATTTTTTTATTGTTCACACGGGTAATAGAAATTTTGTTGAGCTCTGGTTGTGGTTGGTCTCGGAATTTGACTGACCTGTCCAAGTGATACCCTGAACGATTGCGTTTGAATTGGAGGATTGGAGCCTAGTAGCCAGTGCAACTGATCAAACTAGACATCTTTGGTCTTAATTTGCATTGTATGAACTTTGAGGTGCCATCGTGTGGGAGTTACTGTGATCTTCTACTTTGTTGTATATGTTTCTTCTTCTCTATACATGCCCCCCTTAAAATTCTTCAAGGTTGCTTAAAAATTGAACTTTCAGGTACTGAAACTCATAGGCGTTAGAAAAAAAAAAGTGGCCACCTAGCTGAAAAATGAGATGGTTCATCTCCTTATCACTCCCTTTTTTGTTTAGTTTCTAGTGTGTAGTGACTAATGAGTTGATCCACCGCCACCTCATTTCTCACATATATAATTAGAGCCTGATTGGATGTACTTATCTAAAGTTTAGCTAGCTAAAATTTCAGAGCTAAACTTTAGCCAACTAAGGGGATATTTGGTTCTCACCTTCTAAACTAAAGTGGACTAAACTTTAGTCATTTTAACGACTAAAGTGCCAAACAAACTGACTAAAAAGATGAATAAAATTCTTTAGTTCCAATAGTCACTCAAGAGGTACTAAAATGTGACTAAAATATTTTAGTCCACTTTAGTTTAGGAGGTGGGAACCAAACAGGCCCTAAAAAATCTACCAGCTAAACTTTAGCTAGGTGTTTAGATGCTTCAGCTAATAGACTTAGTTGTGCATCCAGACATGCACTTAGTATAAACATAAAGAAGAGTCATTCTACTAGAATTATGGGCTAAACTCATGATATGTCTCCACCTCATTTAGATTGAGGTAATTCTTTAAACCAAGCATCTCCTATTGTGATTGTATATCATTAATAACTATCGTTTTTGTTATCCTTATGTGGCAGGCTACAAAACGTGTGCCACTTGTTGCTGCAAGCTGTTCAAACCTTCAAACAAGGTTGGCTACCTTGACACGCTTATAAAACAAATGCCGTGTTCCCACAACGGACAGTAGTGATAGTGAACCACCACTGATGTTGAACTATATTCAACTATTGGGCTTGAGTACCGATTGAATAATTGAGAGATGTAGATGATCTCTAGACATGTCTTTGTGTTGACAGTTCTAGATTTGAAGTGGATGACGCTTCACATATATTCATTCAACTAGAAGGAATGAAAACATTAGTCTCTTATGGAATTCTAACATCTTTATCCTTATAACAATATGGATATGATTTAAAATAAATTCCTGTGAAACTGCCTTTTAACCATTAACACTGAACCTAGATATATGCATGTAATTTCCTGCCACCTGGTCGCTCTATTTCAGACTTAGTAGAAAATGTTTATTCCAGAATATGTTGAACTCAAATCCTGAAAGCTAATTTGATGATATATATATATATATATATATATATATATATAGGGTGAGTTTTTCCTACTCCTGCTTGTAATTACTCCTGCTGAGAAAATATGCACATGTTGGAGGAGCTCGTCTGGTTTGCGGGCTCGATCGCTTGGTTAGCGGGTTCTAACGGATCGTACCTAGCTGACGTGAAAAACGGATCAAGGTTTATACCTTTTTTTATTATTAGAGTATCTCCATTCTCCGTATAATACGTTAGATCCGTTCGTCCCTTTTTATTGCTAGGAGTATGTATACATGCATACTTTCTTTTGGTTAATTGTAGTTACGTACTTTCTTTTGGTGATGTATGAACGCATACTTTAATAAGAAATGTGTAAATTTTGTATATTTACATGGAGTATATCCATATATTTAGTGGATTGTTTTAGTGTATATTTCATAGAGTATTTATATATACTTTCTGGAATGGAGTATGCATACATACACTAAGATTTTGGTAGTATAAGTGCATACTTAAACCACACAATCGGAGTATATTGAAAAACTATTATTTTAATCGTATAGAAAGTATATACTCTGATCCGAGAAGTATCAACTCATATAAACTATTATTTTAATAGTATAGAAAATATCTACTATACTGTGATCCGAGATGTATCGACTGATACATTGTGGCCAGAGGAGTATGCGAACATACCGCATATGTTTACATATACATGTGGTTATTAAAAGGCAAGATGTGAGTATGCGAAGATACATGCATATGCATATACATGTTTAGCAAGAGTATGCATAATACGTGTTTATGGAACTCACGTGAATAAAGTATATTAATTATTTCCAATGGAAACAAATCACAGAAAAACATCCGTGAAGAACACGACCTGCCCTGCAAACGCAAGATTTTGGAGAAAAAAATTCCCTAAATCCAAAACCAACCGACGAAAATTAATCAAACGACCTTCAACATAGATACACCGTCTTCAGTCTTCAACATGGATACACCATGCCACCAGCCCTGTGGCTTGGATCGGCAGGCTATACATGCGTGGGAGGACACCAGGGTCTGTGTCTCCGGCTGTTGGGGGGAGTGGCCGGAGGCCCGCCACACATGTTGACAGACCGGATCTCTCCTTTGTGCTCCACAAATCCACCGTGATCGTGCTGCTCCACAGCTAGATCATCATGGCCACGCGTCGGGGCGAGGGAGGGTTGGGTAGTCGGGGGCGCCACCAGATCCATTGGGTGGGGGAAGGGGGACGCCATGAACGGATCAGAGGCTGCCGTCACTTGCTGGGTGGAACGGCCGCCGCGTCGGGGTGGGGAAGGTCGCGCGCGTGGCTAGGGGCCGCCGCCGCTTGTGGGAGGGATTTGGGGGCTGCCGACGCTTGGTGACCGAGGCGGCTCCGTTAAATATTACGGGTCTATGTGGATGAGGACTGGCCCGGAAACATTATGGACCCGTTAGCTGGTTCCCTGCGGGAGGTTGTGTGCTTGTGGACATACAATATCAGACGAGAGCAGTTACAAGCGAGAGTAAAAAAAGAATTTTCATATATATATATATAGAGGGAGAGTATAGCAGGACCAGATGACAACACCCGCTAGGACCGGTCCTGGAAACCAACCTGCTTAGCGCATTTACCAATTACCATAATCAGCTCACGCGTAAATCGCGTCAACGAGGAACCGTGCATAAATGATGAGCATTAATTATTGACGATCCTGAATTAGCGCATGCGTGATCGTGTGATGGGCTCCACCTACATGGAGTCTACAATATCGTAACTAGGCTGACCGAGAGGCAACTTTCCGGTGACCAAATTACTATTGTATCAAAAGTAAATTTACTACAAATAATTTGTGGTAATTCTTCTTCCAAATTATCGTAATTTCGAGAGAGAATTACCATAACTCATTATATTCTTATAGTAACCAGAGAATTAGCATAATTTAGCTTTGAACTATACTAAGAAACAAATTACTATAACGGTAGCATGATATGGTAATTAGAACATGAAGTTACCACAATATTGCATATAGTTGTTTCTGACAAGGCAATTACTAAAACGACGAGTTGAATTTTATTTTACCGTATAATAGTTACGAAAAATTATACTCCCACGTTTATATCACTATGCACGCTAATAAAAAAAACACTGCACAAAAGCATTCTGTTATGTATCAAAACTGTTACAACGGGCTCAAATCAAATATACATCGAATATGACAGTAGGACTATTTATTTGACACCAAACATGAGCTACGAAGGCCAAGATGACTAGATGAGGCCTTAGTGCCTACAGACCAGGAAGCTTCTTGATTGTGTTTTTGGGAGGTACTACATGTAGAAGAGCAGCTGAAACAATCTGAAACTGATCTAGGCACATTTTCCTGCATCGTGCAAGCATCCTCACTAGAGTTGAGCTGTTCTCCATTGCAATTGACAAGGTGATCCATCTCCAAATAATCATCATGAAAGGAACATCAGTAAATGATATGAGAAATTTACAAAGACTTCTTGTTGAACATATGTAAGAATAACCATCCACTCCAAGAAACCATTCACAGTTTTGCATCTAGATGTTCCTGACAGGGCCAATTACTATAACAGTGAGTCAAATTTACCATGAAATGTTTATGATAATTGCCTGAAAATCATAAATAATATGAACACTATTAAATAATTTGATTGTTAACGTGAACATATATGGATAAGCTGGCTCAAGAGTGATCATATTTTTATTTATGTGAACAAAAAATATGTTAAGATAACACAAAATGGAGGCTGAGCATAATCACAATAGGGACAAGATCAACCGACCATGCCAAAGGCTGCTCTCTAAACTAAAAAGCACGAACACTACCTCGTAGTTTAACCTAAAGTTTCATCACCTGAAATCATGCATATTAAACAACAGCGCACCAGTAGTGTTTTTTTTTTTGTTTGAAAAACCGACCAAAGCTTTGCCGCAATACTAGCATTTACAAAAATTTGAACTAATTAATAATATTTACGAGAATTTTATATATATAAATGAACTTTCCTTTGACAAACTTACATTGATATTTACAAGAAATGGGTACTATGAATATAAGTATTTACGAGAATTTTGGACTATGGTTCACGATAAAAATTATGTAACAAGATTGATTGAAATTACTGTAACTTCAGTATAAGTTACATAATATTTATGAGAATTGCATTTACGGCAATACTAACAATATTTACATGAATTTGACAAATAATATTTACAAGAATTCTATATTATGAATTAACCTTCAACATAACTTACACTAGTATTTACAAGAAATTGGTACTGTGAATATAAGTACTTGAGACTTTCACTAATAATATTCATTAGAATTATATATTATGAATTTTCCTTCTGACATAACTTACTTTGTATTTACGAGAAATGGGTACTATGAATATAAGTATTTACGAGAGCTTTGTACTATGGTTGACGATAAAAAAAAATAAGGATGATCGAAATTACCATAATGAAGATAGGGAGCTACCACAATTCAGTATTCTGATGCTACTCAAATGAGTCCAATAGGCTGATAAGTAATTACAATAATTTGAATTTGAATGACACTTGACAAACACCTCTTTGGTTCCATTTGTGATGGATGCCCAAGCGACCAACAGATCTGCTATAATAATAAAACACAAAGTACAATCTGCCCATAAGGTGAGGAGTATAAAATACACAATGGCAGAGTGATTAGTTACCAAGAAAATGTCTGAAGAATGGACAAACATGTGAGTGCCTCAAAGGTCTGAGCAGTAAACTGTGATAATTAGCATAGGATAGCAATGCTTATTTACTAGAAAGTATATGCCATTGTTACTAGAATTTATGCCTTGCTATCCTTGTGAATTTGACAACTATGATTTACGAAAATTAAAAGCGTGATTTACAAGAATAAACCTTGAATGTGAATTACTATAATCCATGCCTTGCAGTCCTTGTGAATTTGACATGGTTTACGAGAACTTCATACATGATTTACTAGAATCTATGTCATTGAATGAATAAGATTTACTAAAATCTATATTTCTCTCCTGATATCTCTTTGCTCTCCTATCTAATTGCAAGCTCTTTGGAAGCTATGCAAGGCCAAATGGATTTCAATGTGGAATAAAGATGAAAAATAGTAAATATCTCCATGAGCAAGTGAGAACTCACCAACAGAATAAGAAACCAATTGCCTCTTTCAATTTGTAGAGGACACTATCATATAATTCTCTTTGCTTCCATCTGTACGGATCGGAAGCTAAATGTGGCCAACAGATCTGGAAGAATAAACAATATTTCAATCTTCTGGAGTCACCAAAATCAAGATGGCTAATTACACAAATAGAATTAACTAAATGACTGATGAACACGCTTATATTGAAGAAAGTAACATCCGGGATCTGAAACAAAAGGTGTTCGCTCAAATAAAAAAAGATCTAAACAAAATAAATTTATTACGGGATTGGTGCTAGTATGGAGCGGCTCATCTGGATAGGCTGCATACCTGTTTCTTCACACAATGGATCGATGCAAGCTCAGAGCAGTGCGGATCGAGCCGTCAAGGTTGCTTCCTCGCCAGCCTTGAGGCTCCGCACTAGCAGCACCAGCCGCGCGCTGTCACCACCCCGATCCGCAATGTCGGGCTCGTGATGATGATGGTGGTGACGTGGCAGAGGTCGCATCCGCCGGCGGACATGGCCTCCTCGGCCATGGGGCGCGAGCGGCAAATCGACCCTGAGTGGGATTTGGAGCGTGGATGGCGACGGAGATCCATCAGTGGCGATGGGTGCACAGAACAACACCGACGACGCGCAGGGGAGGAGCAGCCGCGGCAGCCGGTTGGAAGGAGGAGGCGCCGCCGCCGCGGGAGAAGCAGCCGCGGCCGTGGTGAGGGAGGAGCCGCCGCCGCTGGTACTGATCTGCCTGGGAACCGATCCGGAGGGGATGTGGAAAAAAAGGTAACGGCGTAGTTTTTGGGATTATATTAATGTTACTGCAAAAGCCAAGCGGAGCAGGATATCTGGATTGGCTCACGACAGCCATGCGGAATAGATGGGTTCGAACCCATGGGTGCACGTCCAGCTGGTCGGACGCGGGTCTGAGTCTGGCTACAAAATACCTATTATGTAGATTGAAAGTTGAAACTAGAACAATTTATGTTTTTTCATATAGTAATGATAATGTGTGTTTATTGTTAGAACTTAGACAAGAATTGTGGAGTTTACAGAACTAAGTGTTCGAGGAGCCATTGTACCTGTAAAGATAAGGAACAACTCTTAGAAGATAGTTTCTCATACCAATTTTCTATCTTCCCTTTGGACTAAGAAAATGTAAACATATTGGCTTTTAAGAACTCGTGTTTTTCTGCCATTTATGTCTCAATCTAACAATGTACAACTCCTTGCATCTTTATTGCAACTGAGAAATTCAGGTTGCTTGTATAATAGCATTTTTGTTATGCATGCATCCTAGCTATTAGCTAATGAATATGAAAATTGAACATAATGTAAAAAAGAGCACATGGTAGTTTATTGTCACTGTTAACTTGTTAAGGGAAAATGATTAGGACCGTTCAAGCCTTGTTTTGATACACTTGTATTCACCTCCATCCATGTGTATTGGAGTGGATTGGGATGAGACTTAATTAGTTTAATTATTATTGTTTTTTATGGCGAGACACATCCGTATTTTGGAAAACAAAGCGAGCGACCTTTTTCTCAAGATAGGGGTTTCAAACCTGGCTAGTTCGCTCCAATACTAGATGCTCAACCACCATACGTACTATTAGTGCATTTGCAAGGAATTTGGTTCCCACAAAGATCCAGCAGAACTTGAAAAAGTACTAAACTTTGTAACATTAAGCTTAGCAGTTTTCATTTTTTCTTTTGCAATTGCTTGATGCAACTGCTTTGTGATTTAAAGAGATTGCCCATGATTCAGGAAAGGTGCATTTGCAAGAACTGAAAATCATGGATGTGGAAGAATTGGTGAAGCTTTGCACCCGTACTCAAGAGAGATACCCAAGATTCAATAAGTACGATTTCTTTCAGATAGTAGATGGCACACAAATGTTTTCAGAGAAAAGAATAGTTGGAAGTGGTGGATTTGGTACAGTTTACAAGGTAGATGTTAACAGAAACGTTAATCCATTTTATTGGTAAATTCCACCTAAGCCATACTGCCATCCATTTCAGGGTGAGTTGAGTGATGGAACCATAGTTGCCATCAAAAGATTTGAGCATGGAACATGTTTCAACAGTGAATTGCACATTTTATGTCTTCATCATATCAATATAATTGAGCTGTTGGGGTGGTGCGTACATGGACAAGAAAGGATTCTGGTGTACAAGTTCATGCACAATAGCAGCTTGGACCGCATCATTTTTGGTATGTATGTTTGTATTGATGACCACATATAGTTGTTTGCGTAGATGTACTTTTCCATGCCTCAGTAAATACGAGCATGAATTATAAAACCTATATGATCTAATGAAGTAGTAGTAAACAATTTTCATTTCAGACTCTTGCTAAGTCCTTTGAAACTATCCCACTTTTGATTTTAAATGGTGTATAGGAATAATAGGTCTTTATATGATGCAAATGTCTTGTTTAAACATTTTTTAGATAAAACTAAAGGGCCACTGCTAAACTGGTATAAGCGACTTGACATAATTGAAGGATTGGCAGAGGGACTTGTTTACATGCACAAGCACTCGCATTTATGGATGATACATGGGGATTTACAACCAAATAACATCCTCTTAGATCATGACATGATCCCAAAGATTGCTGATTTTGGATCAGCTAGAACCTTGAGTTCAGATGTAGCGAAAGAGCAAACAAGCAGGGTTGTAGGAACTAGGTAATTGTTGCGCAAATATAAATCATATATAAAACACCGCCAAAATTGTGTTATAGAATGCTAATGCAGTTCTGATATCTAATTGCAGTGGTTACATAGCTCCAGAGTATGCATCTCGAGGCCTATATTCTGTCAAGACAGACGTGTTTGGCTTTGGGGTGTTGGTTCTTGTGATCATTAGTGGACGAAAGAATACCATACTAGAGCAGCAAGGGGATACTGTTGGTAACCTCGTACGAGATGTGAGTGAACAACTGAACCATGTTGTTAAAGATTGCTATTTGCTATAGTTTTTGTACATAAATATTTTGCCCCTTCACAACCGTTACATTTACGCTACAAATCATTGTGGATGCTGAAATAATGCGAAGAAAAAATGTTTCAGGCATGGCAGTCGTGGAATGACGAAAGGTTACATGAGCTTGTAGACCCAATGTTACGTGATGACTACCAACTCGATAAGATAGTGAAATGTGCTCAAGTGGCACTACTATGTGCTCAAGAAGATTCAGTAGATCGACCCACCATGTCAGATGTTGTCGCTCTGTTGAACTTTGAAAGCATAAGTTTGTTACCAGATCCTAAGCAACCACCTGAGCTAATTATTAAAGGAGGTTCTACTGGTGACAAGTTATCGACAAATATTAGCCAATCAAGCAGGACCATAGATATAACCATCACAAGTTCAGCTCCGGTGTCAACCAGAGTCCGTATCATTGTAGACCAAGAGACCTGAAATGTCAAAAAGAAATTAAATATAACAGGATGTTGAAAGTCTGAAATGTTGTGGACTTTCGTCAGTTCATGCAGAAGTCTTCCTAACCCCCTTTTTTCTCAATCACGCAAAAGATTTATGCATTTTTTAGACGTCCTCAAATCCCTCCAAAACTATAAGTGTCCCACATAGAAGGGAAAGGGGGGAGGCTCCCAGGCGGAGTGTGGTCGCCGCTCGGAGAACAAATATAAACTATTTGCTTGGATGGATCACTAAGACCAGCAAATTCATGTACATGGAATATTCCCTCAGATGCTGGATTTTTTGGTTCGCAAAAATCTTGCGAATCAACCGATCCATGTTTTCTGATCTTTATCATTAGTAAATAAATTAAGGATTATTAGTATGTTATTGTTGGAATACGAGGTTGCTACGCTAGCCGGAAAACAAAACTTTTCGACCTCATAAACCAGGATCTACTGCTAGTTATAGGTTACGGGATTACCACTAGACGCGCAGGTGCAGCGGAAGACGACTTGATGTAGTCGTGCGCGTCGCAGCAGGCAGTGCAGTTGCGTGGTCGTCCGTCTCAACGTCCCCTTCGCGTGGTTCGTCCTTGTGCTCCAGATGGAGCACCTCCGAGGAATCCCACACATGCAGGGAGGAAGCGTTGCGCCTCCGGACTGCTAGGTCCGCGAGGAGCAAAAGGCGCGAGCGTGGGGAGGCGACGGCGGCTGCCAAAAGGCGTGGATCAATATCGCCCCGCACCCACCCCTTGCTTATATAGGCGTCCTGACGAGCTCCCATGTTGGAGGCCCATTAGTAACCCTAAACCAACCCGAATTAGGCTTCCAGCCCTTTAAGCGTGCGACCCTATGGGCTCACGCATACATAGACATGGCCCAAGTACTCTTACTCGACCAATAGTTGATAGCGGCCTCTAGCAAGGCGTGTCAACTCCTATGCATACGCTATGATCATATCAGACGAACCACTATGACCATGTACAAGTTATTCCCTTCGCCACTCGATATATGGTTCAACTCGTGGGTTAACACTTAACCCAAGCACGGCCATGCATTTGTTGATCCAATCACATGAGTGATCCAGTGATATCTCTCTCACGAAGAGAGGGGCAAATTCCATCTTGATTGTCTATGTCTCATAGCATGTTTCCCGACCACCCAAGGACCACCTTTATAACTACCCAATTACGGAGTAGCGTTTGATAGTCTCTAAGTAGATCGTTTCACATCTTGAGTACATACCACAATCTCAGGTCTAAGGACATAACGTACATGACATGAATAGAGACTTTCTCTTGTTGGGTCAGTCCAGCCTACATGTCTCACATGTGCCCACATTATTAGTTTGACATCTCCATGTCTATGACTTGTGAAACATAGTCATCAACTAATACATGTGCTGGTCTAATATTCAAGTGTGCTCTTACAATAATGCCGACCAGGGACAACTTTTAGAATAACCATTCAGGTAATTGAGTTCCACAAACAATTCACATAATTGTCAATCAATACTAGTTGTCTATAATGGATATTCAAAGAACACTTTATTAATCATGGATACAATCGGAATATAATCATCTACATGATTAGCTCTAGGGCATATTCCCAACAGTTATATTATTACTTAGTAATCATGATGGTAAGATTAATTTTTATAAGTGCTAATACGTTGATTTATGCATGTTTCATGTGCTAATTAGGTTATTTGTGGTGCTAATTAACATATTTATTTAAAATTAGTGATTATCATGATAAAACTAGTGTTAGTAAATATTTATTAGTGTCCAAATAGTTGTTGTTATTTATAAATAATTGATATAATTAGTAAATCATTCTAATCTCATCCACTTTTATCCATCCAACCAAAGAGAAAAATGACTTGTCCCATACACTCAACCAAATATGCATCATGGATATCCTTATCCCAATATCTCTGACTTTGATTAAAAAACGAATAAGATTGGATGGGTGGGAGGGTTTAAGTGCTTAATTGTCCCACCTCCATCTAAGACCATCGAATTAGAATCGTGTGGATTTGATTAGAGTTTGCGTAGTTTGCATAGCTAGTTGATTTTCATAGCATACGGTCCCATATCCATAGATCGCTATATCCCATCCAACTTGGTCCTCCAACCAAACACACTGAAAGGACCGTGATGCCTAAGAAGGGGGGTGAATTAGGTCACTTAAAAACTACTCTCTAATCTATGGTCTCTTTTTCTAACCTTAGCAAAACCTATGCAAAAGGTAAACTATCTAGTAGTGCAACTATGGTTTTGCTAAGTGTTGCTATCTCTACCGCAAAAAGAGTTATGCAACCTAGTTTCCAAACCTACCAACTAGCCTATCAACTAAGCTAGGAAAGGTAAAGAACACAAGGTAAACAAAGTAAGTGCGGAAGGTAAAGAGCATGGTAGAGATGCAAACTCCCGTCGACGACGCCGGTATTTTTACCGAGGTATCGAGAAGCGTGCAAGCTTCCCCCTTGTAAGGACCTGATTAACCTAGAGGGGGGTGAATAGGCCTGTTTAAAACAAACTTAATACTTTCTGTCAGATCAGGCCCGGCACTGCCAGTCTTGGGTCCGGCACTGCCGGGGTGCCCGACACTGCTGCTCTCAGGGCGGCAGTGCTGGTCACCAGGACAGAACCTTGCACAATTCAAAATATATAATGAGAATGGAAATTGTGCTTGAATCAAAACCTTCCTAGAGGTGTAGGAAACCTCTAGCACCACTTGAAAGTGGTAGCAACACACCCACTGAGTAGATCGGGTCCAAACCCTAGAAATCATCTTGAGAGCAAAATAAATGAAAGTAAAGTAACAAACACAGGGTGACACAAGATTTGACCCATGGTTTAGCTCGCCACCAAGGCTTTCCTACGTCCACGTTGTTGAGGTGCGCCACACACGGCTCAAGCTCACCGCAAAGGCTTGATCTTTCCTCGGCCTCAAGTCAAGAGAATGAACTCTTGAGATGAGGGGAAATGTATTAGCAATATGGGGTGTTACAAACCTCCCTAGGCTGCCACACGAAGGAGGCAAGCTCAAGGGCAACGCCTAGCCGGCTAGGAGCAAAGCTTCAAGAGTAACAAACTCAAACCGCCGGCCACCACGCGAACCAAATGCTTGTAGGAGTTAAAGATCTGAGGGAGAAACTTCTTCTCAAGCTTGGAGGCTCAATCTCTCAAAGGTTGATTGGAAATCAATGGAGGAGAGAGTTGGAGCACCAAGGGAGAATAGAGAGCAAGAAGAGAGCTCCTCTTTCTGTTTCTGTGAAGTGAGAATGAGAGAATGGCAGAACTAGCCATTGGGAAGAAGTGAGGGGATAAGAAATACCCCTTCATTGTCCAATGGGCAGATCAAGTCACGGCAGTGCCGGGCCTGGAGCCCGGCACTGCCAGCCTAGCAAAGACAGCAAGATGTAAATCTTGGAATAGCTAGTTGTTTTTCCTACAATGTATGTGGAGGTGTATGTTGTATGAATAGATATAGCATTTGGTTCACTTGTTGGCATGCGTATTGAATCCCTCTTAATAGTACGGCATACCTAACTCACATTCGAAATATAAAATGAATTAAAATCCTTTGAGCTTGTTACCATGCACTTTTGTAATTGGAGGGGTCCGCCAACCTATTCATCAACCTCCTTTCATTTTACCTGCTCGTCATACTTGAAGAATCTCATTAGTCTTCTAAATATGTTGTCATGTCACCAAAACCCACTTAGGGCTTGATTGCACTTTCAATCTCCCCCTTTTTGGTGATTGATGACAACACACTTAGAACTTACAAAAGTGAATAATAATCTGAGACAATGCAAGTCATGGGTGTAGGAGCTCCCCCTGAATATGTGAATGGGAATTTGAATTTCCAAACTTGGCATGAAAAGTCAAAATTCACACATTGGAGTGAAATAGGGCTCCCCCTACCTCCATGGCTGCTGTGGGGGTGCTGAAACAAGGTGTCGCAAAAATATACGTGATCAAACGAACCTATCTCACAAAGATCAGAGTGCTTACTATCAGAGTAGCCTGACACTGCCGCCCCTAAGCCCGGCACTGCCGACCTAACTACAGACAGCAAGTCTGCGGAAGCACAAGCATGACCACACAACACAATATAAATGAAAACTGGATGCACACAGAGACAAGCATGATATATAAGAGAGAGAACATGTCCACAAATAACACAAATCAAGTACTTAAGTGGCAATATTACAATAAAATAGTTTTGATGTTGCTCTCTCATCTCACAAACTAAAACTAAGATAACTAGGATAACTAGCAGCTGCTCCTCCATGACCGTCGCCCCTTTACTTAGTAATTCTCCCCCTTTGGCAACAAGTCATCAAAAAGAAGAAAAGAACATAGCAAAAAGAATACAAACTAGTCGCTATCCTCATCCATATGGTCATCCTCATCATCATCTTCATCAGCGTCATCATCTGGAGAGCCTGTGAAGTGAACACCAGGACCACTAGCATGACCACTGCATCTCGGTGGCTGCTCCTCCTGGATCTCCTCATCATCATCATCCGAGTCCTCCTCATCATCTGAGCCATATGTGGACTCCTCACTGAGCTTTGGTGGGGGAGTAGGTGGTGATAACTGTCTGAGGCCCTGCTCCTATCTGAGCTATTTGATCTCCAATCTGGTTTGATAAGCATGATTGTTTGCATAGCAAATTCCAGAGAAGATCTTCTTTAGAAGCTTGCCAAGCTTCCCTTTCCTCTTGCCTCTGCTAGCTGCTGCTGTGGAGGACTCAGGGTGATCTGAAGCTGCTGCCCCAGTCCTGGGAGGAGTCATCACCTCCTGAACTGTAGAGTGAATTGCCTTCTCTCCTCTATAAGGCTCATGGATGGTGTCCTTGTTGTAGATCCGGCCAGTCACTCTTTCTATGATAAACATCGGGTAGGGGGCATATGGAATCCCCTTTCTGGCATCATCAGCTGCAATAAAGATCTCATCCCAGAGAAAGCGTGCCACTGAAAAGGGTGGTGCTCCACCTCTCATCCTCCTTAGCACATTCTTGGATGTGGCATAGAGGTTGGAAGTAGATCCCACCTTGGGATAGATTGTGGTCCTGAAGAGGTTGTTCAAGATATAGTACTTACTCTTTAACCCCTTCACAAGACCATCTGCCTTTTCAGGCTTGATGTAGAGATGAGAAATTTCTTCATTGGTCAAGCTTTTCTCATCATGAACATTAGAACACTCTCTGCCATCTTCTCCAAATCCAAGGAGATGGGCAAATGTCACATAATCAAGCTTGTAATGCATGCCCTCAGTCATTCAGTGCATCACATGGTTCTCCCTGTCAAGATAACAAGTTGCATAGAACTGATGGATTATCTCTGTGTTCCAATCATTTTGGAAACCCATCCAGTCATACATGCCAAGCTCCTTGCATTGATCAATGACTCTATCAAACACAGGGTCTCTCTTGTTCTCCAAATGCTCCCAGTCAACATATTTCATCTTGATGATCTTGGGCTTCTTAGCATGGAAGAGAACACTGGAGTAAAAATTAGAATGAAATACATTCCAGAACTTGTAGTTCACTCCCATATCTTTTAGCACATCATATGGGTAGATATCCCTTTGCTCTTGGACAGTCCGGTACTGATTTTGATAGTTTACCCTTTCTCTAGCACGGTTGTCCTGAGGCTCTCTGACAAACACATCCTCAGCATGAGGAATAAGATAGGAACCATCAGATAAACCCAAGTCTGGAGGTGTCCTAGGGAAAGCACCCTCCATGATGGTTCTTCCCGCCATCTGTAGCTCACTCTCCTGCCTTATCCTCTGCCTAGGATTCAAGCCATCATCAATTCCACCCCTGCCTCCTCGGCGAGCACGGGCCTTTGTCCTTGGCCCCTTTCCTCTAGCACCACTCGATCCCCTGGCATCCATCTATGCATTAAAAGGAGTGAGGGTTAAGTTGCTGCACTTAGAACAACAACTGGAACTCTAGTAGAGAGATTTGATAAAAAATGAGAGTCGATGGTTGATTAGGAGAGCAAATGCATTGGTGTTGTACGTTGCCCAGTGTCCGGCACTGCCGGCCTCTGGCCCGGCACTGTCAGCCTAGTGCAGACAACACCCATACATGTTTTTCCAATCCACCATGGAATTTAGGTTTTGGTCAAATCTAACTACTAGAGATACATCACCATACATAATGCAACTACTAACAACCTAAATCCCATCTCAAAATCCATACATTGCATAGATCGATCCAACTTAGGGTTTCAAGTTATTACCTTTGAAAGAGAGAGGAGAGGATGAGGAAGGTCGAGCTTGAATGGAGCTTGACGCAGGGAGGAAGATCCTCCACACCTCCTCCAATGGCAGCACCTCCGAAGGGCGGCACTACCGGGAAGAAAAGAGGGACCTCCGGGCTCCTTGAGTCGCCTTGGGGGAGAGAGAGAGGGTTCTGTTGGGGGAGAAACTGTTTGGGATGATGTCTCCTCGGGCTAGGGTGTAGAATAAAAGAGATGCCCGAGAGTTTGGACTTGGACCCGACTGCTCTGGGCAGTTAAGTCGCGGCACTGCTGCGCACCTCGGCACTGCCGTTCTAGGGGCCAGCACTGCTGGACTACCTGGGCAGTGAGGAGCTATGTGTAACACCCGGTTTTATGGACAAAACCAGATATACACTATATGTAAGCCCAGGAAGTCAAATCTCACATATAGACACAGAACAAGGTAATATTAAAAGACAATACCTAAAATATATAACATATACGGTCGAAGGATAACCTTAAAGCAGCAAACAGCAGAACGATAACTCTGATATTTGGGTGAAGACTCCAAGTCCACAGGGACCAACTGACTGGTTGATCACAAGCCTATCTTCTCCATCTCTTGCAATCTGGTACCCATCCGGGATTTTTATCCAAAAGTGGTGACAACAAGCGTCAGCTCACCATGCTCAGCAAGTATAACTATGGGGATGCAAGCTCAAAAGGCTGACATAGGTTTAAGCGATAAGCATTTTTAGTTGATCAAGTTTTATTAATACATAACAATAGAAACATAGGTTTAACCCATTCCCATGATTAAGCATGTAGCATCAAAATTCCATCTCATCATCATCTCCATTTTATTGTAAAAACAGGTAATATAATTGGAAAGATCCAGACCGCTCATGTCCGTGAGCACGGCTATCATGATAGATTTTAGAACTCTACAGAGTTTGTACAACTTTACCCTTGAGTCGTGTTACCCCTGTGCCCGAGGTAGCTAGCCTCTTAGCTCACTACCAAGGTAAGTCGGCAGGGTTCACTACGAAGCCTTACACTAGCTACTCTAACAAGTTAGTAGCCACGCGAATGGGGCCCCCCTTCGAGAAGGCTCTCTAAAAAGACCACAGTCTCCAAGGCACATCAAGACAGGCAAGAGAACCATTCTTAACCCGAAGCGCCCCTCTGCGCTACGAGTTTGTAACTACTAACAAGCTACAGCAATTAGCTTTACGACTAAAATCAGAGACATGTAATCCTCAAGGTTGTATGGACTTCCTAGGTTGTCTGTCCCAAATACAAACCTTATAGGGAGGTACTGGAGCATATGGGAATAAAAAGCATCTCCAGCCCCCTCCTTGTCAAGTTTTAGTAAAAACATCATCATTTCAGTCATGAGTCCATCCTTCCATTATCCAAGTTCATATAGTGAAGTTGAGCATAGCATAGCTATACAATAAACTTATCATATTTAAACCCCCATAGGTATCAAGGATATGTGGTACAAACATATCTCAGGTATATCTCTAGGGTTTGAGTAAAATAGACACATGCATATGTATTACAAGTGAATTGAGTTTGCTAGGTAACAAGGAAACCATATGCTATACTTGCCTTTAAACTCAGATCCTTCTTCAAAGATCAACTTTCTTCAAAAGATTAACTTCTTGAAAAGATCTTCTGAAACACCATTCTTCTTGATCACCGACGTAGCACTCACCGATTGGACAAGTTCACAAACACCACTCAAACACCTGATCAAACATACATAGCATACATACATATCTATTTAGAACAATACACCAATCAATGAAAAAGGATTTAGAAAGAAAACTACGTTGCTACGATCACGAAGTCGCGAAGAACACGCTAAACGGAACTACGATGATCAAGCTAGGGCAAACGGTAGATCTGCTCTTAAAAAAAGAACTATGAGCTTTGTTAGTTTTAATTATGAAAAATGATTAATAAGGTATTTTAGAGACATACCTAAGTTGGATTAAGTCAAACTTATATTTAGATTTGAAAACCGAAGTGGAACTATGCATATTTTATTTATAAAGCATATTGCATAGTCTTTTAATCAAGTTATGAATTAACCATGAAATTACAGAACTATTAACATGGTATTAAAGGACATTACTGCATAGATTATGTTGATACGAAACCAACGCAACTTGAACGGGACAAAACGGACTTAAAATGAAGGAGATACGATTAAAACAAGTTTTTGGAATTTAAAACACATATTTAAAACCATTTAATAAATAAATATTTTCAAAGTTTCAAAACAGATTAGATTTTTATTTTAACATGTAGAAAACAACGCTACGAATCTAATGCAACTTGATTGGATGAAAACGGATTTGAAACGCATCTTTTATAAACTTTGAAAGTGGATGGCAAAACTGTAAATACTGATTTCAGTTTAATTTCAAATAAAACAAAACCCGGACTGAAATACGCTTTCCAGAGGAGAAAGCGTAAAGCGGGAAGGCGCTAAAGACCTACGGTTGCTGAGGTGCGGGGCCGGCCGGTGCCACGTGGCACTCTGTGGTTCGTTGGGTCCACGGGACGGCGCGTGGACCGCGTGGGGGGGGGGGGGCTCAGTTCACCGGTCCACCGTGGACCGGGGTACTTACCCCTTCGGGGATCTAATCCCAGCCGTTCCAGGAAGGATGGACGGCTCGAGGAGGGGCGCGGGCGGAGGGACGCCGGTGCGGCGCTATCCTGCGGCGGCGCGCCATGGTAGGGGGGGCTCTGAGGTCGTCGGCGAGGCCGGGGCGACGCTATCGGCTTCGGTTGGCCTCGCGGAGGTCACCGGGAGGGAGCTGAGGAGGAGGCGAGGCCGTCTAGGGGGCTGGCGTGGTCGGAACGGCCGTAGGAGGATTCGGCCACGGCGGACGCCATGGAGGTGGCTCGGGGTTCGTCGGAGTGCGGTCGGAGCGGCGATGCGGGCTCAACTGACCGTGGGAAGGGCACCGGCGTGGGGAGGAGGCGAAGGTGAGGACGACTCAGGGTTCAGCATCGGTGGTGGAGGTCGGGACGGTGGTCAGCCGCGGCGGTGCTCCATGGGAACGACCGCGAGGTGGCCGGCGTGCAGAGGGGACAGCGCTGCCGGCCTCGACTGTCGAGGGCAGGGCCACCGGGTGGTCGCGGGTGGTGCGGCGAGCCCGTACCGGAGGAAGCAGAAGGGGAAGGGGCGTGGGGCGTTCTCCCAGCTGGAGGAAGCAGAAGGGAAAGGGGCGTGGGGCGCTGGCGAGCGGGGCCGGCTGGCAGCGGCAGCGTGAGCGGGTGTGCGCGGGGCGTGGGTAGGCCGAGCGCGCGGTTGGGCCAAGGCCCATGGGGGGGAGAGCGGGCTGAGCGCGGGGAAAACGGCCGAGCAGGCCGTCCGGGCCACACGGAGCTGGGCCGGTGCGCAAACGAGAGAGAGGGGGAGAAGGGAGGGAGGTTGGGCCGGCTGTGCGAGCGGGCCGAGCTGAGGCAGCGCGGGGAGAGGGAGTTGGGCCAGCTCGGCTAGTAGGCCAGAAAGGGAGAGAGAGGGGAGAGAGAAAGAGAAAGGTTTTCCTTTTTCTTTTCTAAAAAAGGATTTTGCAAAACGTGTTCAAATTCAAACGGAGTTTGAATTCAAACCGCTCTCTTTTTTTAAAAAAAAATATAAAACAAAAACATAAATTTTACTTTTCAAATACAACTTTACATTTTATTTTAGTTAAGAAGATGAAACCCTTTTGACGCTTAAACGAGGATTTTAATAAATCATTTTTTAATTGAACTTTGAAAAGAGTTTTGGAATCCCTTTAAATTCTTTTGAATTTAACAAAACCACACAAACAATAAACCATATGCAGAGGCATGAGTGCACAAACATGTTGCTAGCTCTATCAACTTTTAATTTGACAAAAAGTTTTTAATTTCCTGCATTTTCATGACCACAAAATTTGGAATTAAATCATTTTAGCTCTATTTTCCAGAAAGCAAAATTTTGGGGTGTTACACTATGCCACTTTTGTACTATATATTTATGCATTGTAGACATGTACTCCTTGCCATATGTTGGTCAGTAAGCAAATCATCAATACATACAATGGCCACCATACTCAAGTTTCTTTCACAATTGGTTTTGAAACACATAATTGAAACTTTTCAAAGTTTTGCCTAGGTCGCTAGGTGGACAATCAAATGTGTGCTATAGTTCAAACCACGTTACAAGAATCAAGTATATTCAGCTCACTACGCAAAGCACAAAACCTTGTCTCATCGAGAGGCTTAGTGAAGATATCGGCTAGTTGCTTTTCGGTGCTCACATGGCGAATTGCGATATCTCCTTTTAATTTGTGGTCTCTCAAGAAGTGATGACGGATGTCTATGTGTTTTGTTCTAGAGTGACTAACTGGGTTATTTGCGAGTTTGATGGCACTCTCGTTATCACACAAGAGAGGTATCTTGGTGAATTGACATCCGAAATCCTTTAAGGTTTGCCTCATCCAAAGTAGTTGAGCACAACATGCGCCGGCTGCAACATACTCGGCCTCGGCGGTGGAAAGGGCTACACAATTTTGCTTCTTAGAACTCCAAGACACTAAGGACCGTCCAAGGAATTGACATGTCCCCGAAGTGCTTTTTTTGTCTACCTTGCAACCGGCGTAATCGGAATCCGAATACCCAAGTAGATCGAACTTAGAGCCCTTAGGATACTATAAGCTAAGGTTAGGAGTGAAAACTAGATATCTCAAGATTCTCTTAACGACCACTAAGTGGCACTCTTTCGGGTTAGCTTGAAATCTAGCACACATGCACACACTAAGCATTATGTCTAGCCTAGATGCACATAAATAAAGGAGAGAGCCGATCATGGAGCGATATACCTTTCTGTCCATGGATTTCCCTCCCTTATCAAGATCAAGATGTCCATTAGTTGGCATGGGAGCCTTGATTGACTTTGCATTCACCATGTCAAACTTTCTAAACATATCATGGGTGTACTTGGTTTGGCATAAGAAAGTCACTTCCTTGATGTAGGGTCGAGATGGCGGACCCCGCGGCCAAAAACACCCAAAACCCTCGCCCGGGGAATTCCCCGTACAGACGCCAACACCTTCCGAACCCCCTTTTTCCCCAGCTCTCCAAACAGGGGGGGTTGGTTTTCCCAGACGCAAACCCAAAGGGGCCCCGAACCGCCCGGCCCCAACCCCGCCCAAATCCACAGACCAGCCAAACCGGGGGGTTTTGGTTCCGGGGCCCAAACCAAAAAGGTCCGGCACCCAAAACCACTCCTTCCCCACTCTTTTTCCAGCTGAAACTTCTCCAAACTTTTCCTTTTTTTTTCTCATGTCAAGGGGCCCAAATGGTTCTTCCCCCCTTTTGTGCATGTGTGTTACTTTTTTACAATCATTTTAAAAAACTTTTTTTCCCCCTTCTTCCCACCGCCCACTCAAAAAAAATACATCAAAATTTTTTAAACTCTCACGGGGCACTAGATAACCGAAATCAAACAAGTTTCCCCCCTTTTAAGTACGGCAACTATCCAAAACCCGCCCCTAATCTTCTCTAACCCCTTTTACCAGTAAATTTTAAAGGGGCCCAAAAGGTTAAAACCTTTGCCTGCGCATTCATTCCAAATTCCCTCCTTTTTGATGCAAAAAAATGCACCAAACCCATCCCCAAATAATTTTTTTCCCCTTCATATCATCACTTTTACCGTTTTGGGGTTTATACGCCCCCTTTACCTCACTTGCCCCTTCACCCTTTTTCCTTGGCCACCCCGGGGCCAACCACCCGTTTCCCCCCCAACACTTGAACCGGGGCTTTAAAACCAAGCCTCATCTGATCTTCTCCCCTTTTGGCAAAAAGACCCCAAGTCATTTTTCATGGGCAATTAAGCTCCTTCACAAAACAATAAAACCCGTAACTAATCTCCTGTTTAATTTTAAAATTTGACACAAAATAGCCACCAAGGGAAAATAAAACCCCCAAATTCCCCCAAAACACACAATTAAAAGATCGTAAGTTTTTTGGGTAATTGAAAAAACCCCAAGTACAAACCCCACCCCCTAAGTTTTTAGTGGTTAAAATACTCAAAACTAAGTGAAGGTGAACGGGGGAAAAAAGCAAGGAGGGGAAAATGGGGAAAAAAAAATTAAAAGCTCACACTTGAGAAAAGAAAGAGGGGGAGCCCCCTTTAACTATTAAAAGGGGAAAGGTAAAGCTAGGGATTTTCCATTTTGGTAAAAAAAAACCCCTTGGGGGGTGTGATCACATTTAGGATAAAACCGAAAATATTAAGGGGGGAAAAAATTTTTTTTTTACACCATAAAAGGGCCCTTAGGAGTTCATTACATCCCTTGGGGATCTAATCCTAAGAACAACCCTTGAAAAAAATTGATAAAATTTCCCAAAACCTGCACAATCGGGGGAAACATTTTTGGGGGGGGCACATAAAAATAAGGGGGAAAAACAGAGAGGGGAAATTTTGACAAGACTGAAGCGCGGACCAGTTGTAAAGGGGGGTTCCGGGCCATGGGGGGGGGGTTTTTTTTCCCAGGGGTTTTTTTCCAAAACCCCGGGGCCCCAGGAGAAAAACGCCCCGGGCCAAATGCAAAGTTGAGGCTCCGGACCATGGGGGGGAAAGGTCCGGTGGCTCAGTCAAAGGCAGAACAGAAGCCCCAAAAGGGCCTCCAGACCAAATGCATGGTCCGGGGGCCCCCGTCCGACGGGAGGCCAAGGGGTCGGGTGCCCCTTTTTAAAAACTTCAAGACTCGGGGGGGCGTCGGACCAGGGGCATGGTCCTGGACCATCCCGACGGTCCGAGCCGGGCAAGGGGCTCCCGCTGGGTTTGGGGCTGAAGGCTATAAGGGGAAAGGGGACCAACCCCCCAAAAAAAAAGGGGGGCCCCCGACGGCCCCTAAGAACGCGCGCCAAACCAAAAAAATTTTTAAAAAAGACGGGGGGCCCCGCGTGGCAGGGGCAATGGCGTGGGACCAAAGCGGGGACAAGACGAAAAGGCCCCCCCATGGGGGAAAGGGCCCCGACGGTCACTTTTTCAGCGCCCAATGAAAAAGGGGTTTAGTTCCTTTGGGGGGTTTTTTAAAGGATGGGGGAAAGGGGTTCAAAAGCTCTCTTGCACCTTTGGCTATTGCATACCTTGTGAGTTAAAAATGAAAACACACTCCCACTCATCTCACACTTGATTAATCATCCCTTTTGGAAGATTTGGGGAAAATCAAGTGCATTGCATAAGTGTTCCCCATCTTAGGAAAATTTGGGGGTTTAAAAAACCCCGCTCTAGTTTCTTGTTACTCTTGGTGATTGCCCCCCACCTAGAGGTTTTTGGAACAAGCGGGGGGGTTTCCCCGAGAACTTGGAAAATGTTCTTCGTCGACCACAAGGTGATTGGGGGGGGGTTTCTTGTCCTTTTCCCCGGGGGAGATCGCAAGGTAACTCTAGGGGGATTGCATGTGTCGTTGATGCCCCTTTGGTTGGTTGGCGGTCACCCGGTGATGTGTTTGGCTTGTGTTTCCCAAAATTAAGCACGTTAACCTCCAAGTGATGAGCCGACACAACGAGGACGTAGCTAATGGCAAACTAGTGAACATCGGAGAAAAATCAAGTGTCAACCTTGTCTCCCAATGGTAAATGATTGGCTATCCCCGGTTTTTCATCCATTGTTTTGGCCCCTCTACCTCACACGGCGGTTAAATAAACCCTCCAACTTCACATTACCCTTCTTCATACTTGTCTTAGTATATTAGGTTTGGGGCCTAGAGGGCACTAAAATTTTAGTAGGAAATTGTGTGACTTAAGCATATTAGGATAGCAAATTGGGGTTTTAGGAGGCTTTCGCATCCCTTAGTTTGCTAGTGCTATTCTCGCTTCGCTTCTTGGATCTAACTTGTTGATTTAGAATGTTTAGGATTTGAAATTAGGCTATTCACCCCCCCCTCTACCTTGCAATCGGACTTTTCAAGGGTATCAAAGCTAGTACACTGTTGATTTAGGCTTAACAACCTACGTGTGATCAGGCTCATATCAACAACATGAAGAAACCACCCAAGTTGAGGCCAACATGGCTATTGGAAAGTCAAGATGACCGCTCATATCAAGTCAATTAAATCAAAAGGGTGGCTTGTGGTGGGACAAGAAGTTTGAGGTTGAAATGGGAATGCACCCACCCCGGCCGAAGAAGAAAGCTTCAACACAATGATATTGCTATTAGGCCATCCATGAGGCCTTGATGAGAGGTCTTTGAGCAAATCAAGAATCTAGAGAGTGCTCAGAGGCTTTGGGAAAACTTGAAGAATCATTGAAGCACTCAAAGCCGTCAAGGGTGCCAAGACAACTTCTAAGGAGAAGTTTGCAAGCATCAAATGAAGGATGATGAAAATGTGCCGAGATTTTCATAGGCTCCAAGTGCAAGTCCAATGATCTCACGGCTCTTGGTGAGAAAGGTTGAGGATAAGGCTTCCTCACAAGTTCTTGAGGTGTCTTCCTCCCGGTTTGACACTCTGTGACCTGATTGTGAGAGGTGGTTTTGAACACCGTGACACCCAATCAAGTCTTGGGAGATGTGTACCGAAGATGCTTACCAGGGACAAAAGGAAAAAAGATGTGAAGAAGGAAGACAAGAAAGATGAGAAGAAGAAGAGCTTCATTCAAAGCCATTCATCATCCAAGGGCAAGAGCAAGATTGAAGAATCTAGGAAAGGAAGACCAAAGTGGAAGTGATTTGATGAAGAGGAAATGTCCTCTTTGTGAGGAAAATTTGGAAATTCAGAAAAAGAAGGCTATGGTGCAAGAAGAAAAAGATTTTTTTCAAAATCATGAGAACCAAGGAAGTGCTTTTCAAGTGGGAAGCTTTGAAACATCTCTGGCTCATTTCCATACAATAGTGACAAGGATGATATGATCCCCAAAGAAAGCAAAAAAGAGAAGAAGCCCACATTTGACAAGAAAATAAAAGGGCAACTCTAATTTGTCAATTGGGATAGGATTCTTCTTCATGGTTTATGATCAAGAGAAGAAGACCACTCCCCAAAAGAAGGCTTTTGTAAGCATTGCAATGAGGGACAACATTCCCCTATTTGCCCACTCCAAATAAAGCTTCAGGGGATAAGTCCCTAATTTTTCCTCATAAATGAAATTAAGTGAGAGTGATAGTGAAAGTGAGGAGCCCTCAAAGGAGGAACTAAAGGACATGCAGAGCAAGCTAAGGAATCATTACAAGAAGAGGAAGGAATGCAAGGAATTTGTGCAAGACCAATATGGCTCTTGAGCAAAACCCTTGATAAATGGCCGAAACCCTCTCATGAGAGGCTAATGGAAGCCCATGAAAAGCTTTTTTAATTCTCACCTAAGCTTAAAAGAGCAAATTTCCTCCCCTCCTTGACCAAAGTAAGAAGGAAATTGCCCCAAAACATGTGACAGGGAGTTACTTGTGATATTTTTTTGTTTGAATCTTTCTATACTCCAATAAATTGTTGCTCCCACTAACCCCTTCTTGTAGCACACCACTACACTTCATCTACATTGTTGGATCAACATTGATGCCTCACTTGTTGGGAAAATGAAACCCTCAAAAAAGGGGGTTACTAACCAATCACTCCTTAGCTAAGTCTTATGGAGGTGAGGCCGTTTTTGCTTAGGGTGCTGGGTAGCCAAAGAGCATCTCCTACAAAAGGGATGGGAATACCCCCAAGAAGGCAAGGCCCTTTGCTCCTCACAAAAACTCGTTTTAGTGAAGAAAAACTGGTAGCAAATTGCAAGGGGTTGCAAGCAAGTTGGTCAAAAAGAGCATAAAATTCAAGAACAAAAGCCACAAGGAAGTGAATCCCCCAAAGAGAGTTGATTCATTCTATTTCTTTCCAAGGGTCCCTAATGGTTTTCATGCCAAGTTTGGGGTTGGTGCACCATGGATGACTACAAAAAGTCCTTTGGAAACCAAAATCCTTGGTAACTACCTTGGGAGGCCCAAGAAAGTTTGGGTAATCAAAAAAAGAATTGATTTTCTCTTGAAAGGCAATTACAAACCGGAGGGAGGCATTGGGTTGCTTGAAAGTGGGGCACTCAACCCCTGACCGGTGTGGAAGGATGTTCAACTCAATCACCAATATTGCTAAAGGCTTTAATAGTACACATTTGGGGGACAATGGCAAAGGGTAAGGGGGAAAGGGTTTTTGAAATATTGCTATCTAAAAATATTTTTTAGCATTAGCAATGGGCTTCTGTATAAAGGGCTTGAGTTCAATCTATTGTCGGTTGCCCAATTGTGGGATCCGGTTTCAAGACATCTTTGGAGTAGAGGGAAGTGGAATAAATTAGTGTGAGTCCCTAACAGGGTAATTCAAGGGTTTTCGGTATGAGAACCATATTTTTTGGATTTCCATGCAGTAAGACCCACTCTCAAAAAGGTCTCATCACCAAATCTAGAAATTTTGGCTATGGCATAGAAAGGCTTGGACTTTGTTGGCATGAAGCAATTAAACAAGCTATCAAGCATGACTAGTGAGAGGCTTGAAGGATTTTGCCCATTTTGAGAAGGACAACTAAAGTACCAAGTCAAGCACAAGCAATTGGAAATACTCATCCAAAGAAGAGCTCATGAGTACAAGCAAAGCTTTGAGTTATTGCATAGACTGTTGACAAAAAAAAGCGCAGATCGGAAAGGGAAAACCTCGGGCTCTAACCGAAATTAAAATCCCGGGGGCGTGCCAGTATTGTTTTTATGAAAGGGTTTAACGACCAAAAGAAACCATTCCCTTTAATTCCGGAAAAAGGGCGAATCCGGTACCGGGGGAGGGGTGGAAGGGGGGAACAGAACCCGGAGCCAAAGCTAAGGGATCCCATCGGAACTTTCAAATTTTGGGTTCATTATCAGCCCCACTGAAGTTGAAGAATCGTTGATAGCTGAACTTTAAAAAAGGTTATGGGGAGAGTAAGATAAGGGTTGGTTTTAAAAGGGGAATTTATAAAAAAAAAAAAAGGGGAAATTTATTGTGGGAGTTTTCAAAGACATGTACCCTTTCAAATTTTTAAAACGATGGGGAGTGTATTAAAAATAATTAATTTTTAAACAAAAAACTTTTAAAGGAAAAAAGATCAAATATTTTTAATAATAATTTTATAAAAAAAATTTTATTTTTTGGGGAAATTTATGGGATTTAATTGGAAATCCTTTTTTGAATGGAGCCGGGCCAGGTTTAAGTTTTATAAAGATATTTTTAAAGGTATTTTTAATCACAATTACTATAATGTTCGAAATTCCCCAAATCGAATCGGCAACCACCCCTCCCCCAAAATCGGGCAACCTCCTTTATCGCAAACGGCAATTTTTTATCGGCAATCGCACAACTTTATACTTAATATCGACTTTACATAACCCTTTTAGGCAAGACCATCCTTCCACCAAAACCTTAGACTTTCCCCCAGGCATCCCCATCCAATACTAGCCATGATTCCCGATCGGGAAAAGCTTCCCGAAAAGTTACTCATTGGGCACGTGCCAAAAAGTTTTTAAACCTTTAACACTTTCCCAAAAAGGTGGAAAAATTTGGGAAATATTAAAGAACTTGAAACAATTGGGATTTTTTGAGTAAAAAAGGGAAAACATTTAATCTTTTAGTGAAAGAGTTTGAAAACAACAATCAAGAGAGTTAGAAGTGACAATGGGATGAGTTTAAGAACACAAGATTGATGAACTTTGTGATGACTTTGGAATCAACCATTAATACTCTCCAAAGTACACTCCTCAATTTCAATGGATAGTTGAAAGAATAATAGAACCTTGATTGACATGGCAAGATCAATGTTGAGTGAGTACAATGTTAGTCATTCTTTTTGGGGCCGAAGCTATCAACACAACTTGCTACCTTAGCAACCGTCTCTATTGTCATGGAATGTTTGAGAAGACTCCATATGAGCTCTTGAATGGAAGAAAGCCAAACATTGCTTACTTTAGAGTGTTTGGATGCAAATGCTATATCTTAAAGAAGGCACAAGGCTTAGCAAGTTTGAGAATAAATGTGATGAAGGCTTCCTACTTGGTTTACTCTACATCTAGCAAAGCGTATAGAGTGTGGAACCTATCTATGGAATTCTTGAAGAAGTGCATGATGTGGAATTTGATGAAACACAAGCTCTCAAGATGAACAAGAAAACTTGGATGATGTGAGAGGTGACAAGTTGGTCAATGTAAAGAAAGATATGGATATTGGTGACATTAGACCAAGGCAAGTGCAAGAAGAAGAGAAGATCAAGTGACTATTCCTACACATGAAGAAGCTAGTGGCTCTCCAACTCAAAATCAAGCAAGTACTAGTGAAGCTCAAGTACAAGATCAAGCTAGTCCATCATATCAACCGATTGCTCAAGATTCTCACATGCAATGCTTCAACCTACCAATATTGCAAGAGATCATCCTTTGGATCAGTGATTGGTGGCATTCAAAGTGGTGTTCAAACAAGATCAAGATTGGCTTCATTTTGTTGAGCATTACTCTTTTGTCTCATCATTTGAGCCAACCAAGATTGATGAACTTTGAAGGATGTGGATTGGATAAATGTTATGCATGAAGAGCTTAACAACTTCACAATGAAATCAAGTTTGGGAATTAGTGGATAGACCAAAGAATCATAATGTGATTGGAACCAAATGGGTTTCAAGAATAACAAGATCAAGATGGAATAGTGGTGAGGAACAAAGCAAGACTTGTAGCTCAAGGTTACTCTCAAGTTGAAGGTCTTGACTTTGGTGAAACATATCTACCGTTGGAAAGATTAGAGGCAATTAGAATCTATTGGTTCTATGCTTGTGCACATAAACATCAAGTTATACCAAATGGATGTGAAGAGTGCTTTTTTCTCAATGAGTACATCAATGAGGAGGTGTATGTTGAGCAACCACCCGGATTTGAAGAAGCAAAGAAGCCCAACCATGTTTACAAGCTCAAGAAGGCTCTCTATGTTTGAAGCAAGCACCTAGAGCATGGAATGAGAGATTGAGAAGCTTTCCTCCTCTCTAAGGGATTCAAGATTGGGTTTGGTGACACCACCCTATTCACTAAGAAGATTGGAAGTGACTAGTCTTGCAAACTATGTGGATGACATTATCTTGGGTCTACAAATCAAGACTTTTGGTGAAGAATTTGGGGAGATGATGGCAAATGAATTTGAGATGTCAATGATTGGTGAACTTAGTTACTTCCTTGGACTTCAAATCAAGCAAATGAAGAAATGTACATTTGTGAGACAAGCAAGTACATCAAGGATATGATCAAGAAATTTGGATTGGAAGATGCAAAAGGCAATAGTACCCAATGGGACTAATGGACCCTGGATAGTGAACAAGTGGCATGATGGTTGAGCAAACTCTATATCGGTCAATGATTGGAAGTCTACTCTATGTGACCGCATCAAGACCGATGTCATGTTTAGTGTATGCATGTGTGCTAGATTTACAAGCATCTCCTAGAGAGTCATTTGAAAGCCGCAAAGAGGATATTGAGATACTAAAGCATACACAAGATGTTGGATTTATGGTTTCCAAAGGGGTCAAGATTTAAATTGATTGATATTCGGACTCCGACTATGCGGGAGCAAGGTTGATAGAAAAGATTACTAGTGGAACGTCAACTATTGGTGAGATCACTAGTCTCAATAGGTCCATCCAAGAAGCAAAATAGTGTGACACTCTCTAACCGTTGAAGCCGAATACATTAGTGCAGGGAGTTGTTGTGCACAACTATTATGGATGAAGGCCACATTGAAGGAATATGGAATCACTTTCAAGAAGGTTCCCTTGCTAAGTGATAATGAAAGTGCGGGTGAAGCTTACAAGCAATCCCATCCAACACTCTAGAACAAAACACATAGATAGTGAGATATCATTTCATAAGAGATCAACAACAAAAGGGTGACATTAACATTGACAATGTGGGCACCGATGATCAATTAGCCGACATATTCACCAAGCCACTTGATGAAAGAGGTTTTGCAAGTTAAGGAATGAGTTGAATATCTTGGTATTTTCTCCAACATGAGTTGATGCACCCCCATTATATGACATGCCTCTACTCCAAAGATAGCAAGGTAACAATTGATTGACATTGCATTGCCTCCTTTGCTAGACTTGGTGTAGAACATATAGGCATCACTTTTGTTTCAATTAGGCTCATTCATGAAAATCAAATTGTTTTTAAATGTACATATGGTACCACTATTGCTTCTATGAGTTGTTTGATCTAGTGGTGGCATATGACATGTTGATAAGCTTGCAACCTCACATGTTTAGTTTAGAATGCTTATTCTTGTATTAACCAACATGGATAAGATAACCATTGCAAGATGTGTGAAGAAGCTTGTCCATGGTTTAAACCGTGTTAAATATATAGGACAAGTGATCTAGGTTGAACTAATAAAAGATTATTCACCACCCACTTCTTTTTAAAATTGACTTGATAAACAAATCTTCCTAAGTATCCTCAAGAGATACATGTTACTACAAGTGGTTTCCTTTGTGGTAATATGTGACAAAGGGGGAGAAATTGTGATAAAATGTTTAAGTAAGTGGGAGAAAAGTTTTAAGGGGGAGAAATCTTTTGGGGAGAAATCTTTTGAAAATGACAAATATGAGTTTAAGAAAAAAGACAAAGGGGAGATTTTGAAAGTGAAAAATTAAAATATTAAGCACACAAGTAGGGGGAGCAAGCCTATGAACAAGTTGTTGCATTTGAATGTGCATTCACACATATGCTTGCATGCATTGTATATTCATTCAAAATGACTTGCTTGTGGTGCATGCTTAGTTATAATCTTGATTGATGATTGATCTCTAGGATGCATAGGAAGTTAGCTAGATATTCTCTCTTGTTTAGTTTGTTTTTACAATTGGATCGAGCTAACCATGTTGCTAAGGGATGTATGAATGGCGCACTTCGATTGGTATCACGCTTCAAAGGTCTATCTTTTATACCTTAGCATCATGTCATAGTTTGTTAGTTGTTTACCCCTCCAAAGTGCTATCTAAGCATGCGTGCAAAGCTTGAGTCATATTCATAGAAGTGCAATATGTAGGGGGAGTTAACACTATCAAAACCAACTTTGAAATGATTGACCACTTTTCATTATAATATCTTCTCAAGTGATGTCAAGCATTTCGGGTTGAAACTCAAAATCATATTTCAATACATTTTTGGGAAATTTTGCTATTGGACATGCCAAGTGATGGCTCTTTGCCAGCAGACATTGCAAAAAACATTGATTTGCTGGTAGACACTCAGTTTGCTTCAATTCTGCTAGAGGACACCGTGTCCCTTATTTTATTATATTTCACCGGGTGAGGAGAGAGGAAGGTGGAGAAATGTCATTTTTTAACCCCCGCCCCTTTCTTCTTCCCTCTCTCCCTTTCTTTTTCTCTCTTTCTTCTTCCATCACAAGCAGTCAGGATGCAGCCTCGACAGGCCACCGCCGGAGTCCCAACCACGCCGGCGAGGTACCGCCCGGCCCACCACCCCGTCCACCATGCTCCCTGCCGGCCAACGCGCCCCGAGCTCCCAAGGCCACCGCCGGCTTCGATGTCATTGTGGTGAACGGCCTACCCAGACGCACGTTCCCAAGCACGAAGCCACGGGACAGGCGGAGAGCATAGCAGCATTGACATGCATGGAGGAGACGTTGGGCACAGACAGTCGGGGCATGGGCCAAGGAAAGGGCCATCCTTGACGCCGCGCTCGCATGCTGCCGGTCGAGCATGCTCCCATGGTGAGCCCGCGGGTGTTGTAGGCTGTGCTGCGGGCGGACGTGTGGGCATCGCCGCCGGTCGAGCGTGCTACCGTTGTGTCCGTGCTGCCGCTGAGGAACTCGAAGCAGAGGTTGACCATCTCGGCGTCCATGAGCGGACAGCGGCAGTCGCCTTCCTCCTCATCGGCACCCGCAGCTTGCAAAGCAGGTCCGTGTAGCACTGCACGGCAGCGACGCGGTGTCACCGTCGCCGTTCTCGTGCGTGGCGTGGCCGTGGCAGTGCCGTGGATGAGAGGGACGAACACCTCGTCCAGCCTCCGCCGCACCACCATGTAGGCATCCCACCGGAAGCGGAAGAGGTGCTAGCTTGGTGACGGCGGGGAAGAAGGCGAACGACTCCTGTGTCCTCCTGCTGGAGCGCTTCGACCTGCTCCACCCGCTAGGCTCCTCGCACGGCGACTCCCGCATCATCCGTGCACGACGCCTACACGCAGCCATGACTCCCGCATCATTCGTGCGCGACCCTACGCGCAGCCACGGTACCTCCGCATGGTGCGCCTCGCCCGCCGCCTCTGGACCGTCGCCGAGGCCGGCTACCGCGTCCTCACCCCGACGCCACAACCTCTCCATGGGCCTGCGCGCCTGCGCCGCGCTCCGCCGCCGCCATCCGCCAATGATGGCGTCGAGGAGTTAGCTGCCGACGACGACCTCAGCAGCAGTGGGGCGGGGCCTTCGCCTTCACCGTCCCGTCCGACTCCAACGACGGGTGGGTCACCGCGCTCAGCGACCATGGTGGCGTGCTCAGCGCACCAAGGCAGCGGCACAACGGCGTCCGGCAACGAGCTACAGCGTTGAGCGCACTCAAAGGCAAGCAGCGGGCGACGGCGGCAGCGGCGCGAGCAACTAGGCTAGGGCAGTGGCGGCGCACGGCAGCGGGCCACAACAGCAGCACTGGCTAGATTTGGCCACTGGCTATGCGCTATGCCCGACTCTTGGAGTCGAGGGCAAAAAAAGAAAGGGAGTGAGGAAGAAGATGGAGGCAGGGGCAAAATGACATTTCCCCTCTATTCTCTTTCCTCGAAAGCATTAAATGAATATTTTGTTTGCCCCGGTGTACGAGAGCAAATTTGACAGCAACGACAATGTCTTCCAGCAAATCGATGTTTTTGCGGTGTCTGCTGGCAAAGAGCCATCACTTGACATGTCCAGTAGCAGAATTTCCCTACATTTTATAATGGGTTGTCATCAATTACCAAAAGGGGAGATTGAGAGATCTCTAAGTGTTTTTGGGTAATTGATGAAAACCTAAGTACTAACGTATCTCTAAGTGTTTGAGTAGGTTTAGTACACTAAGGCTAAGTGAAGGTGAACAAGTGATGGAGCAAGGATGGAAGCTAGGAGAAAGCTATTAGAAGCTCACACTTGGAGAAGAAGAGAAGAGGAGGAGTCCTTAAGCTATTCAAGGCAAAGGTATAAGCTAGGGATTTTCCATTTTGGTGATCAAGACACCTAGTGGGTGTGATCACATTTAGGATAGATAACCGTACTATTAAGAGGGGAAAATAGTTAGTGGTTACACCTATCAAGTATCATTAGGAGTTCATTACATGCATTGTATCTAATCCTAATGAACAACCCTTGTAAAACTTGATAAAATATGTCAACACACATGCACAAGTCAGTGAAACACTTGGTGGTGGCACATGAGATCAAGGGGAGAAATCAGAGATGAATTTTGAGCAAGACTGAAGCGTCGGACCAGTGGTGCATGGCAGTTTCGGACCATAGGAGGTGGTCCGACGGTTGTTCCCAGCACTGGCCCTCAGGCAGAGAAGCGTTGGACCAGTGCACAGTTGAGGCTCCGGACCATAGGTGAATGGTCCGGTGGCTCAGTCAAAGGCAGAACAGAAGTCAAAGTGACCTCCAGACCAGAATGCATGGTCCGGTGGACCAGTCCGACGGTGAGGTCCGAAGCTCGGGTGCTCCCTGCGTGAAAAACTTCAAGACTCGTGGAGGCGTCGGACCAGGTGGCATGTCCGGTGGGACAGTCCGACGGTCGAGTTCGGAGCAAGGGTGCTCCCTGCTGAGGTTGGCTGAAGGCTGATCAAGGCATCGGACCAAGCCTCCAGACCAATGAAGGTGGTCCGACGGTGCTCAGAGACGCGCGCCAACGATAAATTTTCAAAAGACAGAGGACGTGTGGCAGACGCAGATGGCGTCGGACCAAAGCGTCGGACCCGACGCTATGGTCCGACGGTGATGGAAAGTGGTCCGACGGTCACGTTTTTCAGCAGCCCAAGTGCATAACGGCTAGTTCCTTTGAGGGGGCTATTTAAGGATGTGTGAAGGTTCAATGAGTCTCTCTTGCACCTTTGGGTATTGCATACTCTTGTGAGCTTATGACACACACTCCCACTCATCTCACACTTGATTAATCATCCATTTGAGAGATTTGAGTGCATCAAGTGCATTGCATGAAGTGATTCATCTTAGTGGACTTGGGAGTTGATAACCGCTGCTAGTTTCTTGTTACTCTTGGTGATTGTCATCACCTAGACGGTTGGAGCAAGCGGTGTGGATTCGAGAAGCTGGTGATTGTTCTTCGTCGACCACAAGTGGTGATTGTGAGGGGTTCTTGTGCCTTCCCGCGGGAGATCGCAAAGGTAACTCTAGTGGATTGCACGTGTCGTTGAGTGCCCTCTCTTGTGTTGGTTGTGCGGGACCCGGTGACGTTTTTTCGCGTGTGATGCCAATTAGCACGTTAACCTCCAAGTGAGTGAGCCGACACAACGAGGACATAGCTAGATGGCAAACTAGTGAACATCGGGAGAAAAATCAAGTGTCAACCTTGTCTCCTGTAACACACTAAAATTTGAAATAGTAAATAGATTTGAATTTGATTTGAATTCGATTTAATTTAAAGTATTTTGTGAAGCATAGAATTTAAAGATGCTAAGTTTGTTTGGTCAGAGAAGTGTCAGACCAACTTTGAAGAACTAAAAAAGAGATTGACTACAGCTCCTGTGTTGACCTTGCCAGACTTGAGTCAGAAGTTCTCTATCTATTGTGATGCCTCTCGTCTTGGTTTGGGTTGTGTGCTGATGCAAGAAGGAAGAGTTGTTGCGTATGCTTCGCGGCAACTGAGGAAGCATGAGTTAAATTATCCGACTCATGACTTGGAGTTAGCGGCTGTGGTTCATGCATTGAAGATATGGAGACACTATCTTATCGGTCATAAGTGCGACATCTACACCGACCATAAGAGCTTGAAGTATATCTTTACCCAGTCAGATCTGAATTTGAGACAACGTCGTTGGTTGAAACTGATCAAGGACTATGATCTTGATGTTCACTATCATCCTGGTAAAGCCAATGTGGTGGCCGATGCTCTTAGCAGGAAAAGTTATGCTAATGGGATTCGGACGATACCTATGCCGGAAGAATTGTGTGCTGAACTTGAGCATCTCAACTTGAGCATTGTTGCTAATGTTATGGAGATGGTAGTGGAGCCTACATTGGAGAAAGAAATTTGTGAAGGTCAGTTGCAAGATAAGAATCTGCAGCTGATAGTTGAGAACTTGAAAGAAGGAAAGTCACCCGGATTCCGGTTAGATGATAATGGTACACTATGGTATGGAAAGAGGATTTGTGTTCCTGACATCAAGTCTATTCGACAGACAATTCTGCGAGAAGCTCATGAGACAACCTATTCAATCCATCCTGGAAGTACTAAGATGTACTTGGATCTTAAAGAGAAGTATTGGTGGGTCAGATTGAAACGTGACGTGGCAGAATACGTGGCAATATGTGATACATGTCAGAGGGTTAAAGCAGAACATCAGAGACCTGCTGGACTGTTGCAACCGATGAAAATACCTGAATGGAAGTGGGATGAAGTTGGTATGGATTTCATAGTTGGGTTACCACGTACTCAGAAAGGTTATGACTCAATCTGGGTCATAGTTGATCGCTTGACTAAGGTAGCTCACTCTTGCCAGTTCGAACCACTTATACGGGAGCACAGTTAGCAGAGTTGTATATGGAAAGAATAGTATGCCAACATGGAGTTCCAAAGAAAATTGTGTCAGATAGAGGAACCTAGTTCACTTCGCATTTTTGGAGGAAAGTGCATGATTCCCTTGGGACAGTGTTGAACTTCAGCTCAGCCTATCACCCACAGACAGATGGACAGACAGAAAGAACAAATCAAGTGCTAGAAGATATGTTGAGAGCTTGTGCTTTGCAGTATGGTACCAGCTGGGATAAGTGTTTGCCCTATGCTGAATTCTCTTATAATAACAGTTATCAAGAAAGTCTTAAGATGGCACCGTTTGAAGCTTGGTACGGACGGAAGTGTAGTACTCCGTTGTTCTGGAATCAAACGGGAGAAACCCAAGTGTTTGGACCAGACGTTCTGAGAGATGCAGAAGAACAAGTCCGGGTAATCAGGGATAATCTGAAGATAGCACAGTCTCGACAGAAAAGTTACGCTGATAATCGAAGAAGAGATTTGTCTTTTGAGATCGGTGATTACGTGTATCTGAAAGTATCACCTATGAGAAGTGTGAAACGGTTCAATATGAAAGGAAAGTTAGCACCCAGATATATTGGCCCGTTCAAGATTCTTGAGAGACGTGGAGAAGTTGCTTATCGGTTAGAGTTACCAGAAAGTTTGTCAGGAGTTCACGATGTGTTTCACGTATCTCAACTCAAGAAGTGTTTGCGAGTACCCGAAGAACAGTTACCTTTGGAAGAACTAACAGTTAAGGAAGATTTGACCTATGAGGAATATCTGGTTAAGATTTTGGAGACAGCTGAAAGAGTTACAAGGAGTAAAGTCATCAAGATGTGTAAAGTGCAGTGGAATTGGTATACGGAAGAAGAGGCCACTTGGGAAAGAGAGGAAGATCTAAGAAAAACCTACCCTCAACTCTTTAAGTAAGTAAAATCTGGGAATCTCGGGGCGAGATTCTTTTAAGGGGGTAGATTTGTAACACCCTAAAATTTGAAATAGTAAATAGATTGAATTTGATTTGAATTCGATTTAATTTAAAGTATTTTGTGAAGCATAGAATTAAATATATAAACACTTAAATTAAATTCCATGTTAGGGTTCACATGGTTGTGCATTGCATGCTCTTACATTCTTTTTGTGTGGCTTTGCAAAACTTTGGAAAAAAAGGAATTCAAATTTATTTCAAAATTGTTTGCAAAATTCAAAGAAAATAAAAAGAAAAAGGGAAGGCCCTCACCCTCACTCCATCTGGCCCGTGGCCCAATCCACCTGGCCTGCCTCCCCCTCTCTCTCTTTCTCTCAGCTGGGCCGGCCCAGTCCGCGCCGCGCCTCTCCTCCCTCCCTCTCAGTCACTGCCCGGGCGACCCCACATGTCGGCGCGCCGCTCCCTTCTCTCCCTCTCCCCTGTTTTCTCATGACACCGTGGCCCCGGGTGTCAGCTCTTCCTTCCCCCTTCTCGTGTCCGACCCGGACACTGCCGGACGCCGCGACGCGCCGCGCGTGAACCGCCGACGCGGATCCCCCGCGTCTCGTCTCCGTGCCGGACTCGCCCCGCCCTCCTTTAAATAGCGGCGAGAACCTGCGCTAACCCCCTCATCCTCTCGTCTTGTTTCGTCCGCGAACGCAGCAGAGCAGAGCCGCCATCGACGCCGCCGCGTTCCGCCGCCAGTACGCCGCCGTTCCGCTCTGCCGTCCGCACCAAACGCCTTGCCAGCACAGCAGCAGCTTCGCGTGAGTATCGAACACGCCATCTCTCTCTTCTCTCCCTCCCTTGCGCTCTGTTTCTTCCCGCCGCCCGCGCACAGAGAATCGCGCCGCCGCTGTTCGTCGAGGGCCGCCGTCCTCGGCCGTCCTCGGTCTTCTCCGAGCCTAGCATCACGTTCGTTAGGTCCCCGAATGCGGTTCCCCTCTCTTTTCTTCCTCTATTGCACTCGGGTTGGTCTTGTCACCGTGTAGCAGAGGGCCGCCGCCGCCTAGCTACGCCGTCGGGACTCTCCGGTCACCCCCGTGTTTCGCCAACTCCCCATACGAGTTCGCGACGTCGTCCCCTATCTCCCGTGCAGTCGGTTTCGAAAACGGTGCACCAAGCACCGTAACCGCTTACGCCGGCGAGAAATCGCCTCGGCCGGCAATGGAGCCACCGAGCGCCGCTCTGCTCCGGCGGGAAACCGTCGTGTCCCCTCCCCGATCTAATCCTAACCATCCATCTCAGATCCAACCGTCCAGAGAGCCCCATACCCCTTCGCCTGCAGTTTTTGCTAAAGAGTCCCTCTGTTTTCTTCCCCCTAAACCCGCGGTCCAAAGCGCCATCCAGCAGTACGTTTTTCCATCGGGAAAACGTATTTCCTTTTCTGAGTTGATTTATTCCGAAAATAAATAAAACCCTAATATTCCTTTTTGCCTCTAAACTTCAAACACTTATATTTTCTTCGTTTTAAATCCAAATCGACCCGTTCGAGTTGCGTTAGATCCGTATTTTCATGCTCTATCCAGTAGTATAGGTTTCACCTATGTTAATTACTTTTGAAAATCAATGAAAATTACTTTGCTTTTGCTAAACCTATCTCTCTTCAAAATCCTGTTTTACCTCTAACTTCTTCGTTTTAGATCCGATTAGCGTGAGTCTCGTGTCTCTGTGATCGTAGTAAAGTTTAGATCTGTTTTATACCTTTTCAAAGTCTTTCTATTGTTTATGGTGTAATGCTCTGATCATGTCTTGTTTGCTTTGTGTATGATTGTTCGGATGATTGCGTGGTGATGTTGATCGAGTACAGCCGGTGAGATCTTCGTTGACCAAGAGTTCTTTGCAGCAGATCAGGATCACCAAGAGCTTTGGGATCAAGGCAAGTTTAACATGGGATCATCCTTGTTACCTATTCACCGTAAATCAATCTAGTCATATTGCATGTGTCTAATTTGATTCCCATTAGATCTATACCATAGCTCTGTTATCCTTTACCTTGTCACCATGGGTTTATATGCATACGGGTAGCTTTGCTATGCTTTACAATAATGGATCTTGAGATGAATCCTGACTAATGATATATGCAACAATGAGATAAAATTTGCTTTTGTAGCAACATGGAATAGGACCCCACTGTAGGGCAAAAGCTGGGATTTCTAATACAACCACAAGTGCTATAATGGCTCTGGCTTTGGTCAAGTATTAAGATTCGTACTAGCATGTTGGCAGTTCGTGAAAGGCACCTTTGCCGAGCTAGTTATGGGGTATAGCTTGTGTGGGGACCGCTGCGGGTGGTACCATCGGGGTGTCCCATATACCCCTTTGCATTGGGTTCGTAGGGTCTATCAACATGTTAGGAAGACTTTTGAAAGACTTCATAGTGTTCCCCTGCCCGCTCACCTCGGCAGTGTTATGGGACCAGCTATCCCGGGCATCTGGGTAACATGGCTTGTGGGTAAAGTGTATAACCTCTATAGAGTGTAAATCTATCATGATAGCCGTGCTCACGGTCACGAGCGGCCTGGAAAACTCACAGTGTAGATGATCATGTTGTTTAATTGTTAATGATGCTTATTAATCTTATCATGTGGTTATTAATTGGGCTATGCATAACTAAAGCTAAGTGTTGGTAAAACTTGACCAAGTTAAAAGCAACCGCAGTACAGACAGTGTCAACCTTTTGAGCTTCATAACCCTATGTTACTCTTGCTGAGTACGTAAGTGCTCACTCTTGCTTTCTCAACCCCTTCAGATGGCTATGAAGGCTACCGTGAGAGTACTAGGCTAGTGGTCAACCAGTCGGCGTTCCCTGTGAAGTGGAGCTTCGTCGCGAGAGTTATCTTTATATTCCGCTGTTATGTTATTTAAATATTATTCGTTATGTAATAAACACTCAGTGATGGTACAATTTAAAGATTTGTCGGCTTATGTGTGTGATTGATCTCTGGGCACACATGAGTTATTCATATTCAATTTTATCCTTAAAATTGGGTGTGACAAATTGGTATCAAAGCAAGTGTTGACTGTAGCACACCAGCCTTGTTAGAATGGTCTTCTTACCTTCTCTTTTCTTGCATATATCCTTGCATATATATATTTGCTCAAACTGTTTATGCTACACTTGACTTATTCTATTGTGAAAATGTTGTTCTAATCTACCTGTATCTTGTCCTGGTTAAAGATGCCTGCTCTTCGCCGATCAGCTCGTCTCAGTTCCAGTGAACGTGTACCTCCGCCACAGGCTCCTGAACCACAAGCTACAATGGAGGAGTCCCAAGAAGAACCAGTGGAGGAAATCCATGAATCTCCAGCGGCGAAGAGTACCAAGGGGGAGCAAGCCCCCTTTACCCAAGAGTTGTTTCCCCTACTTCTGATGATGTCGTTGAAAACCTGCCAGAAGAGCCCGGGTGGATCCGCACAAAGTATATCCGCGGAGGAGCAAACAACAGTTACGCTCACTCCCAACTGGTGGAACTGGTGGGAGAATGCCACCCCAGACCTGAAGTTGCAACAATGTACACCTGCAAGGAATACAAGCACCCCCTCGCCAATACATATTGGAAGGCAAAGGTATACATCTGTGGGAGTGCCGGTGTGCAAGCAGCGGAACGAGTGGACTATACCTTTCACAGCTGCGTTGCACATCCAACCATCGAAGCAAGCATGAAGGATGCGGCATTCTGTGCATACATGGCTATCCACAACAAGTTCAGAGAAAGGGTTGCCAATACCCGACGTCGCTTCATCCCTCGCTTTGATGCGGAGCAAGGTTGGATCACCGACGACCCTAACGGTGAAGGTGGTCCCGTTCTCAATGAGCTCGTTGACTTCGTCCAAGAAATGATGAGTATGTATGGACATCTTCTGGTGGAAACTATGGCACTGCGCAAGGAGCTCAAGCACAGCTATCAACAGCAAGATGAGCTCCGTGAAGAGTTCGGGTTGCCTCCAAACTTCAAGAAGATCAAGAAGTGTTAGGGTTAGGAATCCCCTTTATAGTTAATCGGTAGATCAAGAAGTGTTTAGTTGCTTGTGTTTTTGCTAATGTGTGAGTTGGATCTTTGTAATGATTTTTGAGTTTGTGGGCCTGTCCACAACACTCATAGCTTAGGTTGGGTTATCTGAAAGATCATAATAAATAAAGTTGCAGTTTTCTTTAATCTGTCTTTTTCAGACCTCCCTGTCTTGTTAATTTTGTCCTTTTTAAATCTGAACGTCCTAAAATCACCAAAAATTAACTTAAAACAGTAGACTTCCTTATCTTTCCATGGCTGCAAGAATCACCTTCATATCTGTTCGGAGTTAAGAGAAACAATTCCTGCAAGTTGATGTTTCTGCGCAGTTTGGTAATCTGGACAGATCTGTTTAAACGCAGTTTATGACTAAGTTAATGTCAGAATCAGAAAAAGTCAGAATTACGAAAGTTGTAGATAATTTCTTTATATTTCCAACCATGTAAGCTTTGCCTCTGTTTGAGTTCGGGAACTTCAGATATGACTGTTTTTCTAGACTGCTGTTGTGCTGAAATCCAGAAAAGTTGCAGATTCGTCCCGTGTCAGGTTCTAAATTTGTTCTTATGATATATATGACAGATGCCTCGCACCAGGACTAACTCTGGATCCAACACCAGTGACAACAACAACGACAACAACAACAACCAGCACCTTATACCTCCACCACCTGTGATGACCCCAGAACAGATGCAAGCTCAGATGATGCAAACGATGCAAGCCATGATGCAGTTCATGCAGAATCAACCCCATCAACCTGCTGGAGCTCCACCTATCAACAAGCGGAGGGAATTTCTACAATGACACCCTCCTGTCTTCTCTCATGCTAGTGATCCGTTGGAGGCGGATGATTGGTTGCGTGCGGTGGAGAAGCAACTCAACATCGCACAGTGCAATGACCAGGAGAAGGTTATGTATGCTTCTGGTCAACTTCAAGGTGCAGCTCAGACTTGGTGGGAAACATATCAAGATGCTCGTCCTGGCAATGCCCCAGCTATCACTTGGGAAGAGTTTTCCCGGATTTCAAGGCATGCCACATTCCAGAAGGAATCATAGAGTTAAAGCAAGAAGAATTCAGGAATCTTCGGTTGGGACAGATGTCAGTCAGCGAGTACCATGACAAGTTCTCGCAGCTAGCTCGTTATGCACCCAATGAAGTAAGGGATGATGCTGATAAGCAGCGTCTCTTCTTGAAGGGAATCTACTATGATCTTCGGTTGCAGCTGAAGGGTAATACTTACCCGAATTTCCAAACCTTGGTGAATCGTGCCATTGTCCTGGACAATGAACGCAGGGAGATGGACAAGAAGAGGAAGCTTAGGGGACAAGCTTCTGGAAGCAACACTCGCCAGCGTCCCAACTATCCTCAGCAGGGTTACCAGCAGAGGTACCAAGGCTCATCCAACTTTGGGAACCGTAACCCGAACCAGCAACGTCCGTCGTTCCAGCAACAAGGTGGTTATACAGCCCCTCGTCAAGGCTCGTCCAGCAGTACGCCAGTAAAGGCTAATGTTCCCCACACCCCCACTAAGTGCTTTGCTTGTGGTGAACCTGGACATCTTTCCTATAACTGCCCCAAGAAGCAAAACACGCCAAATCCTCCAAGTCAGAACAGCAACAACCAGAGAGGAAGGTACCAGCCACCCCCTCATAATAGGAGCGTGAACCACGTCTCCGCGGAAGCAGCTCATGAAGCGCCAGAAGTGATGATGGGTACGTTCCTTGTCAACTCCATCCCTGCTACTGTTCTTTTCGATTCCGGAGCATCGCATTCTTTCATATCGCAAGCTTTTGTTAGAATGCATGGAACATCATTAGTAGCAATGCAAAATCCTATAATTGTGAATTCACCGGGTGGGGTTATGAGAACCAATTGTTACTGTCCATCGGTTACTGTTACCCTAAGGGGGGTAGACTTCAAAGCTCAGCTTACAGTTTTGAGAACCGCTGGAATTGATGTTATATTGGGTTTGGACTGGATGAGAAAGCAAGATGCAGTGATCAAGTGTGATAAGAAGATAGTTGAATTGTCTACACCTACAGGAAACAGGATCAGTGTTGAAGTGGTCATGCAACCTCCACCGACAGCCGCCGTCAATCAGCTTGAGGAGAATGACAACCCAGCAGATAGGGTTGTGGATGAATTTCCAGATGTATTCCCAGAAGACTTGCCAGGTATGCCTCCCGATCGTGACATTGAATTTATAATTGAGTTATTACCTGGAACTGCACCTATAGCTAAAAGACCATATAGGATGGGAATAAAAGAATTAGAAGAACTTAAGAAACAAATTAAAGAGCTGTCGGATAAGGTTTTATTCGTCCTAGTTCTTCACCTTGGGGTGCACCGGTTATCTTCGTTGACAAGAAAGATGGCAGTCAGCGGATGTGTGTTGATTATCGGTCACTCAATGAGGTCACTATCAAGAACAAGTACCCTTTGCCCAGAATCGATGATTTGTTTGATCAGTTGTGTGTTCTCCAAGATTGATCTTCGGTCTGGTTATCATCAGTTGAAGATTCGTGCTTCAGATGTTCCCAAAACAGCATTCACTACGAGGTATGGATTGTATGAATATACGGTGATGTCATTTGGTCTTACCAATGCACCTGCGTACTTCATGTATTTGATGAACAAGGTTTTTATGGAATACCTGGATAAGTTTGTGGTGGTATTTATTGATGATATTCTGATCTACTCCAAGAACGATGATGAGCATGTTGAACACTTGAGATTGGTATTGTAGAAGCTCAGAGAGCACCAGTTGTATGCTAAAAGAAGTAAGTGTGAGTTTTGGCTGAAAGAAGTCTCCTTCCTTGGTCATGTTGTGTCCAATGGAGGTATATCAGTTGATCCTAGCAAGGTGGAAGATGTACTGAGTTGGAAACCCCCAACCAATGTCAGTGAGATTCGCAGTTTCCTTGGTTTAGCTGGATATTATAGAAGGTTCATTGAAGGATTCTCTAAGCTAGCTAAACCTATGACCGCGTTGCTTGAGAAAGATGCTAAGTTTGTTTGGTCAGAGAAGTGTCAGACCAACTTTGAAGAACTAAAAAAGAGATTGACTACAGCTCCTGTGTTGACCTTGCCAGACTTGAGTCAGAAGTTCTCTATCTATTGTGATGCCTCTCGTCTTGGTTTGGGTTGTGTGCTGATGCAAGAAGGAAGAGTTGTTGCGTATGCTTCGCGGCAACTGAGGAAGCATGAGTTAAATTATCCGACTCATGACTTGGAGTTAGCGGCTGTGGTTCATGCATTGAAGATATGGAGACACTATCTTATCGGTCATAAGTGCGACATCTACACCGACCATAAGAGCTTGAAGTATATCTTTACCCAGTCAGATCTGAATTTGAGACAACGTCGTTGGTTGAAACTGATCAAGGACTATGATCTTGATGTTCACTATCATCCTGGTAAAGCCAATGTGGTGGCCGATGCTCTTAGCAGGAAAAGTTATGCTAATGGGATTCGGACGATACCTATGCCGGAAGAATTGTGTGCTGAACTTGAGCATCTCAACTTGAGCATTGTTGCTAATGTTATGGAGATGGTAGTGGAGCCTACATTGGAGAAAGAAATTTGTGAAGGTCAGTTGCAAGCTAAGAATCTGCAGCTGATAGTTGAGAACTTGAAAGAAGGAAAGTCACCCGGATTCCGGTTAGATGATAATGGTACACTATGGTATGGAAAGAGGATTTGTGTTCCTGACATCAAGTCTATTCGACAGACAATTCTGCGAGAAGCTCATGAGACAACCTATTCAATCCATCCTGGAAGTACTAAGATGTACTTGGATCTTAAAGAGAAGTATTGGTGGGTCGGATTGAAACGTGATGTGGCAGAATACGTGGCAATATGTGATACATGTCAGAGGGTTAAAGCAGAACATCAGAGACCTGCTGGACTGTTGCAACCGATGAAAATACCTGAATGGAAGTGGGATGAAGTTGGTATGGATTTCATAGTTGGGTTACCACGTACTCAGAAAGGTTATGACTCAATCTGGGTCATAGTTGATCGCTTGACTAAGGTAGCTCACTTCTTGCCAGTTCGAACCACTTATACGGGAGCACAGTTAGCAGAGTTGTATATGGAAAGAATAGTATGCCAACATGGAGTTCCAAAGAAAATTGTGTCAGATAGAGGAACCTAGTTCACTTCGCATTTTTGGAGGAAAGTGCATGATTCCCTTGGGACAGTGTTGAACTTCAGCTCAGCCTATCACCCACAGACAGATGGACAGACAGAAAGAACAAATCAAGTGCTAGAAGATATGTTGAGAGCTTGTGCTTTGCAGTATGGTACCAGCTGGGATAAGTGTTTGCCCTATGCTGAATTCTCTTATAATAACAGTTATCAAGAAAGTCTTAAGATGGCACCGTTTGAAGCTTGGTACGGACGGAAGTGTAGTACTCCGTTGTTCTGGAATCAAACGGGAGAAACCCAAGTGTTTGGACCAGACGTTCTGAGAGATGCAGAAGAACAAGTCCGGGTAATCAGGGATAATCTGAAGATAGCACAGTCTCGACAGAAAAGTTACGCTGATAATCGAAGAAGAGATTTGTCTTTTGAGATCGGTGATTACGTGTATCTGAAAGTATCACCTATGAGAAGTGTGAAACGGTTCAATATGAAAGGAAAGTTAGCACCCAGATATATTGGCCCGTTCAAGATTCTTGAGAGACGTGGAGAAGTTGCTTATCGTTAGAGTTACCAGAAAGTTTGTCAGGAGTTCACGATGTGTTTCACGTATCTCAACTCAAGAAGTGTTTGCGAGTACCCGAAGAACAGTTACCTTTGGAAGAACTAACAGTTAAGGAAGATTTGACCTATGAGGAATATCTGGTTAAGATTTTGGAGACAGCTGAAAGAGTTACAAGGAGTAAAGTCATCAAGATGTGTAAAGTGCAGTGGAATTGGTATACGGAAGAAGAGGCCACTTGGGAAAGAGAGGAAGATCTAAGAAAAACCTACCCTCAACTCTTTAAGTAAGTAAAATCTGGGAATCTCGGGGCGAGATTCTTTTAAGGGGGGTAGATTTGTAACACCCTAAAATTTGAAATAGTAAATAGATTTGAATTTGATTTGAATTCGATTTAATTTAAAGTATTTTGTGAAGCATAGAATTAAATATATAACACTTAAATTAAATTCCATGTTAGGGTTCACATGGTTGTGCATTGCATGCTCTTACATTCTTTTTGTGTGGCTTTGCAAAACTTTGGAAAAAAAAGGAATTCAAATTTATTTCAAAATTGTTTGCAAAATTCAAAAGAAAATAAAAAGAAAAAGGGAAGGCCCTCACCCTCACTCCATCTGGCCCGTGGCCCAATCCACCTGGCCTGCCTCCCCCTCTCTCTCTTTCTCTCAGCTGGGCCGGCCCAGTCCGCGCCGCGCCTCTCCTCCCTCCTCTCAGTCACTGCCCGGGCGACCCCACATGTCGGCGCGCCCGCTCCCTTCTCTCCCTCTCCCTGTTTCTCTGACACCGTGGCCCGGGTGTCAGCTCTTCCTTCCCCCTTCTCGTGTCCGACCCGGACACTGCCGGACGCCGCGACGCGCCGCGCGTGAACCGCCGACGCGGATCCCCCGCGTCTCGTCTCCGTGCCGGACTCGCCCCGCCCTCCTTTAAATAGCGGCGAGAACCTGCGCTAACCCCCTCATCCTCTCGTCTTGTTTCGTCCGCGAACGCAGCAGAGCAGAGCCGCCATCGACGCCGCCGCGTTCCGCCGCCAGTACGCCGCCGTTCCGCTCTGCCGTCCGCACCAAACGCCTTGCCAGCACAGCAGCAGCTTCGCGTGAGTATCGAACACGCCATCTCTCTCTTCTCTCCCTCCCTTGCGCTCTGTTTCTTCCCGCCGCCGCGCACAGAGATCGCGCCGCCGCTGTTCGTCGAGGGCCGCCGTCCTCGGCCGTCCTCGGTCTTCTCCGAGCCTAGCATCACGTTCGTTAGGTCCCCGAATGCGGTTCCCCTCTCTTTTCTTCCTCTATTGCACTCGGGTTGGTCTTGTCACCGTGTAGCAGAGGGCCGCCGCGCCTAGCTACGCCGTCGGCACTCTCCGGTCACCCCCGTGTTTCGCCAACTCCCCATACGAGTTCGCGACGTCGTCCCCTATCTCCCGGTGCAGTCGGTTTCGAAAACGGTGCACCAGAGCACCGTAACCGCTTACGCCGGCGAGAAATCGCCTCGGCCGGCAATGGAGCCACCGAGCGCCGCTCTGCTCCGGCGGGAAACCGTCGTGTCCCTCCCCGATCTAATCCTAACCATCCATCTCAGATCCAACCGTCCAGAGAGCCCCATACCCCTTCGCCTGCAGTTTTTGCTAAAGAGTCCCTCTGTTTTCTTCCCCCTAAACCCGCGGTCCAAAGCGCCATCCAGCAGTACGTTTTTCCATCGGGAAAACGTATTTCCTTTTCTGAGTTGATTTATTCCGAAAATAAATAAAACCCTAATATTCCTTTTTGCCTCTAAACTTCAAACACTTATATTTTCTTCGTTTTAAATCCAAATCGACCCGTTCGAGTTGCGTTAGATCCGTATTTTCATGCTCTATCCAGTAGTATAGGTTTCACCTATGTTAATTACTTTTGAAAATCAATGAAAATTACTTTGCTTTTGCTAAACCTATCTCTCTTCAAAATCCTGTTTTACCTCTAACTTCTTCGTTTTAGATCCGATTAGCGTGAGTCTCGTGTCTCTGTGATCGTAGTAAAGTTTAGATCTGTTTTATAACCTTTTCAAAGTCTTTCTATTGTTTATGGTGTAATGCTCTGATCATGTCTTGTTTGCTTTGTGTATGATTGTTCGGATGATTGCGTGGTGATGTTGATCGAGTACAGCCGGTGAGATCTTCGTTGACCAAGAGTTCTTTGCAGCAGATCAGGATCACCAAGAGCTTTGGGATCAAGGCAAGTTTAACATGGGATCATCCTTGTTACCTATTCACCGTAAATCAATCTAGTCATATTGCATGTGTCTAATTTGATTCCCATTAGATCTATACCATAGCTCTGTTATCCTTTACCTTGTCACCATGGGTTTATATGCATACGGGTAGCTTTGCTATGCTTTACAATAATGGATCTTGAGATGAATCCTGACTAATGATATATGCAACAATGAGATAAAATTTGCTTTTGTAGCAACATGGAATAGGACCCACTGTAGGGCAAAAGCTGGGATTTCTAATACAACCACAAGTGCTATAATGGCTCTGGCTTTGGTCAAGTATTAAGATTCGTACTAGCATGTTGGCAGTTCGTGAAAGGCACCTTTGCCGAGCTAGTTATGGGGTATAGCTTGTGTGGGGACCGCTGCGGGTGGTACCATCGGGGTGTCCCATATACCCCTTTGCATTGGGTTCGTAGGGTCTATCAACATGTTAGGAAGACTTTTGAAAGACTTCATAGTGTTCCCTGCCCGCTCACCTCGGCAGTGTTATGGGACCAGCTATCCCGGGCATCTGGGTAACATGGCTTGTGGGTAAAGTGTATAACCTCTATAGAGTGTAAATCTATCATGATAGCCGTGCTCACGGTCACGAGCGGCCTGGAAAACTCACAGTGTAGATGATCATGTTGTTTAATTGTTAATGATGCTTATTAATCTTATCATGTGGTTATTAATTGGGCTATGCATAACTAAAGCTAAGTGTTGGTAAAACTTGACCAAGTTAAAAGCAACCGCAGTACAGACAGTGTCAACCTTTTGAGCTTCATAACCCTATGTTACTCTTGCTGAGTACGTAAGTGCTCACTCTTGCTTTCTCAACCCCCTTCAGATGGCTATGAAGGCTACCGTGAGGAGTACTAGGCTAGTGGTCAACCAGTCGGCGTTCCCTGTGAAGTGGAGCTTCGTCGCGAGAGTTATCTTTATATTCCGCTGTTATGTTATTTAAATATTATTCGTTATGTAATAAACACTCAGTGATGGTACAATTTAAAGATTTGTCGGCTTATGTGTGTGATTGATCTCTGGGCACACATGAGTTATTCATATTCAATTTTATCCTTAAAATTGGGTGTGACATCTCCCAATTGTGATTGATTGGCTATCTCGGTGTTCATCCATTGATTGGCTCTCTACCTCTACACGGTGGTATAATCACCCTCCTATCTTCGCATTATCTTCTTCATACTTGTCTTAGTATATTAGGTTGTGCCTAGAGGGCTACTAGAATTGAGTAGGCATTGTGTGAACTTAGAGCTATATTAGGATAGCAATTGTGGTTAGGAGGCTTCGCATCCCTTAGTTTGCTAGTGCTATTCTCGCTTCGCTTCCTTGTGATCTAACTTGTTGAGAATTGTTTAGGATTTGAATTTAGACTATTCACCCCCCCCCCCCTCTCTAGCCTTGCAATCAGACCTTTCAACAAGGACCTTTCAATCTCCCCCTTTTTGGTAATTGATGACAACTCTACAAAGATATGGAATTTAAGATCATTTTTTGACATTATGCCATTTATCCATCATTTAAGCTCTATGCCAAGATTTGGATAAATGCCACAAAGTCTGACTTGGTAGTGTTAGCTCCCCCTACATGTGTGCTCACAAAGGTTTTAATTAAGCTTTGCACGCATGCATGAATAGACATTGTGGGAATGCTAGCACTACTAAGTGATGCTAAGAGATATAGGATAAACCTTTGAAGATACCCATGTAGATGCACTTTTGAAGTTCATCCTTAGCACCATGGTTATCTAGATATCATCAAAAACACTAGAAACCCCGTGAGATCAACATTAGAAGCAAGGTTTCTAGATACCAAGAGTAGGAACAAAAATATCTAGCTTACCAACCTATGCATGCTAGTTTATCAAATCATCATTCAAATCCTATGACTAGCATACACCACACAAGCATTCATATAAAGATAAGACTTATGCAATATGCAAGCACGCACATGAATATGCTCATATCAAATGCAATCAATCAAGTTTCTGAGCTTGCTCCCCCTACTTGTGTGCATCACTTAGTCCAAGACTTTGATCCTTTCAATCTTGTTCCCTTGTTCATGTCCATGTCTCTTTCCCTTAGTGCATGTCCATTCACTAGTATATCTTTGTTCACTAATCTCTCCCCCTTTGTCATCAATTTCCATAAAAGGTATGTTTCTCTATTGATGCAAAGGTTGCACTAGGGTAGATGATTGATACTTGTATCGTTTCATTTTTTATGGACACCAACATATATGTTTTGAATGACTCTTCATGTAAGATCGTTGACCATTATACCATTGAGCAGGGCAATTCCCCTTTGGTCAAAGCAAATGTCATCCAAATAAGATTTGCTAGCAAGAGAACTCTTGATTTGATCACTTAAAGTTGAGGATCACTTGTTAACTTGTAGGATATCACTTGTGACATACCACGTGTAGGATTGCTTGAATGAAGACACATGTGGGCTATCACAAGTATGCTAGAACTAAACATCTTTTGCAAGTACCAATATGAAAGTTGATACTATTTGAAAGATTAGCATAAGTCTAGATACCACTTGTAGGTTACATCTTGATATCCATTTGCATTGTTATCTTGTGCTTGAACTAGATTCTTCTTCATGAGCTTCTATGTTGGACTTGAACTAGAATGAATAGCATAAGCTTCCAAGTCCGGTTTAAACCCTCTCTAAGCTTGTTCACACACATTAAGCGGTTATCTTATAGAGGTTGTACTTGTCACTTGATTGCAATCCAAAATAGATCAAGTACTTGGGTTTACTAGCTCATGAACAAACTCATATACTACCACTAGATACAAACAATCAATCAAGCAATAGTGGTAGGCTATAAGCATAAAATTCATTTGATTTTTCATGAATGATCACTATGTATGACTATATGCACTAAACATGTCCTAAGTAATGGATGTATGCATATGTCAAACAATTTCACCTTTGCTATGTTGGAGTAGAGGATAGTCATATATATTTCATCTCCAATTAGCAATGTGAAGTCCATTAAGAGCATGGTGAAGACCAATGAAAGCCAATTGAATACCAATCTTCACCCATATGATTTGAGTCCCACTGATGATCAAGTGCACTTTCTTGTTGTGGTTGACTTGCTTCTTTGCTTGATCAATGCTTGCATGAGAGAATACCAAATGATGTACCACTTGTAGAAGATGATACTACTTGTATATCATGATACACATGTGTAGGTTGAATTTATGAATCTCTCTCTTTTGGGTGTTGCTTGCTTTCTTTTGATCAATCCTATTGATAGCTTCAACTAAGCATCTCCAAATGATTCCTAGATCACCACTTCCATGTTAGCCTTCCAAGTAACTTTCTTGGTTTACCTACACAAGGCGGCAAACCCCTACAAAAGGGAGAAGTGACCTATCTCCAAGAACCATCTTTGATACTCACTTGAAATGACTTTGTTTGATTGATCTTCATCTTGAGTACTAATCATGTGCCAAATACACTCCACAATCAAATGACCTTGTACTCAATGTTTGTCATGCTTCTAGCTTGAGCCAAAATCAAACATAGGTGCCTCAATCACTTATAAGAATGATTCCAACTTGAGGACCTTTCAATCTTAGTGACTCTAGATTAATCCAATGTTTGTCACTTTTCTGGCAGATTCTGTACTCTTCAAAGAATATAGCATAAATCCCAAAGTACATATCCAATGATCATGAAATTTGGTGGATATGTGCTTCACTAAGTCATATAGAAGCCATTAAAATTTGAGCTTCATTGGACTACTACATTGCTACCAGATTCTACATCTTCCCTCATAGGTACATGCTGAAAACTGCTGCATATGTGTTGACAAGATCCACTCCAAAACCGAAGTATCCCTTATCCAATACCCATGAGACTTGAACAGCAACTAATACCATAAGTTTATAGCATGAACATCAAATTTCAAGCCAATACAAATAGATTTGGTGTCCCAAACATGGCTATGATCATGGCTAGCTCAGATTTTGACTAAATGGCAGATTTGAGCAAAATGAGCTAAGCTTCTTCAAATTGAACCAAACTTGATATTAACTTGTTTGAACACTATCTCAAGACATATATCCATTAAATCCAATTACTAAAAGTAGTCTCTTGATCATATCCATTCAAATCAACACAAACTTGATCTCTAAGCATTTAATCCATTCAATCAACTTATAGTAAGCAACTAATGCACATATATATCCAATTCAATCAACTCATATGCACTATGTGTATATCCAATTCAAATAACTTATACACACCCAAATAGACTTGATCAACAAGAGATATACCTTGGTAGATCATGATCAATCCATTAGCAAGCTTCAACTTGAATATTTACAAGCCATCAAATAATTCAATCAACCACCACAACTTGATCATACACTTGTATGTTGTAGCACTTGGACTTCATTCTTTTGACTTGGCATTGGGATAGTAATAGCACTAAGCTTCATTACTTGACTCAATTATATGATGAACAATATGCAATCAATTGAATCAAGTCTCCAATGCCAATGGTACCTACACACATTCATCCACTTGTTGATGGTACCCAAACTAGTTTGGATCCTCTCAAGTTAGGAGCAACATACTTAGGCAATGCCTTAGTATGGATAGCGGGATGTTTTGCAATAGCAACCATAGAGGTACCACTACCATCCTTTCTAAGCATATGATCATCAACAATTGAAATAGGCTTAGAGGTCATACCTAGGGGACATGAATGAGCCATGTGTCCCCTTTCCCGACATGAGTAGTACGCTCTCTTTGCTTGAGCCTTTTCTTCCTTGCTCATGTTGTGCTTATCATTGTCTTACCTCTTCTCTTTTGCTTGAATCTTCATCTCAAGCTTGGTAGGACACTTCGAGGCAAAGTGTCCCATATCTTCACACTTGAAGCACTTGATGTGAGACAAATGATTCTTCTCTTGATCTTTGCTCATCATCATCTTGTTGGCATCATGGATGGGAGTTGGATGCCTTGCTCTAGATTTTCCACCTCTTCTTGTTTTCTTCTTCTTTGTCATCCCCGAATCACTATCTTGATGGTTGATCTTGTATTGCACTTGGGGTTTGACTTGTGGCTTAGCTTGAGCATTTTTGGTTGGGCAAACATTTGCAAGATTTCCCATCCCATGGCACTTGAAGCACATGAAATGAGTTAGCTTCTTTGGTTCTTGCTTCTTCTCTTTCTTGCCCTTGCCCTTGTGGAAACCGATTCCACACTTGTCACCATAGCTTCTTTTATTGTTCATCATGTGCTCAAAGGTGACTTTGGAGTTGTAGCACCTCTCTAGCTTGTTGCTCATATTCTTCAATTCAATTTTGAGCTCATTATTCTCCTTCAAAAGGTTAGTCTCACAAGACATAGAAGTAGAACAAGCATCTATATTTGAAGAACATGACATATCAAGTAAATCATCACAAGAGATGGATACATTCTTCTTCCCTACATCACAAGGGTTAGCAATAACATGTGATTGATCATTTGACCCAAGTGATGAGCTCTCTTTATTTTTAAGATTTATCAATTCATTAATTAGAGAGCCATGTTTGTGAACCAAATCTTCATGAGACACACGAAGTTGCTCATGATCCAATTGTAGTTCATCATGTGAAGATTTAAGAACATCAAGTAAGTGCTTATGTTCTTCACATGAGGTCTTTAGAAATGAGTTTTCATCTTTTAGTTTCGTTGTTTTGTTTAACTCATTTTCTAAAGCCTTTGAGAGTTTGCACACAAGCTCAAAGTTAGGGTCATCACAATCTACAATCACATTGCCAATTGATACCTTAGTGTCACCATGTGACATGAAGCAATGTGATGAGGTAGAAGAGCTTGTGGAAGCATCACTCTCATAGCCCGAGCATGCATCATCATCATCAAGTGTGCTTGGAGTAGCATCATCAATTGCAACACTTGATGTTGGGCCTTCATCATTCTTGTCAAGTGATTTTGGGGTAGGTAGATCATTATCTTCATCATCACTTGACCATGAGGTGGAGCAATCTTCCACAACCACCAAGTTGTGGTCATTCTCAACATCCTCATGTGCCACCAACTTGGACACATCATCATCATTGTTTGGAACCTTCTCATATTTTTCAATGAGGTAGGTCCAAATCTCATGAGCGCTCTTCATGTCCATAATCTCACCAAAGATATTATCTTTCATAGAATGGTAGAGAATGTTAGTAGCTTGGCAATCGAGATCTAGGCACTTCTTTTGTGCTTGAGTTGCATCCTTTCTCTCAATTGCACAAGAGAGACATACATCCATGATCCACCACATTTGGGGAGAAATAAACTTAAAATTGCATGTCAACCAATTTATCCACCGTGCAAAGTGTGTGCCATAAAAAATGTATGGACACTCAACATCTAGCCCATAAGTCGACATCCTCTCGGGTCGGTAAAGACCACAAATGAGAGACCAAGCTTTGATAGCACGTGTAGGGTCGAGATGGCGGACTAGAGGGGGGTGAATAGTCTTTTCTAAAACTTTAGCGCAACGGCTAACCGAAACAAATGCGGAATTAAAACTATCGGTCTAGCCAAGACTACACCCCTCTATCTATAACTTTAGCACCTAGAAAAATATCCTAATTGGGCTCACTAAGGTGCCAAGCTAGGGAGAGCTCACCTAAACAAGTCTAGGTTGCAAGGTCACACAAACCTAAGCAACTAGTACTCTAAGCAAAAAGGGAGCTCCTACACATACTATTAAGCAAAGCACAAAACACCTAAGCTCACTAGCAATGCTCTCTAGCAAGACTACACAAGTCAACTAGAGAACTCAACTTACTTAGCTACACAAACTAAGCAATGTGAATTACAAGGCTACACAAGCCAATAAGCCACTCAAGAGCTACTTCTATGCTACACAAGCTAGAAGGTAACTAGGCAAGCCACACAAGCTAAACTAGTTACAAAAGCAACAACTACTCAATAGCACAAGTATATGAAAGTAAATACAAGCTAGTGATTCGGAGAATGCAAACCACCGAGAAGAGTAGACAAGGTTGACACGGTGATTTTTCTCCCGAGGTTCACTTGGTCGCCACCAAGCTAGTCCTCGTTGTGTCGACCACTCACTTGGTGATTCAGCGGCTAATAGGAGTTCACAAGCCTAGCCCACTCACTCGGGCCCCGCAATAATCTACCCACAAGTGAGGGTAACTCAATGACACGCTCAACTAGAGTTGCTCTTCGCGATCCCCACGGGGCGAGCACAACACCCATCACAAGCCTTCTCTGGAGCGTCGCACAATCTTCTTACGCGCTTCGACGGAGCCTCAAGCCACCAAGCCCTCTATGAGGTGGCAACCTCCAAGAGTAACAAGCATCACCGGCTTGCAACACGATCACCTAGTGCCACACGAAGCTATCTCTCAAAGCAACGCACTAGAGATCACTCACTCGCAATCGGAATCACACTATTGCTTGCACAAGTGAGTTAGAGGGCTCCCAAACCAAGCACACTAGAGGAAACACATGCCCAAGGTGCTCAACCTGCCCAAGGGGCCGGCCAAGGGCTATAAATAGCCACACCCACGAAACTAGCCATTTTGCCCACTCAATGGGCTTCCTGCAGAGGGTCCGGACGCACCCATTACTGGGGTCTGGACCATGCCGCGCGCATCCGGACTCCGTGCCGTTGAGGCGAGTCGTTGGCGCGCTGCGCCGATCGCTGCCACGCATCTCCGGACGCATGCAACAATCCACCTCCGGACCAATGCACGCCGCGTCCGGACTCCAACAGAGAGCTCCCCGAGAGCCAAAAACATCTGGACGCTCGTCCAGAATTCACCGTCCAGACGACGAATAGCGTCCGGACCTCCTCTGTCAGCTCTGCTCAGTCAGTAGGGTTGGCATCCTGATGCATAGCCAATGGTCCGGACCGCCCGTGCCCCTAGCGTCCGGAGTCCGCAGACTCAGCCAAACCTAGGGTTTGGTTCCGGGCCCAAACGCAATGGTCCGGACACCCAAAACCACTAGCGTCCGGACTCAGTTTCTCAGCTGAAACTTCTCCAAACTTCTTCCTTTGCTTATCATGTGCTAACACAAATGTGTTCTTCACCTTGTGCATGTGTGTTAGCATTTTCACAATCATTTTCAAAGCATTTTTCACTTGCTTCTCACCGCGCCACTCGATCCTAATACATCGCAAAGTTAGATCGCTCACGGTGGCACTAGATAACCGATATGCAAACAAGTTTGCCCCTCTTGATAGTACGGCTATCTATCCTAAACCCGGTCATAATCTTCTCTACACACATATGACCGGTGAAATGAAATGCCCTATAGGTTATACCTTTGCCTTGCGCATTCCATTCCATCTCCATCTCCAATGCTGATGCAACACATGCACCAACCTATCACCAAATGATATGATCCACTTCATATCATCACATGACCGTATTGGTTCATCGACCTTGACCTCACTTGCTCTTCACCGTTGCCTTGGTCCATCGGCGCCAAGCATCACCCGCTTTCCCTTCACACTTGCAACTAGTCCATCAAGCCAAGCCTCATCTTGATCTTCTCCACCTTGGTCACATGACTCCATGTCATGTTTCATGTGCAATTAAGCTCCTTCATCACACAATCACCTGTGAACTAATCTCCTGTGTATATATCATTTAGACACATATTAGTCCACCTAAGTTGTCACTCAATTACCAAAATCACACAAGGACCTTTCACTTGAGTTGCTTGATTTGAAAACCGAGGAAGAACTTTAGCTCACCCATCATAGACATCTCAAATCTCTTAGTCATGATCCTACTAAACTCATCACAAAAGGATTGGTTAGTACTACCAAATATTATGTCATCGACATATATTTGGCACACAAAGATATCATTATTGACTTTATGAGTGAAGAGAGTAGGATCCGCTTTGCCTATTTCAAAGCCTTGTTTGAGCAAGAATTCCTTAAGGCATTCATACCATGCTCTTGGTGCTTGCTTAAGCCCACAGAGCGCCTTATGGAGCTTGAAGACATGATGTGGGAACTTAGGATCTTCAAATCCGGGTGGTTGCTCAACATACACCAACTCTTGGATAGGGCCATTGAGGAATGCACTCTTGACGCCCATTTGATATAGCTTGAAATCATGGTGAGCAACATAGGCTAGAAGTATTCGAATTGCTTCCAATCTAGCTATCAGTGCATAAGTCTCTTCAAAGTCCAAGCCCTCCACTTGAGTGAAACCTTGAGCCACCAATATTGTCTTGTTCCTTGTCACCACACCTTGCTCATCTTGCTTGTTGCGAAAGACCCATTTGGTTCCAATCACATTGGTATTTCCACCAAGGACCAAACTTGATTTCGCTCAAAGTTGTTGAGCTCTTCTTGTATAGCCATCACCCAATCCGGATCATCGAGAGCTTGCTCAACTTTGAGAGGTTCCAAAGAGGAAACAAAAGAGTTAAATTGACAAAAATTTGCCAAATGTGAACGAGTAGTTACCCCCTTTTGAAGACTCCCAAGTATGTTATCAACGGGATGATCTCTTTGAATTGTTTGCCTCAATCTTGGGTATTCTGTGGCTTCTTGTTGGTCGGCTTGGTCATCATACTCGTGGTCTTCAAATATTGGTTGTAGGTTCATTGGGCTTGCTGGTGAGCAGCTTGCTGCTTCCTGTCTGTGGGGTCCGGCAGTGCCGGCCTCTGGTCCGACAGTACCGTGGTCAGGCACAGAGGCTGGACCAGGGAGCATTGTTGGACCATTCTCTTCAACTCTTAGAGTAGTAGCTTCAGCACCTTGAGGTTCCACTTCTGTGGTCTGGACTTCTTGTGGTCTAATGTCACTAATGGCCATATTCTTGATTGCCTCACATGGTGGTTCCTCATTTCCTACAACAACTTGATCAATTTGCTCTACTTGAGAGCCATTAGATTCATCAAATGTCACATCTATCATGATTTCAATTTTCCCTAAGGTCTTATTGAATACGCGATAGGCATGCTCATTTGATCCATAAACAAGAAGAAAACCTTCATCAACTTTAGGTGCAAACTTAGAGGTTTTGGGCTTTTTATTAAGTATGAAACACTTGCACCCAAAAACTCTAAAGTATGACACCTTTGGTTTGTTACCGGTTAACAGCTCATATGAGGTCTTCTTCAAGATCTTGTGTAGATAGAGTCGGTTGATAGCATGGCAAGCGGTGTTGACGGCTTCGGCCCAAAAGATATCCGAAGTCTTGTACTCATCTAGCATTGTCCTTGCCATGTCAATGAGTGTCCGGTTCTTCCTCTCTACAACACCATTTTGTTGAGGGGTGTATGGAACTAAAAATTCATGCTTGATGCCCTCATCATCAAGAAAATCCTCCACTTGAGTGTTCTTGAATTTGGTTCCATTGTCACTTTGAACTTTCTTGATTTGGAAACCGAATTCTCTTTGTGCTCTTCTAATGAAGGTTTTCACCTTATCTTGCATTTGTGCCTTATCATACATGAAAAATACCCAAGTGAAACGAGTAAAGTCATCAACAATAACTAAACCATGTTTGTTACCGCCAATGCTTATGTAGGCCACCGGTCCAAAGAGATCCATGTGTATTAGCTCCAATAGTTGTTTGGTGGAGACAATGCTCTTTGATGGGTGAGGTGCACCTACTTGTTTTCCGGCTTGGCAAGCACTACAAATTCTATCTTTCTCAAAATGAACATTTGGTAGTGCAAGAATGTGTTCATCTTTTAGGAGTTTAGCCAAGTTCCTCATCCCAACATGAGCTAGTCGGCGATGCCATAACCAACCCATGCTAGACTTTGCCACTAAACAAGTCTTAAGCTTACCCTTACTTTTGTTGAAATCAACTAAGTAAAGCTTGCCCTTCAAACGACCCGTAAAGACAATAGAGGAATCCTTCCTCTTAAAGACTTCCACACCCTTATCCGTAAAGAGACAATTGAAGCCCATCTCACATAATTGAGAAACGGACAACAAGTTGTAACTTAACGAATTCACATGTAAAACATTTGAGATAGAATGATCAAGAGTAATAGCAATTTTACCAAGACCAATCACTTCCCCTTTGGAGTTGTCACCGAAGATGATATTCTCACTTGCATTTGAAGTTGGGGAATATGATGAGAACATACTCTTCTCTCCAGTCATATGATTTGTACATCCACTATCAAGCACCTAACTTGATCCACCGGAGGAGTATGCCTACAAAACAATTTAGTTTCTAGATTTAGGTCCCCAATCAATCTTGGGGCCTTGCATGTTAGTAACCATAACTTTTGGAACCCAAATATTCATGCTTCTCTTATCATGTTTCTCATCACCCACAAACTCTGCAATGACTTTACCACGGTCATTGCACTTCAACATATAGCATGAAGATAGACTCCCTTGAGGTGACCTTGCCTTTGGTTGATATGCAAACTTGTTTTTGGCCACCCAGATTGAATCCTTGGGTTTCTGAGAAACCTGCTTTTGTCTAGGCACTCTCTTGGCATGGGCTTGAGCTTGATCAGGTGATGCACTGGTAGCCTTCCCTTTAGTGGGGCGCGGCACTGCCGGCCTAAGGTCCTGCACTGCCGGCCTGCAGTCCAGCAGAGCTGCAATATGTGCAGGCTTATCTGCACCAATGCTTCCCTTCTTCTCAAACCTAACACACTCAATGCCTTTCACTATTTTTCTTCCATTGGTTTTACATCCTTAAGTGTGTACAAGCCCATCCTTGATTGATGGATGCCTTCCATCCTTGTATTGGATTTTCTTTAGCTCAACTTTGTCTTTGACATTCTTGCTAGAAACTGAAATGACATTGTTGAGCCTTGCTATCTCCTTCTTCATGGCCTCCATGTTGTCAAGGTTAGTGGAGTAATTATTCAAATCAATATTATAGCATTTTCCACAACCTTGACTAGTGGATGGAGAAGAGGCATCATTTGCTTTAGGGAGATGTGAGTTGCCCTCCCAAAGAAGGTTGTATTGTGCCTCAAGCTCTTGATATTTTTCAACTAAGTCACAATGCTTTTGCTTGAGGTCACTGCACTCCTTTTTAGTGAGAGCATGAGACTCTTGTTCCTTGGACAAGGCCTTGGTCAAAAAGCTCACCTCACTTCTCTCTAATGCAAGTGCTTCCTTGCTAGCGATATAGAGATCCTCTTGATTGATAAGAGTCTTTTCTCTAGATGCCAACTCAGCCTTGGTTGCCTCTAATTCATCCATTAGGTTGGCAATGAACATTTTGGTCTTATTATCCATGTTTTTAGTTATAGCATCGATTTCTTCATCACTAGATTCATCATCACTAGAGTAATCACTAGAATCACTACTAGAGATGTCATTGGGGGAAGGAGTTACGGGTTTTAGTTTTGGTTTTACCTTCTCACCCTTTGCCATGAGACAAATGTGAGGGGAGCATTCATCATCATCGGACATGTTGTTGAAGAGTCTTGGTGAAGTGGATGGCTTGTGAATAGCAATGGTAGCCATTTCTTCATCTTCACTTGAAGTCTCTTCCGTTGAGTCCCACTCATGCCCAATGTGTGCTTCACCCACATATCTCTTGATCTTCTTGTGGTCACCCTTGTCTTCCCTCTTGCCTTTGCCAAACTTGTTGTCTTTCTTTTCATTTGGGCAATCGGCAATGAAATGTTATGTGCTACCACAATTGTAGCAAGTTCTTGACTTCTTGTTTGGGAACCTTCTCTTCATGAGCTTGTACCCATTCTTCTTTAGGCCCTTGTTGAATCTTCTCATGAATAAAGTCATGTCATCTATGTTCTCAGCTTGTCCATCTTCACTTTCACTATCAATTGATGTTGGAGCTTCGGGTTCATGCTTGATGGCTTTGATTGCTTGAGCTTTGCTTGAAGAAGCTTGTTTGCTGTTTTTAGGACAGCTAGGGGCTGATTTCCTTTAGCTCTTATTGGCTTTGAGAGCCACATCTTTGATATTCATCCCCTCCATCCTTGCTTGCATCTCACCAAGCTTCTTCCTATCGAGTGCTTCTTCTCTTTGTAGATCAAAGGTCATGATTCTTCCCAAACACATCACTTGGTGTGAAGTACTCAAATCTCTTCTTGTCTCTAATCAAGGTCACCACGGTCTCATTCCTTGGGGAATAGACTTCAAGCATGATATTGACGACCTTGTGATCATTGACCTCTTCACCACCAAGGCCTCTAATCTTGCCAACAATGGTCATCAATCTATCAAACATTTCTTGTGGCCCTTCACCTTCATTGATCACGAACCGGTTGAGCTTGGCCATCAACAAATCAATCTTGGACTGCCTTACTTTACTCACACCCTCATGTGCAAGGTGCAAGGTGTCCCATATTTCCTTGGCAACCTCCAAGTCCATCACCTTGTTGTACTCATCCCCATCCAATGCACTTAGTAACACACTAGTTGCTTGTGCATTGAGTTGTATGCAATGAAGCTCGGTGGTAGTGGGGCTTGTAGGATCCACCGGAGGCTCACATCCTCTATGGACAATCTCTCAAGCACCAGGGTGAAGACCTACAAGATAAGCCTTCATCAAGTGTTTCCACTTGACAAAGTTGGTCCCATCGAAATGAGGCAACTTGCCCGCGGGAACATGAAAGAGAGGTTTATGCTCATGGTTAGAAATAGATGAATAGTTGAAGGATACGGCAGAGTATTTCTTGCTGCCCTCATGCTTCTTTTTCTTCTCATCCTTCTTCACAATCTTGGAGGCTTGGTATGATGCATCATTATCACCATCGGAGCTACTTGATTCAACCTCCACTTGAGAGGCTTGCTCTTTGCTCTTCTTTAGCTCCTCCTCCTTGGCCTTGAGCTCCTTCTTGAGCTTTCTTACTTCTCTTCTATGAAGCTTCTCGGCAAGCTTCAAGCTTTTAGCTTCATTGATTGCATCTTCTTCTTTTTGCTTTTTCTTTCCTTCTCTTCTCAATCTTCTTTCTTCTTTTCTTCTTGCTTTCTCTCCAGCGGACATGCCAACGGTGGTCAAGTATTTGTCTGTGTCCACATTCTCATCGTTGTTGTCCGTGGAGTGCAAGTCCACCTTCTTGGGGTCGATTTGCTTGACACTTCCCTCTTCGGCCATTACCTCACACGGTTAAGTGCTTAATAAGGTAACCTAGCTCTGATACCACTTGTAAGGACCTGATTAGCCTAGAGGGGGGTGAATAGGCCTGTTTAAAATAAACTTAACACTTTTTGTCAGATCAGGCCCGACACAGCCGGCCTTGGGTCCGGCACTACCGGGGTGCCCGGCACTGCTGCTCTCAGGGGCGGCAGTGCTGGTCACTAGGACAAAACCTTGCACAATTCAAAATATATAATGAGAATGGAAATTGTGATTGAATCAAAACCTTCCTAGAGGTGTAGGAAACCTCTAGCACCACTTGGAAGTGGTAGCAACACACCCACCGAGTAGATCGGGTCCAAACCCTATAAATCACCTTGAGAGCAAAATAAATGAAAGTAAAGTAACAAACACAGGGTGACACAAGATTTGACCCGTGGTTCAGCTCGCCACCAAGGCTTGCCTACGTTCACGTTGTTGAGGTGCGCCACACACGGCTCAAGCTCTCCACAAAGGCTTGCTCTTTCCTCGGTCTCAAGTCAAGAGAATGAACTCTTGAGATGAGGGGAAATGTGTATTAGCAATATGGGATGTTATAAACCTCCCTAGGCTACCACACGAAGGAGGCAAGCTTAAGGGCGATGCCTAGCTGGCTAGGAGCAAAGCTCCAAGAGTAACAAACTCAAACCGCCTATCACCACGCGAACCAAATGCTTGTAGGAGTTGAAGATCCGAGGGAGAAGCTTCTTCTCAAGCTTGGAGGCTCAATCTCTCAAAGGTTGATTGGAAATCAATGGAGGAGAGAGTTGGAGCACCAAAGGAGAATAGAGAGCAAGAAGAGAACTCATCTTTCTGTTTCTGCGAAGTGAGAATGAGAGAATGGTAGAACTAGCCATTGGGAGGAAGTGAGGGGATAAGAAATACCCCTTCACTATCCAACGAGCAGATCAAGTCGCGGCAGTGCCGGCCTGCCCGGCACTGTCGGCCTGGCAAAGACAGCAAGATGTAAATCTTGGAATAGCTGGCTGTTTTGCCTACTATGTATGTGGAGGTGTATGTTGTATGAATAGATATAGCATTTGGTTCACTTGTTGGCATGCGTGTTTAATCCCTCTTAATAGTACGGCATACCTGACTCAAATTCAAAATATAAAATGAATTAAAGTCTTTTGAGCTTGTTGCCATGCACTTTGGTAATTGGAGGGGTCCGCCAACCTGTTCATCAACCTCCTTTCATTTTACCTACTCGTCATACTTGAAGAATCTCATTAGCCTTCTAAATATGTTGTCATATCACCAAAACCCACTTAGGGCTTGATTTCACTTTCACCCCTAGTCCTCGTTGGAGACCCTCGCGAGGAATCCTGCGCAAGGGCCAAGCTCCCGGTCGGGTAACTCCGTGGATAGCCTTGGGCACTCCCCACGCGCAAGTGAGTCTCCGATGTGCCTTCCGGCAAGCCTCTCCCGGATGCTCTCCGTCGTCTTCACTATCAAGCTTCCGGCCGAAACATCGTGGGCCTTGTTCCCTTCAGTACACCGATGGCGACCACACCACAAACGCGGTTGGTGTGATCGCGCAAGATTACAAGCCCCACCGAGTACAAGCTTGGTGCGCGCAAGCACCCTTTGATCAAGAGGTTTACAAACCTCACTAACACTAGGCTTACACCTAGAGCAAGCGCATATGAGTGGTCTAACTAACCTAAGCACTTCGCAAAGCACTTATGCTAATCACCAAGTATATCTCTAAGCACTATGCATATAGAGAGCACTAGAATTGTGTATCAACACCTTGGAATGTTTCCTCAAGTCTCCACTACCTCATTTGGCTGGCCAAAGGTCATATATATAGGCCCCAAGCCAAATGGAGCCGTTGGAACCTTGATGTCGCTCCTCTACATACCTCCGGACGCGGACAGCAAAGGGGGTCCGGACAATTGCGTGTGCATCCGGACCTTCCAACGGTCTCCTATGCGATGAGGTTGACTGGTGGGTCCGAACGCTATCTATGGTTCGGAGTCCATAGTCCGGACAACGTCCATAGCCTTCACGCGCTTCTGAAACCTCTGAAAGGTCCTAGATGGCTAGAGGGGGGTGAATAGCCTAATAAAATTCTACAACTCACTAGAGCAAAGGTTAGAGTAACACTTAAGTGAAGCTTTTGCTCTAGCTCTACTTAGGGATGCAAAGCCACCTATCCCAAGCAATTCTAGTTAACTAAGTGCCTATCACACAATAGCAAAAGCCTAAGGCACTGAGCTCAAGCTAGCAAGAACAACTAACAAGAGAAACTAACTAGCAAGCTAACTAAGCAAGATATGAAGGAATGTAAATGCTAGGAAGAGGGTGATTGTTATACCAATGTCTTGTGATGGAAGAATACCAATATGCAGACCAATCACAATAAGATCACCAAGAGTAGCCGGGAGGCAAGATGAACACAATGATTTTTCTCCCGAGGTTCACTTGGTTGCCACCAAGCTAGTCCCCATTGTGTCGACTACTCAAATGGTGATTCGGTGGCTAATAGGTAATCACAAGCCCTTGCACTTGTAGCATCTCTTCACATATTCCTTGCTCTTGAGGTTGTCTCTTCTCTTTCTAGCACCATAGCCCTTCTTCTTCATGAATTTACCAAATTTGCGCACAAAGAGGGCCATCATCTCATCATCAATATCACTTGCATCTTCATCATCACTTGATTCTTGCTTCTTTGCTTTGCTCTTGCCCTTGGATGATGATGCCTTGAATGCTAAGCTCTTCTTTTCTTTCTTTTCTTTCTTTTCTTTCTTTTCTTCCTTGACCTATTCTTCACTTTCCTCATTGTATTGCTCTTTGGTCATGATTTCTCCAAGCACTTCATTGGGAGTGATCTTGTCCAAACCATCTCTCCTAATTATTTGCCTCAAGGTTTTGTATTTCTTGGGCAAACAACCAAGAAATCGGTTTGAGAAGTCCTCATCCTTGACCTTCTCACCTAAGCTCTTGAGATCATTGATGATCACTTGGAGCCTATGAAACATCTCCGGGATGGACTCATCATCTTTCATCTTGAAGTGAGATAGCTTGTCCTTGAGCATGTACAACTTGGCATTCTTCACGGTTGCGGTGCCCTCATATGTATCCTCAAGTCTCTTCCATACTTCACTTGCCTTTTCAAAATCTTTGATTTGCTCAAACACCTTGGAATCAATGCCATTGTAGATCACATTGAGAGCCATAGTGTTGCATTGTCGGTTCTCTTGCTCTCTAGGTGTGGGAGCGGCTTCATCAAGAATGACAAAGTCATGTTCGGTCACACTCCACACCTTCTCATGTATTGAGCCTAGATGCATCTTCATCTTCCTCTTCCAATAATCAAATGATGTGCCATCAAACATTAGTGGTTTGCTTCCACATTGGTTGAATTGTATTTGAGCCATCACTAACATCGAAGGTTGTTAAGCCTTGATAATAGCGGTGACCACAGCTCTGATACCACTTGAAAGGTCCTAGATGGCTAGATGGGGGTGGAATAGCCTAATAAAATTCTACAACTCACTAGAGCAAAGGTTAGAGTAACACTTAAGCGAAGCTTTTGCTCTAGCTCTACTTAGGGATGCAAAGCCACCTATCCAAGCAATTCTAGTTAACTAAGTGTCTATCACACAATAGCAAAAGCCTAAGGCACTTAGCTCAAGCTAGCAAGAACAACTAACAAGAGAAACTAACTAGCAAGCTAACTAAGTAAGATATGAAGGAATGTAAATGCTAGGAAGAGGGTGATTGTTATACCGATGCCTTGTGATGGAAGAATACCAATATGCAGACCAATCATAATAAGATCACCAAGAGTACCCGGGAGGCAAGATGAACACAATGATTTTTCTCCCGAGGTTCACTTGGTTGCCACCAAGCTAGTCCCCGTTATGTCGACTGCTCAAACGGTGATTCGGTGGCTAATAGGCAATCACAAGCCTAGCCCACTACCCGGGCGCCACAAGAATCCACCCAAATGAGAGTAACTCAATGACACGAGCAATCCACTAGAGTTACCCTTTGGCGCTCCGCTGAGGTGGGTACAAGCCCTCTCACAAGTCGATGAAGCCGGCCATGAACAATCACCAACACGTGCCGAAGATTCTCCTCAATCGCCAAGCCGTCTAGGTGTTGGCAAACACCAAGAATAACAAGAAATCTCGCGGCGATGACGATGACCAAGTGCCACTAAGATGCAATGCAATGATCAAGCACTTGGTTCACTCAAACTCGCATGAATTAGAAAGCAAAGCAAAGAGAGATGAGTTGGGGGCCTTTCCAAGCAAGCACAAAGAGTGATAATGAATGGGAGGTGTAAGAGAGTCTCCTTGAGACGGCCAAAACATATATATAGCCTTCCACCAAAGACTAGCCGTTTTGCCCCTTGATCCTACTTTCCTGCGTAGCTCCGGACGCTGATGTGTGGGGGGTCCGGACCAATGGTCATGCGTCCGGACCCTCCTTCATTTGAATCCTTCTGTTGGTGCCTCTTTTTTGAGCTAATGCGTCACCTCCGGACGCTGGCAACAGGGTGCGTCCGGACAATCAGCATCTGCGTCCGGACCTCAGCAGAGAGCTCCCCGAGAGCTGTTTCTTGCCCGGACACTGTCCGGACTCTGGTGTCTGGACAACATCTAGCATCCGGACTTTGCACCAGAGAGGACCAGAGAGATTCTTTGATCCAGACGGTTGACCGGAGCTAGCGTCCGGACGCACAACAGCGTCCGGATCCTCTGTCCAGAGAGGCCGAGCGCTAGGGTATGCCTCCGGTCGCATATCCTATGGTCCGGACGGCATCTTGCCAGCTTCCAGACTGTGACCCCCTGTGTCAAGCTTGTATTAGGATCATCATTAGCCACTAAGCAAAAGCATTACATTGCATTCATGTTTTTATATGCTATCATTTTATGTGTGTGTATTTATATCTGTTACATTATAAATGAATAGGTGTTTTGTGCTCTAAATATTGATCAACCTATTTAGCTAAGTTTGCCATGATTAGAGTAAAGGATGGTTTGTTTCCCTTATTAATTACCCTGCTTAATTTAAGCTTAGTTCAATTGTTAAGAATAAAAGTAATTCTTTTCTTAAATTGGTTTAATAGGCTTTTAATCCACAACCCTTGAACTAATGGTTTTCAGAATTTATGACCTACATGAAAAAGGTAGAGAATAATATTCTGAACAACTTTGGATTAAGTGTCAAAACTTAGTTTGGAGTTTTTGAAACTGTTTTGAAGCAAATTCAATTTGAATCAAATAAAATAAAATGGAAAAAGGGAATCAGAACTGAAACAGCCCGAGTTCACCTTTTCGGCCCACGCGTCCCAGCTCGCGCTCGCCCCCGCCAGCCCGCTCGCGCCGCGTGCTCCCGCGCACGTGCCGCGCCTGACCGCGCCTGCGTCGTACGCCGGCGTTGCCGTCACGTGGTCATCGATGCCTGCCCGCCGACGCCGACAGCCGCGTTGCGCCACTCGCCATGCGCCGCACGCTGACGCTCTGCGCCGACCACGCGCTCGCCTCTCGCCGTCTCTGCCCGTGCAGACACGCAGCGCTGCGCCGCGCCTGCCCTCGCCGTCACGTCGCTGCTGCTCCGGCAGACCCGACCGGACCACGCCCTATCCCGCTCGCCATCAAAGCACGAAGCCGCGCTAATGGCGCTAGAATCGAGCTTGCACCGCGCGCAATCGCTGACGCCCCTGCTTCGCACGCCACAAAGCTGCCAGCGCCGCTGCCGCACGTCGCGTCGTCGCATCGCCTTAACGCCGCCGCAGAGCCAGCACCAACCAGCAGCTTCGCCCCATCACGGTCGCAATCGAGCGCGGATCAGCGCTAACGGCGCCAGGACCAAGTAGCGCCCTGCCCCACGCGTTGCCGCTCCTACCCCGCGCGTGCACCGCTGCCGCACGCCGCGTCGTCGCGTCCAGGCCCCCACCAGTCTCTCCGGTCGGCCATGACCGCGCAGGAGGATGCGCCTACATCCCCTCTTCCTCCCTCACTCGCCAGCACTCACCCGCGTTCACTCTCCCGCTCGCGCTGCCTCTGCTCTCGCGCGCCGAGCACCAAACGCACCGCAACACCCCCATTTCAAATTCGTCACCACCCGAGCGCCTCTGCTCGATCCATCTCGTACACCAGTTCGCCTTCGCCTCGCACACGCCCTGCTCGCCTCGCTTTAGCCAGCCAAGCTTCACCATTGCCGGACCGTCGTCGCCGTTCCTCGGCTCGGAGTCGCCACCGCAACGACCAAACGACGTTCGTCTCCCTCCCGACCACCTCGGTCGCCTCCATCTCCAGGGCCGCGCCAGCAAGGGTAGTCAAGGTGAGAACACCAACCCCCATGCCCTAGCTCGCCCTCAGTCATCGCACCTCCGTTGGCCGTGCGCCATTGCCGCCGTCGCGGAGCTCGCACGTGGCTAGATTTCCACAAAGCCTCTCCGGTTCAACCAACGCTTGTGCTGCACTCCCCACACCACCATGGTGCTCACGCAACCGCTAGCATAGCACCACACCGCCGGTAATCACCCCACCGCTTCGCACCGCCGCACTGCTCCGCCACCGCACGCCGTCGGCACGCTACAGGGTCGCGCTGGCTCAACCAACCCCACCAATCGATGCGTGATTTCACCCCGAGTCCAGCGCATCCAACCTCACCGCCGGCAAGCTCACCGTCGGCGAGAACGCGCCGGTCAGCGTCGGTGCTCTGCCCCGACTCGCTGGCAAGTGGGCCAGCGTTGACCACGGGCCCCACCTGTCAGTTCGGGGGTGCCCCGACTCGCTGGCAAGTGGGCCAGTGTTGACCACGGGCCCCACCTGTCAGTTCGGCCTCCCGCACTGTCTGGGCCGAGACCAACAGTGTTCACGATGGGCCGAATGCTGAGATGCATTCCCTTTTTCTATTTTCAGTAAATCGGTTAATGCTTGTTTATTTTGTATCTAGAGTTTGGTAAATCCTAAAATGGTGAAATCAATTTTGTTAGGCTGGTGATCTTTCTGTTAAAAATATAAAAGTAATTTTTGGAGAATGTCTTCAGTACTAAGTACTAGTGTTTAAATAATCATTTTCTGCATTTATCAAAGTTAATTGGGTTCCTGCATGTAATGATCAAATAAAAATATGAGGTTTTTATGCTAGCTCTGTTATCCTATGTAGAAGCTAGGAAAAATATAAAATGCCATGTTTCTGTGTATGTTTTATTTATCACCTATTAAAATGTGTTTCTGTTGTTTTCTTAGAATAATTCCTATGGTAAATCTGTGCTTGTATAAATCATGAAACTTTTTGAGTAGCCTCTGTATGTCATGCTCTATCTAGGAAAAATATAACATGTGGTATGTTGTATGGCAGAAAAGATACTTGTAGTTCAAGTGTCCTTTTCTAGGGTTTTCTTGGGAAATTCTTATAGAGAATAATCTGGTAGTGTTGATCATGGAACTTTCTTGATAAATATGTTGTTAAGCTAATTACCTGTTAAAAATAAGTTATAGCATGTTTCACCCTGTTAGCTAGTAGCTCTAGTTCAAAGTGCTTTTTCTGCCTTTAAATTCATCTTTTTGTACCTGCTAGCTGGTAGATTTACTTTAAGTGAAATTTTTGTAGTAGCATCCAGTAGGCTTGTTCTGTTCCCTGTAATTTTTGTAGATTTTTCTGAGCAGTTTGTAATATACTTGCTGTGTAAAGTGGAACTAGAGTAAATATTTAAGATAATTCCAAAAGTAATCTTTGAGTGTTTAATTCTTGTTCAAGCATCATCCCTGCACCATAAGTACTTACATGCATCGCAAACGTACAGGATCCGTAGAGGAACCTCAGGAGCAACTTCCAGAGGAAGGAGTCCAGGAGGTGCAGGAGCTGAACGAGGAGCACCACGAGCTCGACACTAACCTCCCCGAGTGCCCTGACCACTAGCCCTCCACCTTCACTCAAGGCAAGCCCCGGAGCATCTTTAAGCCTCTCAGTATTTGCAATTAATCTACTTGAGTATTTTATACTGTGATGCATTAGGTGACAGGAGTTGATTGAATCCCAGTTGATGCATTATCTTCCTTGATATTTGAATTACCTACCTTGTTACCCTGTTAATAAAAGTAAAAGCAACCGCTTAACCTGCTTAGAATAAATGGTTACATTTATATTTATGTTTGTATTATCCCATGGGGATAGTACCGATCACGGTTGGCTATATTTTGCTATCGTGGGAAAGAATTAATGGTAGTAATGAAATACGGTCAACTGGAAGGCAAGGGCACCAAGTGGTTTAAGACTTGGGGGCAGTCCGTCCGTTGGATCGTGTAGGTTTGTATACGATGGTGGCCCTCTTACATCTTTGAATGTGCCCTTTCACATAGGGGCCGTTGTGAGTATCGACCCTGAAGCCGAGTAAACACTGTGCAGGCCGACCCTCAGTCTACTTTTGGCTTCCTCTAGTTTGGAGATACAACCTGCCCCGTGGTGGCCAACTGATTTCTCCAATTGGGTGGATTACGCTAAGCTCGCGACGTACTACCTGGATAGTGTTGAGCGGTAACCCAATGCCTGGACCCGACGGGGAAAGTGTGGGCGTGTGTTAAAGGTAATCTTGCCAGCTGGTTGTATATCGATTTGAGTCGCCGCCTCCCACCGGATAGTGGGGGATTATGCTGAGCTTCACCACGGTACAACTCCATGTGACATCATAATGGTTCTACTAAAATATTGATGAAGGAATTGGATATATTATTATATTGATTGCTCAGATCAAGTGTGTGATCCAGTACAGGTGCAAACTTAGAGATAATGATAGGATGGAAAATGGCTGCTCTCTAATCTTTAAGTTTCATATTGTTCGCGTTTCCGCCAAAGCAAAGTTTATCCAGATCCACATAAAAAGCTATGCATACCCTTGGAGTCTTTATTTTCAGTTAGACGGGTAAGTCTAGCTGAGTATATTCCCGTACTCAGGGTTTATCCCGTTTGTTGCAGATGGTCAAGTATACTTTGGCTATTGTAAGCATTGTCTCTATCCTGTCGAAGGAGAAGAGGAGTAGGTTGTGGGCAAGGTCTTCTACGAGCTCATCTTTTGCTGTTGTTGGACATGTCCTCGTTGGCACCCCTATTTTGTTAATGGTATTCGCGTGGAGTGAGACTTTGGGATTGAATTTTAAAGCAATGTTTTATTTGGCCACAAGTGTCGTGGCGTGAGTACTACTTTTATTGGAGCAAAGTGTTGTAATAACTTTATTTCGTACTTCAAGTATTTTCGTTTAATTGTTGGTTCGTTCGAATGTGCATACCTAAGTTTGCGCGATCTGGGTTGGATATACGATTGTTAGAAATCCTTCGAGATTTCTGGACTACCGGGATTATATGGGCTCAAGTGCTTTAAGTGGCGATTAAATCGGCTACTTTGGTACTTGATCTCCTATAATTTGGACGGTTCTGCCACACGGACCCTGCGTCCGGAGCCCTTCTGAGTGCAATTCCGATCTGCCTCTTCTTCTCCAAGTCTTCAAGTGCTAACACCTTGTGATCCATCTCTTGGTCACCTATGTTAGCCTTTACAAAATATTTTCTTGGATTTGTTTCACATTTTATGTCACTTAGGTTCATTTTATGTGTATGCAATGAAAACCTAGTGGCACATGATAACCGTAATCGAAACGAGTTTTCCCTTCTTGATAGTACGGCTATCTATCCTAAATGTGATCACACTCTCTATAGTGTCTTGATCACTAAACCAAAAATGGCCCTATGATATACCTTTGCCTTGAGCCTATTTTTGTTTTTCTCTTTCTTCTTTTCCTTAGTCCATGGAGCACTTGATCTATCATCATCCTTCATCTAGCTCCACTTGTCAATTTGGATTACCCTAGCTAGATCACACACTTATCAAATAGGGTTAGTCCATAGGTGTCATCAATTAACCAAAACCAAACTTGGGCTTTCAACCTCTCTGCATAGAGTTCGGACGCCACTGTTGGTCCGTACCCCATGCTCCGGACAGCGTCCATAGTCCTTCGAGCTCTCAGGTTCTTCTCTGTGTGCGTCCGGGCGCTGGAGCCATTTGTGTGGACACACACTGTTCATAGCGTCCGGACCTGCTGAATTTCGCAGACAAAACCCTAGGTGTCCGAACGCATCCTCAATGGTCCGGACCCTCCTGATCATAGCGTCCGGAGCCCTTTTTCTTCAGTGATTTCGTCCGGGCTGATTTCCAAAAGTGTGTGAAAAGACTTTGTATCTTCGCGGTCTTGCTTCCGAGTAGGTTCCATCCTTCATGATTGGACTATGCTTGTTCTTTTAGGTCTTCTATAGCTTCAAATGTCTTGCTTGCAGTGTTGCCTAAGTCCAAAGCATGTTTGCACCCTATTGGACTACAAAATAGACACTTGCAAATACGTTAGTCCAATTTGGTTATGTTGATCATCAAACACCAAAATCTAAACTATATGGGACATGGGGTCCATGTTCCTTACAGCACCCTAACTGGACAGAAGTTCACGATTCACTTGTTGATTCGACACATAGTTCAACAAAGCTGTTGCACAGCGGCAAACATTCTCACAAACAGAATCAGTCAGAACATATATAGGACTCTGCATCGAATATGATAACACTCAGTCAGGGTCTTGGAGCAGGGAGTAGTGAACCTCCTAGTTGGCATCGCCAAGCATGCAGTCGACATCTCTCTCCACCAGAATATATCTGCGCTGCAGAATCAAGATCAGCCCCCTCTGTTACACGAAAACAAAGTGCGAAGCAATCAATTTCAGTTTTAGACTGTATATTTTTAGAACGTATTACACACATAAGCAGCAACAAAAATGTGGACGGTTCAAACAGCCACCAGTCTTGTGGCAGCGGTGCCTCTAGGGTGGAGGACACCAGGTGGCGTAGAAGGTAGAGTGCCTCCACCACATCAGACACTCTCTTCCAAGTTATTTTCTACAGCTCGTCGCAACGGAGATGAATATTTCACCAGACAGGCTCAGACCCTACATTAATAAATTGCGGGTATCAGAAGTGAGTAACAGGATCAAACTACTGCATGCAAACGATTGTAGCTAGTACAGTGTGAGTATAGTACTACCTGATAGATCTTGCTCTCAACTGGCGGTCTCAGACGGTTTGCCACCTTAACCCAGAGACGAGCATACCGGAGCCGAGGCAGCGATCACGGACAGACGGAAGGGCGGAGGCATGAGCGACGAGGGACGACATGGATAGTGGCAGTGGCGGGGGAGAGAGGGCTAGAGGGACCGGCACCCAACATGTCACTGCTTCCACAATGCTTCCTCTTTATTTAGGTAGTTAATTAACCATTCAATTAGTAAAGTACTAATACTTCTTTATTTGCTTATTTTTTCTTTAATAATCTAGGATTAGAAATTCTATTGTTTTTTATTTATTTTTTCTCTTTATATAGTACAATTATATAGCTAGTCAACCAATATAGTCAGTGTTTTGTCTGTTCTCCTTTTACATTGATCTCCAACGACATTTATATTTTTTAACAATGGTCTTTATCTTGTTTTTCTCATCTGTTTGTTTCTATTATTACTGTGATATCTTGTTTGCCTACTCATTAGATTGATCGAGTGAAAGTTAGAGACCTAGTGCTAACTAAATTTTGTTCTTTTTTGTTAGCTTTTATAACTTTTATTTAGATATTATCTATGTTATTGCCTATTTTGTCAGTTGGCCCCCCATTGCAAATTATGGCTCCGCCCGTGGATGGTGGTTTCGGAAGTGAGACGCTTTGTGCAGTGTGTAGGAAGAAGAGAAGGGGCGGGGATGGTTTATATAGTCTGGACGCCTTCCTATCAAAAAAGTCAAAAAAGTATTTGCTCAGTTAAGCTATTCCACCACAGTCCCTATTAGTACCTTACCAAAAAGTCGATCCAGAAAAGTGCATCACTTGAGGGTACTAATAGGGACTGTGGTGGAAAAAATGAAAAGTGTACTTTTTGGGTATTAATAGGGACTAATAGGTACTGAAACTCATGGTTTATATAGTGTGCAGCACTTTTATAATTTGTTTTTAAATGAAAAGTGCTGCCAAATTTGAAGGTAGAGCTCATATTGGCAGTTCAACAACGACAACAAATAAAAATGACAAAAATGACATATTGATCGAACAACTAAATGAACGGCTTTAATTTGTTCACCCACAACACGAGTGGGGGAGCAAACAAAACAAAAGATGTCCGTCGTCTCTCGCTGATCGATCGGGCACTTGGCTAGCGAAGACTGCTGCAGCCGTCTAGCTGCCCTCTCCCCCTGGAAATGCTTTCTTGACCGAGCCGCGAAAAGCATTGAAAATTTTTGCATCATCATAAGGAAAGGAATTTTTCCATCATCATAAGGAAAGGAAAAATAAAAAGGAAGGAGTGCTCTCCACCATAGCCACGGCAATTGCCCTCAAACCAAGCGGGACATCTATACTACTAGTACAATACTCCATACTCCGTACTGTCTAAAAGTTACCGCAGCGCGAGTTTTTACTACAATGAGAAATCTATCGAGGAGTTGATTTTTCAAGTTTCATTCACTTCAATTTATTGGGCGCATCTTTAATTTGGCAGTCATGTCGGCCAAGCAGCTAGCCAAAATTAAAGTGTGCCTTTTAACTCTGTGTATACGATCGCACACCTACACGTGAAAACCAATTCCAAACCACAAAACAATTAGTACCGGTTGGCTTTACAATTTATACTAAATGGTTGATGCTTTTTTTTCCTTCCAATTTCCTTTATCTGGCACGCTGCATAATTAAGGCCAAAAGTTAAGTTGTTTTTATTTTATTTTTGCTTGCGTCAGCCAGTCAAAAAAAGGTACTCTCTCGATCGGATGGGCTAGTGTGGAGGCTGTAGGTGGTATGCCTCGATCGGGTGGGCTAGTGTGGTGTTGGCTGTAGGTGGTATGCAAGGCAGCTGCAGTGTGCATGCACAAGAGAAGGCAATCGCCATGCCGTCAAAACGAAAAGGAATTTAAATTCTAGTTTCTAAAAGGCCAAAAGTTAAAAAAAAATAGTATACTGTACTATACTCTCTTTTCCATCCCCATCTCTCTTTTCTCCTCCATCCCCATCTCTAGCCATGCAGAAACAAAAAAAAAGGTAACATCTGCGGCCCAATGCAGGAGTAGCTGTGTGAGAGAGAGAAGCAATGCCTCTCACGACTGACTCATGAGCCCGAGTCCCCAGAAGCAGACCCAGAGTTGCAATATGCATGGTGTCCTATCTACTTGACATTGGCCTCCACATCAAATGACTGGAAAAAAAAATGACGCTACCTAGCTGGCCGTGTTTAGTTCCGTGAGACAAGTTTTATATGACTTGATAATAACTAGTCGTAGTAGTATGAAACTCAATATTAACAAAAATAATATCAAAAAGAACTGCAACCTACAAAGTAATATTGGTTAGCGACGACGTTGCGGGCTGTGCGTTGAAGGACCCATCATACAGGCACCAGCTCCAACATTCTCACGTTAGACAATTGATGATGATGTCCCCAAGAGAATCCTCTCAGTAAGTCATTTCACGTCGTAACACATTGTCTTGATACACACACATCCCTAAGGTCTGCCTACCAAGTATACAATCACAAAACCATTTTTCACACCATGCCCTGAAACACATATACACCCCAAATTGTAGCCTACAAACTGCAGAATAATGGGTCTTGGCCCTACTAACAACTACAATCGAAAGCTCCGGTATCTGTTTGATCGTCATCCCCTGGTTCCTTAGCACGTGCAACTTCATAGCATTTGGCTTCGTCATCATCAGTCAAGTAAAGAGTTGAGTACAACAGAATGATCTTGTGATGGCCAGCTATGATGGAGGGCTCACAGAAGGTCTGATCCTCGCAGGCATGCTGCTGAACCCACTGTTTGTAGCCACTGGATGGTAGAAAGTGCGGCGTGGCGTTATGGACATCTTATTCATCGAATACTCAATGTCATCATCACTGTTGATATCTATTTCGAAGTGATCATCCAAGCTGCCCACATTCATTCCAGGTGCGTCAATGTCGCCAAGCTCATCGTCGTCCTCGTCGCTGTTGTTGTTACTGTATGTCGTCTTCACCAAGGACCAGAACTCAAAATTTGGGCGTATATATCTGCAAGGATAAAATGAGTCATTAGGTAAGGAAACACTAATAGACACTAATTACAAGGACAATTAGCTTCTGAGTTAAAACACTGTTCTGCCAATGTTGGTTCTAGCAATTTTTTATATACATGTTATAGCAATGATATGACAACCGTTTTCTGAAGTTCAGGATTTTCAAATAACTATCCTCCAAGAACACGCATTAGAAGTTAATATGACACTACAACTGGCTAAAAAGGCACTCTTATTGATATTCAAACCTGTCAGACTCTTTAAGCAGATATGGGTCAAATGGGAAGAACATGTCAAGCCTATTAAGTCCTCCAAATGCCTTTGATAGATCACATTCAATTGCATCTTCAGTTGTTGAATTCACCAATGCATGGAACAGACTTGCAGCCCTAGCCTGTCTCAAGAACTCATTCACTATTGAAGGCAAGCACACCTATAGCATCAAAAGGCATGCCAGTTACCACTATGTATTTATATAGAGGCAAAACACAAGTGCGTGGCTGCTAAAAGATACAGTGAAAGTGGTAGAGAGTGTGATACAGACCTTTAATGGCTCCAATGGGTGGTCCAAGATATTCTGGATTCGCATTTGAAAAAGTTGTAGTTTAAGATTTGGGTAGTCCATAATAGATCTTAACCGAAAGCATAGGACATACATCACAGCCTGCAGGTTAAGAAACATGGCAGATAAAACATTCAGAAAGCATATGATGCTAGATCAGGAACAGGGGTGATTGAGCAATAACATGCATTTGACCAACTTCTTCTCTTGCTTAGTTAAATATACATACAGTATATTGGCATAACAAACCTGGCAGCTAGCATAAAATAGTTGATGTTTTTGGGGATTGGCTATCACCCCTTTGTCCAGCTGACGGCCACAATAGTCCAAACACCAGTTTACTAACCTAAGGACATAACGTAACATAAATCTTATATGTACAAATGCATAGAACGTAGATATTGGTGAGGTGAGGTGTTCAAAACAAATATTTTGTATGTTCAGAGTGTAGCCACCTTTTGAGTAAAGTAACAACTATATTTACGGAAATGAACCTTGCCCGAGACAGATAGCTTCCAACATATGAAACTGCAGACATTCTGCACATAGAGAAACAAATGTGGTCATTGGCATTTCTTTAATCGTCAATTCACACAGGTTGTATATTAGGTTAGCAACAAATCGATCTCAGAACAAAATATGCTAGTTATTTCAATCACTGAATCTCCTCTGATGATTATATTTGTAAGCCCAGACCTTTTTACCACAAGTGCAGTAAACTTTAGTGGAGATAGTATGTCTATAATGAATTATTCACAGCTACGATGCCAAAATCTCCTAACATGAGTAAGGTGACGTGTCAAAACAGAGCAAATAGTCAAGGCATGATTGCAAGTTTGCAATATGCAATGGTCATTATAGAGGTAAGGTTCAAACACTAGTGCCTCCAATCACCTAGATATACCACAGAAAGTTTCTCTACTGGATGAACTCGCATAGCAATCAAGAGGCTTACCTAGTTATTGCATCCTCCTTTTTGTCCTTGTCAATAAAAATATCGGTAAGAAAAACAGCAAAGCCATCACCACAGATCTCTGGATTCAATGAACAAGCATAAAACATGATAAACTGCAAAAGTCAAAATATATGTGTCAATGCAAGAGGTCAAGGCAGAAAGCAACTGAAAATACAAGTTAGGTACTAAACATTGTGAATTTACTTTACAGGAGAAAAGGTTAATCCTTAACCTGTGCAAATTTGGATTTGTGAACCCTTAGCACATGTGATTTAAATATAGCCTTCAATGTGTCAAATTCCTGTCCAAGTCAAGACAAAACATGAGCAATATCAAAACAGAAGTGCTTATATGTGTTTACTTATCATTCACTCCTACGTCATCAACTACCATAAAATAGAACATTTCTCAGAAAGTATTAGATAGAGTTGCAATTGACATTTATAGAAACAAAATCTCGAAAGAATCAACCCCAAGGATAGAACACAAAGTTAAATGGCTCTACACAGCTCAGCTCTACAGGGTGCCTTTGTTTTGCAACCCAATCTGCATACCTTTACTTGGTTAGGGCCTTAAGGTCCACTCAGGATGGTGCATCTTGGATTATCTTGTGCGTTGAGTTGGTCTGGTGGTCCTGACAGTTTCTACTAGCCAGATTAAGTTAAATACAGGACCAAGACGAAGATCAAATTCCTCAGGGCCTGTTTGTTTCTGCTATATATTGAGAATTCTGGTTCAAAAAGCTGAAGCTAAATAATTGGGTGCTTTCTAAAGTAGATGTTAGAAAATGCTGAAGCTAAATAAATGGGTACTTTGAACGGTTATAAAATACATCTCATCAACATGCTGATGATTGTTGCCGGTTACAAGATAGCCACTGTGTTAAGCTTCAAGCTGTCAGAGAAGCACATCCTGAGATGTCATGAAGCTACTGGCCAGAAGAAGACAACCATCTAGGAAGCCAACACCTAATACCCCTGAAAGAGAAGCTGCCAGCTAGACCCTTGAGGCCTTGTTTGGTTTGGTGGGGACTGGAGGGGGTTGAGGGCGAAACTGAACAAAACCTGAAGAAGAAGCTGCCTCCAGTGCAGTACATGCCACAAAGTAGCTGATGTCCCCCTTTCCTTCTCCAATAACGCTAATATGGGATCTGAGGGTCTCTGAGTTCCACTGGACTCCTCAGATGGGTTCGGTGGTTTATAACCACACATAAATAAATCATAGCATCTCTTTCTCAAAATGGATCAGTCCTGTGTTGTAACTGCATATGCATGTTAGTTTGGTTTGGGTTTGGTGAGGGTAGCCAGGTTAACCTGAGGTCCTGAGCCATGAACAGCCATACAAAATATTTCATGGCAAATTTACAAGGGGGGTAACAAAAAAAAACATTTATACCTACATGGGCATATTCACATCTATTTAACTAAAATTGCCATTAATAAATGAGTGAAGCCCCTATTAACTTTTTGTGGCAATGTATCTATGTAGATCAGCACTATAGTTATGTTTTGATATTCCCAAATAGCGTAAGTTTTACAAAAAAAAAATGACAAATAAAGGTTTCAGTTTTCGAGTTAAGATTCCAGCCATGTGCTCACCTTAATTAAGCGATCAGGTTCTTCTGCGCGTGACTTGAGGTGCTCACACACAACCACCATTAAACCATCAAGTTTCTCAGCACAAACATTTCCTCCAAAAAGGACCTAACCAATCAAAATAAGCCTTAATTTACTCACAGTTAATTATGTAATAAAGTGCAGACATTTCCTATTAGAAGTACTCAATTAGTAACGCAAAGAACATTCTAAATATGACAAACCTGTATTCCTTCTTGACCAAGGTTATCTTCATCCTCATCCAAATCCTCAAGCTCCATGTCAAATATACCTTTGCTGTGTTCATCTTGAAGAATATCTTCCCATGTTATATTAACCTGCATAATTCTAATCAATCAATAAGAGAACAAACCAGTTCCAAGATAGATTACCTAGCCATACAAAAGGGAAGGAGCATACATCCAATTCCGTAAGTAGATAAACAACTTTCTGCAACAATGACGGTCCAATGATGTCCCAAACATCAGCATCAAGACCCAACATGCACTCGACAAATGATACCATCTTCTGCAAAGATGATCACAGAAGGCAAGATTGATTACTCATGAGCAGTGTAAGTGGTGCATGTGTAAAATTGCACAGCAGGAGTGTATAGACATGGTATTATTAAACAAACAGGCCCTCAGCAAGAAGACGAGTTCGTAAGATAGCGGACTGAAGAAAACATGTTAGTACTAAAAAATGCATAAAGGCATCAAATTAAATAGCAACTTTTTAGACAAGGGCAAAAAAAAGAGACATGGAGAGAGGTTATAGTTTTTTCTGAACCATACACATGTCAATTGTCCATCAGGAATTCAAGTAAGTTGGGACTATCTGTAAACAGACACAGCAGCTATTGAGAAACTAGAATAGCCAACAGAAATAACACTTACAGCTTTGTTATCAAACAACTTTGGCATACTCCTATCTATTATATCCTTTAACATCCTTGGTGCCAAGGGCACAGTGTCAGAAATTGTTTTCAATCTCTCATGCAACTGAGAGTAAATTTCTTCCTTCTTTGCAAGCCATCTTGGCTCCTCAATGTAACGAATAAGTGGTCCAGGTGGAGTGAAATTATTCACAAGCATCTGCAAACATTCTCTGAGGTACTGGTCTGCCACAGCAGCCTACACAAACACAGATCAATCAGAAACACACACACACACACACAAATGCAGAAAACTATGGAAAACTGAGGAAGTATACCAATCTGGTTATTAAATCCAAAAGCGCAACCCTTGAGTATTTGTTTAAGTACCAGACGCAGTTGGTAAATATCTGGAAAAAAAAATAGTAACATTTCATTCACTCAGACAAAAATAAAGGAATGAGCACTCTGGATTACATTACATTGTGTAGAAGTGCATGATGATACAAGGTGTCTATCTTGGATACTTCTTCTGATAGTGCCTTTAAAAAAGTCTGGAAAAAAGTAGGGCATAAGCATGAAATAGAACTAATGAATCATGTGTGGAAAGGTGGACAAATTAAAATAGGGTTAAGAGTTAAGAACTTACAACAAACTCAGCCTCATCAGCACTACTCCTTTTCTTGGTAGGGTCTACCAAGCCTACCAAGTAATCATATTGATCTTTGTTCCTTAGGTCAATTAAAAATGGATCCTAAATGATAGGTCGACATGTTAATACCTTTATTTACATTGTACTATTCTATAAGTAATTCGTGAATTCATTAAAATAGACAATACAATTTTGCTCTGAAGTTCTCATAAATCCTTATTTGGATGACATCAATAGCAAAATGAAAAATGGAATGAATTCCTCAATGTAGGGATTGAGTAAAGGCAGTGTACTCAAAGTAGCAGACTGAGCTCAGACAAGAAAGGCAAATTTTCCACGACATACACTGTTGCTAAATATCTTATGTATTCTGGGTTCTATTTGGTGAGTCTTTTAAATGACAAGGCATTACTCAAGTCCCCATGAAATACATAGCTACAAGAAGCAAGAACACGACTATTACCTACTCTCTAAGAAAAGGCAAATAAACACTGCAGGTACTTTCATTTGTCCACCTGCTAAAACTTGTATTGTGTACAAGCTTCCCTAATATGGTGGTTTTGAGGTGTAAAAAGCAGAAGAATCCTGCATTTGCTAATTAATCACCTGCAATTTGAAAATGATCGCCTTTCAACTTCCCTAACTCCACACCTCACATGCATCTGGCGAATTTGGCCATATCTTCACTTCACCAGCAAGCTTTAGTTTCAAACTTGAATGCAGTAATATAAAGTTCATTGCAAGTCTCGGTTTTGTTCTGGAGATTATATTTTCCATAACACGATAAGTGAATGCATTATTGCTCTTGCTATTCGCACCACAAAACTTGAATGTTTAACAAATCTATCAACAGAAACTGGCGAAAGATGTGTGTCATTTAATTAGTTGTTAACTTCTACCAGATAGGACTATAGGAGCAATTTAGACCAAAGATCTATAGAACTGATACGCAGGGACGGAGGCTCATGGACGGGAAACTGGGCCTCCTGCCCTCACCCCTTCTCTCTGGAACAGCAGTAACTCTGATAGCCTAAAATCATCATGGATGCTTTATAGGACTGCACCCATAGTCATGATTTGAGAAATCTGATAGCTGATACAGTAGTAGCTTTTGTAATTGCCCCACCTTTCTTTTGGTTCACCCTCCACCACTGCTGATACGAAACAAACCAGAGCCAGAGGGAAACAATTGGTGAATTTCTGGATTTGATAACAAACATTTGGCAAATCCTCACTTGGTTCTGCTTTAGTGTTGTTATCCAGGGGATGCTTAGGAGTTCTGAAGATCATGCCCTCCTTTCAAATTTGCAGGAGATACATTGGAATCAGAAACTGCATCAGTAGTTTTTTTTTGGGGGGGGGGGGGGGGGGGGGGGGGGGGGGGTGTTGCTTTCTCAATACAAGGTTTGGATACTGTACTTCTCATATCACATTCTAACGTCCTAAATCCTAAGAATCCTTGGTTGGAGTACAAGCAGAGCTAGTATATTGCATTTGAATTTATAGTCCAAGTTCAAGGGGCGCAGGTGCACCAAATTACTTGCCAAGCTCCAAAACGAATGCTCAATAATTGAAGCAATGAAGTAAAGTATAGAAAGATTGAAGCTACAGAGTTTTATGTACTCCCAACTTCCAAGACCAACGAGAATACTAATCATCCAAAGCAAATAAGCCACCGAAATCAATGTCCTGTCATATTACACGGCGACGAGCTAAGGATGGAAGGTCCGTACCATCCGCACGGACTGCAGCAGCTCCCCGACATACTCGAACGCCTCAGAGTCGCTGTCGTTCACGTCCATATCGTCGTACTCCTGCTCCGCCCCCATTGCCAGCTACCCCCAACACCTCCTCACAGGAAGAATCTCAGAGATGGAACCTACAGAAAACACAGACAGGATCAAGAAAAATCCGGGGAACGAAGTGGAGGAAATTCGGTATGAGGCGATCGGGGACACCCACCGGTTGTCTGTGAGGAGGGAGGCGGCGGCTGGCGGCGGCGAGGCGGGAGGTCTAGGGTTTTTTGTCGGATCGAGTTGAGAGGGGGAGCGCGTGTGGAAGGGGACGCAAAGTTTATTCGCGGGCAGTGAAACGCCGCGTCGGAGGCGGCTCCGCCTCGCGGATCCTGAACGTGTTGCGGATAATTTTCTGTGATCTGTTACCCGTTTATTTATGGGCCGGGCGAACAGAGATCCGAACCAAACCGGCCCAACCTGTAAATAGAACGAGATAGTTTGTTTGGGCCAAAAGACGATATGGGCTTCAAGGTTTTTGTTTTGTTCGTGCAGTTCCTTATGACGGAGTCAATCGAACGCCACACCGAGATGAAGTTCAGTGAATCAGGATTCAGAAAAGAAACAAAACCTCTCGAAATGGAAAAGCTAAAAGGTAATGACAGAAACCTTGTCATTTATGTAAGGCTATTCCTGAAGTAATTCTCTGGGAGAATTAGAAATCAGGCCTTAAAAACAAAATTGTTTAGGAATTAGAACCTTTTTGTTTCGAATTTGGAAATCTGGCCCCAAAACAAAAATACCTTAGGAATCTAGCCTTCCGTCAGTTTAGAGGCCTAATGGTGTTAACTTTGGAGGTGCAATGACCATTTTACCCTCGATACAAAAAAATAAAAAAATAGAGTATGACTTATTTATTGTATATATATATATATATACATATATATAGAGAGAGTATATACTCTAAATATATATATATATACACTCCAAATATATAATAAATAAGTCAAACTCTGTTTTTTGTATCGAGGGTAAAATGGTCATTGTACCCCCAAAGTTAACATCGTTAGGTCTCCAAACTGACGGAAGGTCAAATTCCTAAGGAATTTTTTGTTTTGGGGCCAGATTCCCAAATTCGAAACAAAAAAGTCCTAATTCCTAAACAGTTTTGTTTTGAGGGTCTGATTCCTAATTCTTCCTATAATAAGACTCAGAGATTGATTCTGAGATTGTTGTCCAAATCACACCATTACTTATTCCATCGGTTTCATTCATTTCGTTCATAATCTTATTTGTAGTTATTATTTATATACATACATACGTATACAACAAAGGGTATCGTGGTTCGTGCATCACAGGTCAGAAGTCAGAACACCACTGTGAAGAAGCAACTCCTGAGCCCACAGCACACCTGTCTGAACGATGAACAACACACACCACCACAACCTCATTCTCCTCACCAGTCACCAGCTACTCCTCCCGCTTCGCTCGCCGCCGCCGGTATACATCGCCGGCTTGCGCTGCAGAGCCTTCACCATCACCGGGCTGTTCGCGCTCTGCACAACCACCAGAACAGTTTCCGAACGTAAGAAACTATACATGATGAAACACACAACACGTCAACACACTACGATTCTCGATGGCATCAATTTCTTACCACATGGCAGGTGCCGTCCCGGACGTTGCAGACGGGGTAGTCATGCGGGCAGCAGGAGGAGTGGTCCTCGCAGCAGGTGCCGTTCTCCAGCTCGCAGCAGCCATAGGCGAGGCACTTGCCGCGGTACTCGGAGACGCAGCAGCAGGTGGTAGCGTCCGGGCAGGAGTACTCCGCGTTGCACACGTTGGGGGGCTTCGCCGGCGACGGCGGCGTCGGGCCTGGCGCCGGGTTAGGGCCCTCCTTCACCGGGTACAACGGCTCCATGGCGATGCCGCATTTGCCGGTCCTCACCCTGACGTTGCGCGCCATCCGGATGTACCCAGCCTCGCCCCACTGGGTGCCCCACGAGTTCTTCACGATCCAGTAGTCATTGCCCTCCTCGCTGCCGTAGCCCACCGCCGTCACGCCGTGGTCCAGGTACGTCCCACATCTCCCGTCGAAGATGCCCTGAGTATGATCGGAAATCACAAATTCAGAGAAAAATCGTTGTGCAATAGTTCATCTTAACAGCTCTGAACAAACAACTGCTCCTCACTCGGTCTGAAGATTCTGAACAAAGAACACTTCCGCTAGTGTCAGTTTCTCAGACAAGCAACAGATGACCAATTATACTTGCTGCCACAAGTCAAACACTACACTAGTGTTCCTATAGCAAGAAAAAAAAAACAGTGCTGCAAGACTGCAACTAAACGAAATAAAGTAATTTTATCCACAAGGTACACGTATGCCTGGGATAGCAAGAACATGGAGATCACGATATCATTTACTTCCATCGAGATAGGAATCTCAGTACTGTTTAGCAGTACTGTTTATGCATTTGAAATAAAAATGAGTGGACCATGACCATGATGCTCCCACTCAACCATCCAAATTAAATATGAAGGGTTATATCGTTGTGGATAGACATTGAAAGGAGCATTGCAGTGGCAACACGTTTTGTGATGTACTATTCAAAGCTTGAAATCAGTAGTTTAAAGGGGGCAAGATGCTGATGCTCAAGTTCAGCTAACACAAATGATAAGGTAGGTTTGACTAGAGCAACCGGCAGCCACATCCATGAAAACTAGTGTATGAATAATGGACAAGTATTTGAACTCAAGATTGTTCTAGAGTAAAAGTTGGGTGAATGAGCTCGATGGAAAGCACTATTAGAAGGAATCAAGGAAATATAACCCTTTGGACTAATAAACTTCCTCTGCAAAAGAATATTTCTGAATTTTCCATAATTCGTGATCTGCTTCTGTCAAATCCGGAGAAAGCTACACAGATATCAAAAACAGTGTTACATAGAAATGAAAGATTGATTAGGCACCAAATAGGCAAAAATAGTGATTCCAGTCCTTCTCATTTATCCACATGCTTTCAATTTCAAAAAACCAGCAAGTTTCAATCGAGCGAATAGATGTTGTTGAGCATATATACAGGGCATACTTGGATGGATTAAACAGTAACTTACAGAACTGTAGAGCTGGAATGCACGCCGAGATGCTTCAATGGCAACACTAACAGGCTGGTGTGCGACGGCCTTCTTCAATGCTCTCTCATTGTTAATAGGCACATGCTCGTATGAATCTATGGACACAACCCTTGTATTTTCCTGAATTGGACAAAGCGCAAATCTCCATCACACTATCACAGAAATGCATCAAGCACAGTTAAGTAAGAAACCTATGACACTGACCCGGTTGAGATCACAAGTCCCATCATGGCCAGTGAATGGGTAGTCAGCCTCGGTATCGATTCCTCCATTCTTGATCATGAACACAAAAGCATTGTCCATGAAGCCGCCATTGCAGCCGTGGTCCTGGAACCTATCGCAGTCGATAAGCTCCTGCTCTGACAGCGATATGAGGCTACCTGTCACAATCTTGTTGATCCCTTCCACTGCTGCCACTGCCGAGAACGCCCAGTACCCACCTGCATCTCTCGCGCAACCAAATCATCAAATAACTAAGTGCATAATTTCATAGAAGTACATGCAATTTTCACTCTAGATTTGGCCTTAAACGCTTTCAGAGCAAGCTTGATGGTAAAATGTCTCCTCTAATTTGCAGTATTGTGAAACTAGAATCAGTTCCACTGATCCATTTCTTCTACTACTTTTTTTTTCAAATTATGCATTTCGATTTTAGATGCCACAAAATACATCCATGAGCAACTTGATGAGTTACTGTTACATGAAATTTCATAGCTTATTGATACGCCAAACAACAAGAAAGCTTTGTCGCTTTTACCGCTAGGAGCACTGGGGCAGTTGACCACAATGCAAATTGCAAATATCCAATCAAGCAATGGCAGTTGGCAGATGCATTTGAACTTGAGAGATTCTTCCAAAGTTTGAGATCTACTTGCAGAAAAAAGCTACCAAATGCTACTGTTGAGCAAAAGAACAACCAACCAAGGGGCAGCATGGAGTGAAGAACGGACCGCATTGGCCTTGGTCCTTGACCTCAGCGACAGCGCCGCGCTCGCGCCAGTCGACGACGTCAGGGAGCTGCTCCCCGTCAAGGGGCAGGTAGCGAACGCTCCGGCGACTCCCCACCCGTGTCGCCGCGGTACCGTTGCGGCGGCGGTAGCCGAGGAGGCCGGCGCTGAACTCCTCCAGCGTGAGGTCAGCGAAGGGGGTGAGGCCGAGGCGGAAGCCGTGGAGCCCCGCGTCCGCCTTCTCGTTGTGCGCGTCGATGTAGCGGAGGTTGTCGCGGAACACCTCCAGCCGCAGGAGGTCGTCGTCCTCGTCGGTGGTGCTGGTGCCAGCGACACGCCCGGGACTCGCGCCGTGCTCCGATTTCCACGTCTCGTAGAGCCGCCGCACCTCCTCGTCCGTCCGCTCCGGCGGCGGCGTGACGTCCGCGGCGGCGGCGGCGGCGGCGGCGGCGGCGAGGGACTGCAGCTCCGGGGCTGCCGCTGTGGCGGAGGACAGTGCCGCCGCGAGCGCGAGAGCGAGAGCAAGTAGCGCGGCTTGCGGCGGGGAGCGCGACGACTGACGCATGGTTGGTGGGTGGCGGTTGTGGACTGGTGAGGTTGCCGGCGATCTCTGAAGTCTCAACTTGTTTGACCTCGAACGGATTGGGTCGCCGGAGGTGATACTAATAAATAGTAGAGCAAATGGACCCACCGCCCACGTAGCGGCTAGTCGTAGTCGTACTGTTGGATTCGGACCCACTGGCATTCTCATTCACCATGCGAAATGGGATGCACGTGGTAGCCGGTATGAGTCTCATTGGTTGCTTGGCTTGTTGGTGCTTGGCTAGAAGAATTAAGTCAGGTTCACTTTAGTCTGGTGTATGCGATGCAAGAGGCTAGTGTTTGATTCACGGTACTAGCCAAGTCTGTATTGCTTGGATCTTGTTTGGTTGTCTGACTAAATTGAATGCAATCACTCCTGGAGGTGACCTGAGCCATTGGATGTGGACCAACATTGCTAGCCCAAGCCAGGTGAAAGATCCTTGTGTGATTTTAGTAATTGAGTGACAACTTAGGTGAACTAATATATGTTTAAGTGATACATACACAGGAGATTAGTTCACAGGTGATTGTGTGATGAATGGGCTTAATGCACATGAAACATGACATGGAGTCATGTGACTAAGGTGGAGAAGATCAAGATGATGTTTGGCTTGATGGACCGGTTGCAAGTGTGAAAGGCAAATGGGTGATGCTTGGCGCCGATGGACCAAGGCAACGATAAAGAGCAAGTAAGGTCAAGATCGATGAACCAATACGATCATGTGATGATATGGAGTGGATCATATCATTTGACAAGTGTTTGGTGCATGTATTGCATCAACATTGAAGATGGAGATGGAGAAGGAGATGAAATGGAATGCGCAAGGCAAAGGTATAACCATAGGGGATTTTATTTCACTGGTCATTGGTGTGTAGAAAAGTATATGACCGGGTTTATGATAGATAGCCGTACTATCAAGAGGAGCAAACTTGTTTGCATATCGATTATCTAGTGTCACTGTGAGCGATCTAACTTTGTGATACATTAGGATCGAGTGGTGCGGTGAGAGCAAGTGAAAATGCTTTAAAAATATTTGTGAAAATGCTAACATACTTGCACAAGGTGAAGAACACATTTGTGTTAGCACATGAGAAGCAAGGAGAGAGAGGCAGCTCGGTTTGGCAAAGAAACGAGCTCCGGACGCTAGTCCGGACGCTGGGGCAGCGCTGATCCGGACCATCGGTGATGCGTCCGGAAGCCAACCCTAGGTGTGCCTGATCAAGAACAGGAGCACCGGATGCTGTTGTTAGTCTGGACGGGGACTCCGGACGCAGCGTCCGGAGGTTGGAGCTCTCTGTTGTCGTTTGGAGGAGTGGACCGGACGTTGTTTGTCGTCGGACGGAGACTCCGGACTTGCGTCCGGAGGTGCTGCTCACTCTCGAGCGCTCTCGGGTTGTCTGGAAAATATTTCCGGACTGTGGTCCGGACCCTGTGAACAGTGACGTCCGAAGCTACGTGGCGAGCTGAGGCGAAGGCGCGAAAAAGCGTTTGAATCGGCACGCGACCGGACGCAGGCGCATTTGTTCGGACAGTGCGTTGTGCGCGTCCGGAGGTCAGCGTCCGGAGAGGATGAGCAGTGGAGGCCTCTCTGTGGCAGAGGGTCCGGATGCATGCGCAATGGTTCGGACCCCCTGTGTAAAATGCGTCCGGACTGACGCGAGAAAGGCCAAACGAATGGGCAAAACGGCTAGTTTCATGGGGGGAGCTTATAAATAGCTCATGGCCGACCTTTGGGGCTGGCAGAGCACCTTTGGCATGTGTTGCCCTTAGTGTGTTTGGCTTGACAGCCCTCTAACTCACTTGTGCAAGCTATAGTGTGATTCTAATTGCGAGTGAGTGATCTCCAGTGTGTTGCTTTGAGAGATAGCTTCGTGTGGCACTAGGTGATCGTGTTGCAAGCTCGTGGTGCTCGTTACTCTTGGAGGTTGCCACCTCCTAGACGGCTTGATGGCTTGAGGCTCCGTCGAAGCGCGCAAGAAGATTGTGCGATGCTCCGGAGAAGGCTTTGTGAGGGGTATTGTGCTCGCCCCACGAGGATCGCGAAGAGCAACTCTAGTTGAGCGTGTCATTGAGCTACCTTCATTTGTGGGTAGATTCTTGCGGCGCCCGAGTGAGTGGGCTAGACTTGTGAACGCCTATTAGCCGCCGAATCACCAAGTGTGTGGTCGACACAACGGGGACTAGCTTGGTGGCAACCAAGTGAACCTCGGGAGAAAACTCGCCGTGTCAATCTTGTACATCTTCTCGGTGGTTTGCATTCTCCAAATCATTATCTTGCATTTACTTTATTATACTTGTGCTAGTGGTAGTTTGTTGCTCTTGTAACTAGTTTAGCTTGTGTAGCTTACCTAGTTACCTTCTACCTTGTGTAGCATAGAAGTAGCTCTTGAGTGGCTAATTGGCTTATGTAGCCTTGTTAGTCACATTGCTTAGTTTGTGTAGCTAAGTAAGTTGAGCTCTCTAGTTGACTTGTGTAGTCTTGCTAGAGAGCATTGCTAGTGAGCTTAGGTGCTTTGTGCTTTGCTTACTAGTATGTGTAGGAGCTCCCTTTGTGCTTAGAGTACTAGTTGCTTAGGTTTGTGTGACCTTGCAACCTAAACTTGTTTAGGTGAGCTCTCCCTAGCTTGACACCTTTGTGAGCCCAATTAGTATATTTTGTTATGTGCTAAAGTTATAGATAGAGGGGTGTAGTCTTGACTAGACCGATAGTTTTAATTCCGCATTTATTTCGGTTTACCGTTGCGCTTAAGTTTGTAGAAAAGACTATTTACCCCCTCTAGTCCGCCATCTCGACCCTACACCAGGCTTGCTAGAAACGGTGTGATGGAACGTTTTCAGCAAGCCAGGTCAGCTCCCCTCTTTAGCATTATTTAGGCCAGTCTTAGAGCCTCAGTCAGGCAACCAAACATGAGAAAACTGCATTACGAAAGATGGCTAGGCCCTTACCCAGCCAACCAAACACACTCTATATGACTCTCGGTGATGACTGATGATCCCCATCCACCATCAGTATTGCTTAGTTTGATAACAGAGTAAAAATTCACCGACGATCTCTAAATTTATATCGTTGTGTCATCTCGGTTCCTAAACTCATATAAATCGACTATTTAAATTCTCAAACTTTTTATTTATATCATCTCGGTCCCTAAACTTGTTCGGTTGTATCAATCCTGGTTCCTAAACTTGCGAATAAACTATTTAAGTCCTTAAACTTGTTCAGTTGTGTCATTCTAGTTCCTACACTTAGTTTTTAGTCTCATCTAGTTCAATCAAAATGATCTAAAATTTTGTTATTAAAAAATAATTAATAAATTTTTCATATAAACTCAAATGAAGACAAAACTTTATACAAAAATTGTAGCCCTCGACATGGTCTATAACTTTGTAGTTAAAATGTTTTTGAACTGAAGAAGTTTAAGATCCAAAATATTGTTTTTATGTTTATATATTTTGAAATTTGAAAAAATTTAGACCCTAAATTGTTTTAATTCAAAAGCTTTTCAACTATAAAGTTATAGATTTTGTCGAGGCTGTAATTTTGATATAAAGTCTGTCTTCATTCGAGTTCTTATGAAAAAGTTATGAATTATTTTTTTTGATATTAAGTTTTCAGATCTTCATGTTTGGACTCAGATGAGACTTAAAAAAAGTTTAGAGACCGGGATGATACATATAAATAAATTTGAGAACCTAAATGATTGATTATCAAGTTTAGGGGCCAAGATGGCACAAATGAACAAGTTTAGGGATCTAAACATTCGATTTACAAGTTTAGAGATCGGAATGATGACATGACAGTCCAAGTTCAGGGACCGCTGCTGATGCACACTTATTTTACTCCTGTTAATAAAAATAATGAAGTGCTGATGGATCACGTTACTCTAGTCAACAAAACCAAACACGAAATAGAAGTGAGAGAATGAGGGAGACGGACTAACTCATATATTTTACATATGTTTAGCATCTCACACACAGATCGAATAGAGTATTTGTAATTGTAAGTGTATTTAATTTATGTCGCAAAGTCTTTTTTCTACAACAACTTTTAATATATAGCATTAAAGCACATTACACCATCATGGAAAACGAATTCCGGATTACATAGCTCATACAAGAGAAAGTTATTGCTTGAATGCTTCTGTAGATGCTTCCGTCAGGGGCGCGGGCCGGTCCCGTCAGGCCCAGAGAGGCCCGCGAGAAGTAGCCACGATACAAACATATAGTCCGTTGGTACATACACCATGCATGTGCGGGGCAAAGGTGTCAAGTGTAAACTTCATCATATTCCACAGCCAACACTAGCATCGTCAACTAGACCTAGTGTATCATCAGGCCGCAGCCAATTGCAAGTCACTAGGCGGGTGAGACCGGCCTGCGCATGCATGCCCCCCTACGCTAGCGTATCATCCCCGGGGCGATTCTCCTGACCGGGTACCACGCGTCAATGGCGATGCCGCACTCGCGCCTCAGTTTCATGTAGCCGCCCTCGCCCCATAAGTCGCCGTAGGAGTTCTTCAGGATCCAGAAGTCCTCGCCGGCCTCGCTGTCATAGCCACCACTGTGACGGCGTGGTTTAGGTCCGTCCCGCATTTTGTGTGCATGCATGTGAGGGTCGTACAAGTATAAATGAAAGTGTGTGGTCTTAGGCAGTTTTGAACGAGTTTCACAAAATGCGTTTTTAAATAAGCGACGTTTTTTTTTATACCTACCCCATCATAGAGCTGGAAATCACGGCTGCCTGAGTCGATGGCGACGCTAACAGGCCGTATGGACACCACCGCCTGTAACAACCTCTCATTGTTGGGTGTCACCCGCCTGTACGAATCTATGGACACAACACAACCTTCTTCTTCACCTATACATGCACATAACGAAACATGGATGTACGAATGTCAAATGTATCATCCGATCCATATCATCATCATCACTATCGAACGCAGCGAGCAGTTGTCGTTGTTCATACTCCATCCGATCCTGGCTAGCAATTTACTGAAGAAACAGAATTGAAAGTGCCGACCTTGTTGGCATCACAAGTGCCGTTAAGTTCGGTTGTAGGGGTAGTCGGCCTCGGTGTCGATCCCGCCATTGCTGACAACCCAACTGAAAGCGTATTCCATGCGTCCACCTTTGCAGCCAGAGCTCTTGTGGTCGCAGTCGATCAGCTCTGCTCCGACCCAAATTTTACGAGATTACTGTCACGATCTGGTTGTTGCCCTCAATTGCGGCCACTGCCGAGAATGCCCAGGACCCAACTGCACCGTATTCAATTCGAACTTAATTTCATACTAGCTCGATCCATTCATGGAGCAACGACGAGACGACGATCGATCGAGTTTACGTACCGCATCCGCCTTGGTTCTTGACGCGGGTGACGGCGCCCATATCGCGCCAGTCGACGGCGTCTGGGATGGCCTGCAGCTCGTCAGCGCTGTGCAGGTCGTCGTAGCGGGTGCTCTCGTCAGCGGCGGCGGCGTCCGCTGTGTCGTTGCGGCGGCGGCTCTGCTGGAAGCGAGGGCGCGGCCGCGGAAAACTCCTCCAGGGCGAGGTCGGCAAAAGGTGTGGGGCCCGAGGCGGAAGCTGTGGAGCCCCAGGTCGGCCTCCGTGTTGTGGGCGTCGATGTAGCGGAGGTTGTCGCGGAACACCTTCCAGGCGCAGGAGGTCGTTGTCGTCGCCGCCGCCGCCGCCGCCGTTGCCACGCGAAGGCCTCGCAGGTGCTGCTTCGACTTCCACGCCTGGTACAGCTGCCGCACCTCCTCGTCCGCCCGCTCCCGTGGCGCTGCCAAGTGGATGCTGCGGGGCATAGGGGGAGACGTCAACAGCGGCTAGTGCCAGCGCCACGGCCAATGCCACCACCACGAGCATTGCGGCCGCCATCACCATATGGACGCTCTCAAGACAAGGGTTGTCGTGCGGCCTACCTCGCTCGTGCCTCAGCCTGTGAAAAGAAAGGGTCAATTTTAGCCCGCGGGGACGAATTAAGTGGAGAGAAAGTGGACGAATTAAGTGGAGAGAAAGTTAATTCACAGTAATTATGAGGTTCCCTGCAGGGCATGTGCCCTCCCACATGTTGGATGAAGATTTCGTGAACTGTCCCAACTTTACGCCATCTCGAAATAAAAATCTTGTAGTACCATATGTGATATCGGACTAGGAGTAAGCATATACAATACAGTAGGTCGTCACGCACGCATGATTTGGACTATACAGTAGGCCTGTTGGGTTACGCGGAGTACAAATAGTCCTGGTTAATTAGGAGTATTAATATAGACTATCTATTAAAACTAATTTGACAACTGAAGACTATTTTGTGAACAAATCTATAATATAAAATAGTCTATGATTTGATTTAAAATGATGCTACAGTAAACATATGTTAACAATAAATTAATTAGTCTTAATAGATTCGTCTCGTGAAGTACTTCATACCGCTTGTAATTAGTTTTATAATATAATTATATTTAATTAGTATCAAAAATTCAATGTGACAAAAGACTACAAAATAGTCATGTAATCAAACATCCCCTACTCTCATCTTCCTATTTTTTTTCCCTATTTCCTTCTAGTTTGTCTCACCTCCCTTTAGTTCCTAGCAAAGGAAGTCTTCGCCTGCTCCAACGCCGTGTCAGCAACCTGCTGCTCACCGCCACGCCATAGCAGACAGACAGCACAGTTCGTCGGCCACATCTAGTTCTTCCCCGTTATTCCTATTCCCTCCCTTTGTTTTTGAACCCAACCCAGTTTTCTCGCAATGGCATGCGTGGGGCATTGCTTATCCTCTGGCTTCAGTTGTTCCAAGATTCATGCCGGCCAACATTCAGAGGGAGGGAGTGGGGAGAAGTGGGAAAGGCATTTGACCAGAGCACGAATCCTAAAGCAAGCTATGCAGAAAAAGATACAGCATGCAGCCGCATACCATTACGGAGATGCTTTTCCGTTTTTGAACCAAATCGCAAGTTCACATCTCTTCTCTCTCTCATCTAATCACAGGCCACCACTGCCGGCACCGCTAAGGTAATTGCCTCCGTTTTGAAATCAATTTTTTTCAATAGAAATAAGAAAATGCTGAGGTCCGATTAAATAATTTGAATAATATTATAATAATGACCTGTGAAAATAGCCTCCAATATCAGATGTCATTCGGCCCCTGTGTGCAACCTTGCCCACAATACCAAACCACCCCCTTGTATTAATCTAAATTGCCACTCCCCTTTCTTCCCCCCGCAACCTTGTTTGCTCCTGTATGGATCCGGAAGGAGACGACAGGGTTGAGCTCCCCATGGGGCCCTCCTTCTCTCCCTCACTTCTCTCTCTCGCTCGTCATGCCCTAGGTCGAGCTCCCCCATGGCCATGTCTCAGAGATGGACGGTGACCCTACCTCTTGCTTGCCATGCTCGGGAAGAGCTCCCTCCTTGGCGGCCTCGCTCCCCCTAATGTTGGCTAACTGACAGGGTCAAGCTCCCTTTTTGCCAAACCTGTCGTGAGGGTCCACTCGCCATGCCGGGGTTGACCACCCCCATGGTGGCCAGCGAGCTCCCTGCTATGCCCTAGCCACCTGGGTCGAGCTCCCTCTGCTGTTGAGACACCTGACACGTGAGAGTTTCAATTCTATGATTTTGCATCCAAACAGGTTATTGAATTTAAGCTACTTGCCATGATTCCCAAAAACAAATCGATGTTATCCAAACAACAATATTCAGTGTGTCCATTTCAATACTACAATTGTTTTGGTATTGAACCCAATTTAATTTTGACCCTCTCAATATCTACATCCAAACGGATCCTTAATGTCAATTCTAAGAGATAACCGGCTAGAACTACGACTCCATGCAGATGTTTGTTTTGGCATGGTTTCTATGTAGTTTTAATTGCAATAGAGAGACAAAGATCAACATGAAGGCTAGGCCTCACTAGCGCACACCTCTACGTTCACTAGATCAGTGCAGCGTAGAACGTAACGACAGCGTGTTACGCTTGGATTGAGACATTACATCGGCGAAAATGCTCAAAAACTCATCGAAAACCTCTGGGTCAAGTTGTGCCTGCGTGTTCGACATTATTCCCCTCGCCTCATCAACATGTTGTGTGCCTGCACCGAGGAGTTAACAGCATGGGACTTCCTCTCTTTGGCAAGTCATGCATTGCAACATGGTGACGCTATGGCCGGTGTCCTTGCCTTGCCAACCTTGGTTGGGCCTTTAAAACCATGAAAATCAAACATCTTCGATTGGATGACACTAGATTATTTATCAGAGGGTTGTATGTATTTGAGAAACTCGTAATGTTTTTTTTTACAACTAGAATTTTATATTTTTTTTAGTGAAGTGGAGTTTTGCTAGTGTTTTAATATTCAACACTTAGTATAAAACATTCCCTACTAAAGCCTTAGAGTAAAGGTTTTTATGTGCTACGTTTAGTGATATTGTTTTATTACTACTTAAAAATATTGGATAACTCCATAATTTTGGTAGTGTTTTGTTTTGTGTTCATTTTTTTCCATCAATTCGAAACAAGTTGGGAACCTTATACTATAAAAGGTAAGTACTAACTTGGAGTGTACCTATATTTTTTCTGATTTTTCTACAATGTGCATAAAATAAATTTAGAATAAAAACAACAGTGTAGAAAACGTTTGCAATGTTCCATCTGAAATTAGAATTTTTCACAATTTTGAAGGTAGTTTGAACCGGTACACAATTTAACTAATTAATTCACCCTGATAAATAACAAAACTCAAAGGATCATCCATGATCCATACCACAACTATACTAGCATTATAGTGTAATCTATAGTTTCATACCATTGAACTATTTTATGTTAACAAGAAAAAGTTTATGCTCCGTTAGTTTGATTTTATAAGCTAGAATCAGTTCTATTTTTTTTCAGCTGGCTCTGTTCGCTTGAACTGCTTCCGATTTTTTTCAGCTTGTTTCAGTTTATTCTCTCTCACATAACACTACTATTCAATCAGCCGGAATCAGTCGGGTTTCAGAAACCAAATTCTTCAATTGGATGGCACAGATCGGAAGATATATGTTAATGGGATCAGTGATGTAATCTTCAACTTTTGTATTATATGCATTATTTGCACGAGGCGCTCAACTACCCGGTATCGCATCCCATGTGCGTAGTGAAATCGAAATCTCAGATCGGAAGATTGTTAATGTGGGATCAGTGATGATGTAATCTTTGACTTTTGTATTTATGCATTATTTGCACGTTTGATCATGGGAGAAGATTAGAGATCAGGTGAGGCGCTCGACTAGCCGGTCACTACGTTCAAAAATGCTTAACTGCGACGGGCGAAAACAATTTTCTGCAACAGGTAAATGCGTCCGCTGCGATGGTAAGGTCACGGTAAATCGTGACCTTCCCGCGGCGGGCACATTAGAACGTCCGCTGTGGTAAATTGATTTACCGCAGCGGGCACATTAGAACGCCCGCTGCGGTAAATATTTCGAAAAAAAAAAAAAAAAAGAGAGAAAAACCCATATGGGCATGGATCTCGTCGAAACCCTAGTGCCGCCGAGCCCATCCGCCTCCACCGCGTGGAAAGCGCCGCCTCCGGCCGTGCACGCTCCGCCGCGACGAGGAGGCCGCGAGCTTGCGCCGCCGCGCCGCGACCCCGCGCCCGCTCCGTGGAGGCCGCGCCCAGGCCGCCCGCCGCGCCGAGGAGGCCGCAAGCCCGCGCCGCACTCCGCCGCCGCGACCCGCGTCGTGGAGCCCGCCGCACCGCGGCCCCCCGTCATGGAGCCCGCGCCTGCCGGGGAAGGTCGCGCAGGGGAGGGTGGCGGCTGGGGATGGTGGCGTGGTGGAAGAGGAGGCATGGGGAGGGAGCCAGGGAGGCGGCGTGGGGAGGAGGGGGTCACGCAGGGGAGGGAGGTGGCGTGGTGAGCCGCCGCTCTGCTGAATGAGATAGGGATGGAGTGGCTGAAAATCTAATCTCGTGTATAATATGACGATGGGGTGGCTTTAGGCCAGTTTTGCCTCAATCTTTCCCGTGGGGGCCTCATAAGCTGCCCCCTGCGGTAAATCGATTTACCGCAGCGTAGCGGCAATCTTAAAACGTCCGGGTGCGGTAAATACCCCATTTACCGCAGAGACAAAAAAATCCGTCACGGTAAATAAAAAAATATCCGTTGTGATACATCAGGGGATTTTTTTGCAGCGGGTTTAAAAATTATTTCCCCCACGGAGGACTTTTAGTCAATGCTGCGGAAGCTCGATTTTTGACCGTTGGGGTATCGCACCCCATGTGGGTAGTGAAATCGAAATCTCTAAATTTATTATATCTTCGGATACATAATATAAAAATCTCTAATTCATGGTATTTTATTATATATTTCTTAGTTGAACGCAGAAGCAATCCAGACAATCTCCTTCTTTGTTCCAAACTTGACTCTCGAAACGCCAGCCAAAGTTTTTTTTGAACAGCAGCATCAATCAACATCGATCCAAAGTTTTGTAGCTTGTTTGACTATATGCATGATTGAGAAGCGTACGCCACTCCATCGCAAAATGTACAGTGTATTTTATCATATATATCTTATTTTTATCAAACTTGTCTAACATTGACAAAGTTCAAAAGAATATGGGGGTCCAAGTTGATGGATTTTTTGTTTAAATAAAGTTAAATAAATTTAAGTTAAAGCACCTTACATTTTTTTAAGGAGCAAGTAATAAGGGTGGCTGAGTACACACGTGCAATGCTGATACGAACGTTGATTGGATTTCAGTCGATCGAGCGGGGGGGTGCATGCCGGTTAGCTTCAAGTTTGACGACGAGGCGTGAGTTGTTTCCAAGAGAGGGCTATATGGTTGTTTCTAGGCAGCTAGGTGAGTACGTATAAGCAGCGCCGTCACAGTTTAGTAGTATCCTGAGGATTTTTTTTTTCTAGTCGACGTTTTAATCTGGATTGATCTCTGCCCCAAGTAAATAGCATAAGCTTATAGTACACTAGATTTCAAACGTTCATGTGCATTTTTATTGAAAATTAAAAATATATTATATTAAACATTTTTCTACTTTAATAAAAAAAACATGCAAATCTTCTATGAATGAGAAAAAAAAGTCTAGCGTTGATTTGTCCCAATTAATCGCCTCCGGGGTCGCAGATGAGCTTTTCAGCGAGGGAGAGCGTCATGGGGTCATGGCTGATTGGTTTGCATTCGCATTCTATTTTTGTCCATACACCCAATCTAATTGGAAAAAAAAATTGTTTGTTGAACTTTTATGGCTAGGCAGAGCAGAGCAGATTTTCGGTTGGTTGTCTTAGAGAGGGTTGGATGTATTTTGAGAAATATAAGAAACACATTACGGGGATGTTTTTTTTATATCTCTCAACTATCTGTCTCGATTTTGCTTTCTAACTACAAACTACAGTAGTTGTTTTACTCTCCTCAATTTTTAAAACTGTTTGTTTTTGCAACTTGAGGATTTTGCTAATGTGTATGATAGAAGGGTAAATCAAGCTAACTTGAAAGTTTAAAGATAGAGTGAAATGCACCGTGGGTCTTTTTACCACTTCTCAACTGGTTCAGGTACTTTTTTTTATCATCTGGGTCCATAAACTTTTCCCCACTTCTTACCTAGGTACAGGTATTTTTTTTAACTCATCTTAGTCCATGAACTTTTTTCCACTTCTACCTGGGTCCAAATCAGGTCGCTAGCGCACATGCTCTTTTAAAAAAAATTCTAAAAACATTTTTAAACTTTGAAAAATTATATTAAATTAAAAGAAAAATCATTAAAAAAATTGCACTTTTTTTAGACTTTATATGAAAAAAATCTATACAATAGATATATAATAATCTGCTTTAGTTTAAAGTTTTTGTTGGATTTGATCTATATGTTTTTGTTTAAATTTATAGTATAGCTCCTATGTTCCAATTTGGTAAAATTTTATGATATGCTTCTCGTTGTATTGAGCTATGATAAAAAAAAATTTAACTGCATTGGACAAGGTATGACTCAGCTTCAATACACCAAATTTATTAACTACTTAAATAAGATAACGTAACTTAGTCATATGTGCTTTTCTGAAGCTGGAATTTTTACCATAGCTCGATCATAAATAATAATTCATAAAAATTTTACCATAATTGGAGCACAGTAGCTACAGTTATGAATTAAAACACAAAATATATAACATTAGCCAGTAGGCAACAGAGTCAATGTGGACTAATTTGGACCTTAGTGAAAGTGAGGAAAAGTTTATGGACCCAGGTAGCGGAAAAAAAGTACCTTTAACCTAGGTGAGACGTAGGGAAAAATTTATGGACCTGGATGGGGCGAAAAAAAGTAAGTGGACCTAGGGGAGAAGTGGGCAAAGTTTAAGGACCCACGGTGCATTTCACTTTAAAAATATAAACCAAACTATAAATATTTTTTAAAAAACATTCAAAGATATATAACTTTTTCCAAAAAATTTACTAGATATTTTTCATTGCAAAAATAATGCAGTAAAAAAGCTAAAATCTGGTCTAAGCATAGAAAAATGCTAAAAACACTGAAAATTTATACAATTTGTTCCACGTAATTTTATGAAAATAGTTTCAACTTTTTTTTCCTTAATCATGTTTTCTTTGGTTTCCTGGCTAAAAAAATTTTTTTGCACATTTATAGACTGATTTGGTCCTTTATTTTTCCTGTAAATTCTCTCTTATAATTATAGTTAGTTTATATCGATCATCGAGACTAAATAAAAAGGTTCATAGCTTAGATAAATTTTCAAAGTAGTTATGTTTGCGCGTTGCTACACACCCTTAGCTCTGTACACATGCTCTCGCTCTCTGTTTAAATTTTTATAATTGGTCTTGTTAACGACCAAGTAACTTTAATGACAATACAAGTGTCATATAATGACATCATGCTCAAACTATTAAGTAGTTGTTGTGAGTGAGTAGATGCAACTACGGGGTCAATTTCATCTACTTCAAAAATTAATCTAGCATCGGAAGCTAGTCAAAAACGTCCAATACGGTGTTGACGATGCTATGTTACTCTGTTTAGCGCTTAGCTCTTGAATGGTCAACATTAAATTAATTATAATGAATAACAAGTTTTCTATTAGCAAAAGGCACCAAAATGAGCTTGTGATTATTCAAACAATTTAAAATAGGCCCATAAGATATTTTATAGTTTTAGAAAATATCTTAAACTAGTTTTATATTTTTTTGAGGTAAAAAAAATAATTTTTATGAATTCTAAGTTTAAATCAAATTATAGGATTTTTTATTGCATTACTTTTCATGAAAAATATTTTGGGGAAAATTTTTTTAAGAATTTTTTTTTTGTTTTTTTAATAGATATTTTTTTTAAATTTTTGGGTTGATTCTACCTCCATGAAACTTTTAATTTAATTCGATTGTCACCAATTGTAAGGTGTTAAAATTTGAGGGGTAGATTTTAGAAATGTCTGGTTTTGCAGTTTAGGCTCTATAGGGAGCAAAATAAAAACGATCACATCGCTTCCTTTGGGCTTTTTCCTCGCTTCAGCCCAATGTAGCAGCGCAGCCCGACCTGGACTTTGCCAAAGTGTCAGCCCGCACAGCCAGCCCAGCCCAGGCAAGGGAATCTCTGGCCTTGCGGATTGCCTCTCCAAATCTACCTCGGACTTGGACGTGGACTTGAGCATTTCCCGTTAGACTGGAAACCCACAACAGGAAGCAAGAAAATTACTAAGCGAAGACAACGAGCGAGAAGCGGGGCAGTGCCGGTGCTGGAAAATCAAAGGATTCTTTGTTTTGCTTGTGTATGGGAACGAGAAGAAACCAGGAAACCAGAGCATCTTGGCGGGAGGGGGGAAACATATGCCATCTCGCCGTCTACCCTTTAAGGGGCCACCAACCCCAGGCAGCAAACGGCGTGACTTCTCTTTTTTTTTTTTTTTTTGGGGAGAAGGGAAATTGCGCGGGGGGACGAACTCCCCCGCCTTTGGCCGCTGGGCCCACCACCTCACGTGGGTCTGTCCTTCCCCGCCCCGCTCGCTGACGTGTGTATAAATGGGGCACCTCCCCGGCCTAGCCGACCCCTGGTCTATTCCAATCCCCAATCCCCAATCCCTAAATCCCAGCCCCCTCGAAGGGTTCTCCCGTGACCGAAGCAAAGGAGCGTCTCTCGATCCTCTCTCAAGGTATCCGAGTTCTAAACCCCCTCTCCCATGATTTCCCCGTTCGTGTTCGTCGGGATCTGTTTCGTCGTTCTTAGGGTTCGTGTTCTTAGGGTCTGGATCGGTGTGAGGCGGCAGGCTACGCCTTGAACTGTATCACACGTCCTGTGATCGTCAGTGTCGGTTTCCGGTAGAGGTTAGATCTGCGGGCTGTGATAGGTTGCTTGGTGTCGTACGGTTTTGTTCGCTCTCCGTGCTAGGTTGGGCGCCGCGTTTATCGGCAGCCCGGGCGGCCGGACTGCGTTTTATTGTTGGATTCGCGTTACTGTTATGTGATTTGGTTCATATTGTTGGATAGGTTCGTCTAAGATAATAACTCTGTTCAGGGGATACTTGATTCCCGTTTGTTGTTTATTAATATAGTAATTAATTTCATCTAGATTAGTTTGTAGTCATGATATGACTTCTGCTCGTATGCACGATAGGGATCACTGATTGCTGTGGATAAGTTAGTTCATCATGGTGGATACTATGCCATGGCTCATGTAAATTTTGCTGCACAGCTGCATAAAAATTTCTAATCGCCATCCTGAATATGTTGTTTCCTCGATAAATCAGGAGGGCAAGCCCCCCCTGGAACCCTGAAATATGTTACTCATGTAGATTCGGTTTTGCTGAATTGTTGTACCTGGCAGGCAAATTTCATGTGTTGTCAAATTTGTATTGTTGTTTAATGTTTATAAAAGGGTAATGGTTCTGCTGTGCTTATTATTTGGTAAGCTTCAAAATTTTGTTTTCAACTCTACCCCACAGTGTATGTGCTGGCGCTAAAATTGCGGGATATTTTTTCTGTCCCGATTTGACCCGTTTCCCTAGAACAGTTTTTTGTATACCCATAGTTTGTTTTATGTTGGCTACCTTTTTGTTTTTTTTGGTGGTTGCAGATGCAGATTTTGTGAAGACCCTCACGGGGAAGACCATCCCCCGGGTTGAGTCCTCGGACCCATTGACAACGTCAAGGGTAGATCCCGGGCAAGGAAGGATTCCCCCGGACCGCAGAGGTCTCTTTGTGGCAAGCAGCTTGAGGAGGCCCCACCCTTGTGACACAAATCCAGAAGGAGTCCACCCTCCATTGGTGCTCCGGGTCAGGGGAGGCATGCAGATCTTCGTCAAGCCCCCACGGCAAGACCATCACGCTGGGGGTTGAGTCTTCTGACCGATCGACAACGTAAAGGGGCCAAGATCCAGGCCCAAGGAGGGCCCCCCCCGGGGAAAACCGCAGCGTTCATCTTGCTGGCAAGAAAGCTTGAGGATGGCCGTACTCTCGCTGATTTAAACATTCAGAAGGAGTCGACACTCCACCTTGTGCTCAGGCTCGGGGGGGTAGGGGGGGATTTTTGTCAAGACCCTCAGGGAAAAAGCCCAAATCCGTTGAGGTCGAGTCCTGGGGCCCACCATTGAAAAATGTAAAGGGCCCAAGATTCAGGACAAGGGGGGGTTTTTCCCCCGGCCAGCGGGCGTTATTTTTGGGTGGGAAGCAGCTGAGGATGGTCGCACCCTTGCGGATAAAACCCATCCAGAAGGAACCCACCCTTCACCTTGTGCTCAGGCCCCGGGGGGTTGGTTTAAAAAAAATCTTTGTGAAGACACTCACTGGCAAGACCATCATCTGGGGGTTTTGAGTCGTCTGCCCCCCTTTGGGAAATTTGTAAAGGGCCCAAGATTCAGGACAAGGAAGGCACCCCCCCGGACCCCGGGGGTTCATTTTCGCTGGCAAGCAGTTTTGAGGATGGCCGAAACCCTTGCTGATTACAAACCCAGAAGGAGTAAACCCTTTTCACCTGGGGGCCCCGCCTGCGTGGTGGTATGCAGATCTTCGTAAAGGGACCCTCACTGGAACCCCCAAACCCCCGGGAGGTGGAGTTTTTCTGATCCCATTGAAATGTGAAGGCGAAATCCGGATAAGGGGGGAAACCCCCCCAAGACCAGCAGCGTCTGATCTTTGCTGGAAAGCAGCTGGAGGTTTTGGCCCGCACCTTGGCGGACTACAACATCCAGAAGGAACCCCACTCTCCACCTGGGCTCCGCCTCCGTGGTGGCCAGTAAGCCCTTTGCTGGGCCATGCCCTCCCGGGGTTCACAATTTTTGAGGGCTGGTGCCTCCTGCGCCTCCCACTGCCGTCTTTTGTCCTGGGGGGCCCCGGTCCTGGTCGAGTTTGTCTTTTGGTTTGCCCCTTTTGATGATGCAGAGTCCTATGCTTTCTCGTTATCTGTGAACTTTTGCTGCTGTGCAGCAGCTTTGTCAAACTATGTGATGAATAAAAGTGAACCCTGAAGTTGTGGCTATGTTTTTCATGGTTTCTGTTTGTATCCTTGGGGGATCTGATCTTTTTCTTGGCGTGTTGCTTTGTTTCAGTAATTCTTTTTTGTTGGGATGCTCATTTTTAAGCCGGGAAAGTAGTGGTAGAAATGTTTGCTTTTTAAACCCTGGGGATAAAAATTTTATGCAATTTTTTTATTTGAAACCTCTGGGTTGGTCCTGGGTGCGGGGGTTTTGGGGGTTTGGGGTATATACATTTTACTGTAGTTTCAGATCAATGTATAGGTGTGTAGTACATGAAAAATAATTTCTTTTTGGGCCTTTTAAGACTCACTTGTGCTGGCAAGGGTTTTCGCCCAGCAATCTGTGCCTATTTGGGTTTAAAAAAAGGGATAAGTTTTTTTAAAAATTGAGATTAGATGCTAAATTTAGAAAAAGAAAGGAACTTGAAAAAGAATACTTGCATAGAAAAAAATATCACTGTACTTGATTATTACACGTTTACCCCTCTTGGATTTTTAGCACCTCAGATTATTTGGAATGATAATTCTTGTCTCCTTGGAAAAAAAATAGGTTGCTGGTAGTAACCCCCGTGCTTGATTCGGTGGGAAATTTTTCACCGATCTCAGATTTTGCTGCCCAGGGTGCTTTCCCCCAAATTTTCAATTTGTAGAAAAGAAATTGTTTGCACTTCGCAGGGCTGCATTCGATGCATAGAAAAAGCAGGCATGGAGCAGATGCCCCGCGCCATGTGGGTTGATAAAGAAGCCCGTGGATAACCCAAAATGCCCGAACCCTGTCGGCGGGGTTAGGTTCCAGAAGTCTGAACCCCTTTTGATATGCACATTTTGACTATCTTTTAAAAAGAAGGGGGTTTTGGAAATTTTCAGTTTTTTTTTATGCTATATATAACACAGAACTGGACAGGATTGCATGCTTAAGGGGATTGCATTCTTATTTGAAATCAATCATACTACAGAAGTTTCTTGGGAGCCGTATTAGTCTAAAAAACATCGTTTCCCTCATTATCAGCCATTTTGCCTATCTGACTCATCTAGTCCGTTTCCCAAAGCTCCAACTCCCTTTTTGGGGTCCTTCCTTTTGGCAACTTTATCTTAAATTTTAAAATTTTTCACCCTTTTTTCAACTTCGATCTGAAAAAACATTACATTTTTACCACCCCCAAAAAAGGTATTTATTTTAGGGTAACAATATATTAACCTTTCACACCCTTTTATATTTAACTTCCGAGGACTAAAATTTTCCCCAGTAGTACAAAACAACCCGTAAAGTCCAAAAAACATCCCGTCTCGTGTGGGAAACATTTTACAGCCGAGTGCAACGCTGTAAATAAAAAAAGCAACTTCAGTTTTTTAATTTTATTCCGATTTTAAAGTGTCGAAGCAACTTTATCCCCTCGAGCGAGCCGGGCGCCATGCTTTTGCCCCAAGCAAGAAAACCTCTTGAGCACATCCAGGGGTGGGGGGTGGTAGGCAAACCCTTTTTCTTGATGGGGGACGGGCGCGTCCATGGCGACGCCGCACTTCCCATGGGGAAAAACACGTTGCGCCTCATGCGGAAAGTAGCCCGCCCCGGGCCCCCGCTGTCGCCCCCCCCGGGTTTTTCACGATCCAGTAGTCCCTGCCGTTCCGCTGCCGTAGCCCCCGCCGTGACGCCATGGTCCAGCTTTTTTTCCCCCCACCCGCCCGGGCGAAGAGCCCTGGGATACATAAAATACATTTGCCGCACGGTTCGTTTATCAGTTTCAGTTAAAAAGGGTCTTTTGCCAGTTTCAGTTTCAGTTCGTCCTAAATTAAACTGACGATCATTTATCGTCGCCGTCGTTTTGATTTTTGTCACTTGTGGTTTTATCTGATTTAACACTACTACTCCTTCCGTTCCGTTCCGTTCCGGGTGGGTGATGATGCTTACCGAAGTGTAGTTTTGGAACGCACGTCCCCTTGCGTCGATGGCGACGCTGACGGGGTTTGGGTCGCCACCGCCTCCTTCAACGCCGTTCCCTTGTTGCTCGCCACCTCCCCCGAACCCCTCAAAGGTGGCAGCCTTTTCATTTTCTTTGCCCTCGAAAAATTTTAAATTCATTAATTAGTACTAATTAATGAAGCAAGCTAGCTAGCGCTTTACTTTTTTTGATGGGTGATGACACGCAGTCGACAGTACACAGTAGTAAATACCGACCTTGGGGGGTATCACAAGTGCCGGGCGGTTCCGAGAAGGGGTAGTCAGCCTCGGTGACGATGCCGCCTTTTTCGATGACGAACTGGAAAGCGCTCTCCATCTGCCCGCCGTTGCACCCGCTATCCGGGGTTGTCGCAGTGGGTGTTTCTCCTGCTCCAAAAAGCGACACGAGGTTGCCCGCCCACGATCGCCTTTTATCCCCTCGATGGCCGCCACCGCCGCGAACCCCCAGCACCCCCCTGCAGCATATGTTCCAGATCTTTCAAAATAAATAGCCGAAACCCCCCGCCGGAGAACGGGCCGGAAAGGGAAGCATGCTAGGGGCCCGCATTGTTCTTGGTTCTTGACGTCGGTGCGGCGCCAAGCTGGCCCCAAAGTCGATGGAGTGGGGGGAGGTCGCCCCCGGCGGGGGGGTTTTGGGGGGGACGAGAGGGTTAGCGGGTGAAGCCGCCGCCGGGGAAACCCCGAGGGCGCGGCCGCGGTACCCTCCAGGGTGAGGTCGGCGAAGGGGGTGAGGCCGAGGCGGAAGGTGTGCACCCCGGCGTCCGCCTCCGCTTTTTGTGCGCGTCGATGTCCCGGAGGTTTTTCGCGGAAAAACCTCCACCCGAAACCCGGGCCTCGTCGTCGCCGGCCCCCCTGTCGCGGGTTGCCGCGTGCCCCGGGCGTCCCCGTGCTTCGCCCTTCCACCCCTCGTACAGGGCGCCGCCCCTCCTCGTCCGCCCGCTCCGCCGCCGGCGCTGGGACGGGGTGTAGGAGTGGCGCTGGCGGGCCACCGTTTGTGGTGGCCAATGCTGCCATGCCCGGAAAAGCGCAAGCAGCCCCATGGCCGGCACAGGGGAGCGCGGTGGACGCATGGCGTCGTGTTTGGACTGAGAAAACAACTCGGCGAGAGATGAGAGGCGGCTGTGTGCTGTGGTGTATCTTGGTGAAAAAAGAGCCAGTGCCATTTTATGCCACGCGAGGCAACCAAAATCGAACGAAGGTTGGCACCCGGGCCCACCATTTTTTTTTGCCCCAGTCTCTTGACGACGCTGTCCCAAATTTGGGTGCCGCCAGCCAGGCCCCACCAAGATATGATATATCTACTCCTAGCTACCATGAATTTAAATTTGGAGTAGGGGTTTTTAGTTATTTCGACACGGCTATTGGAGCATTTTTAACAGCCTAACAGTGAATTTCACGATGGCTTTCTTTAAATTTAAAATTTTCTCTGGTTAGGAAAAAATTTTATTGGGATGGAACTGAAATTAACTTATGTTTTGAAATGGAGAGAGTTTAAAATCTGAAGTGTGGGCAGTCAAAATCTCAAACAATTTTTCCCATCAGCATCATCTTCAGAGGAATCTGCAAAAGAAACCCGGGCCCCTCGTCCAAGTTCGAAGCCCGTATCAAATCCCTCTAATTTTTGGGTTTTTGATTGTTTGAAGCAAAGTTTCCCAAATTTTTCTTTACGAGATTATATCGGGACACCCAAATATTCGTCAAAAAAAATTTTTTTTTTTTTAAAAAAAAAAAAATTTGGCCCCCTTCATTATGGGGGTGTTTGGCATTTTGGCCCCCCGCCCGTGACTCAAGTGGACCCATGTGTATGACACTCGGGTCCGTTTTTGTACAGACGCCGAGTCTTTTAAAATAAACAAAAAACGTAGGTGATAGTTCATAGATATGTTACCCCATTTTCGAGACCCGGCAGGTGGTTTATCTAGCTAGGGAGCTTGAGTTTTAAATTTTTATCCCCTGTTCGGGGTCCCCTTCTTAAATTTTAAAAATTTCCGTTTCCTGTCTGGATTGCAATATAATAAACCCCAGTCAATCAGTCAGAAAAGTGTAGTACCGTATATACTATCGCCATCAACATGCTTATCCTACGATGTTTTTTCGGCCCGGGAAAGGGTCTAAAAAATTTTAGGGAAGGGATGCGTGTTTTGGTATCGGATTTGGACGATCCCTCGACATGCATTGCCCCCCGTTTGGGGGGGGAAAATTTTTTTCAAGAGCCGGTCGTTTATCGACACTAAAAAGGAGGCCCGCTGGGGCCCCCCCATTTACCCCCAAATTGAGCATCCTTTTGCCATTTTTTTTAAAAAGCATCACCAAATTGCCCCAAAAGCGGGGTATTGATTGGGACCCTGCACTTCACCCTGATTTTGAAACGTCTAGGGCGGATCTAGAGGATTTTAAAAAGGTTCTAGTTGGTAGATTTGGCGGTTTTTTACATTAGAAGGGTAGACAGAGATAGAGAGAGGTGGGGAAAAAGGGCCGGATACATCAACCCCGGGGAAATTTTCAGAGACGGCGACGGTTTTTTGGGGTTGGAGCCGCCCTTTGGCCCGGGGGGGGGAGTAGGTCAGTCGTCATCCGGTTCCCCTGGGGGCTTGCCGACGTCGGTGGCACTTTTCGCCGCTGGCAGCGCCCCCCTCTAGATCGGTCTAGGGTTAGATGTCGGTGAGGGGTGGCGGCGCAGGTGAACCTCGTTCCTTTGGCCCTTTCGTTCCCCGGGGGCCCCCCTTACTTATATAGCAAGGTTTCAAGGGGGCCCCCCAACCACAAGGTTGGGCGCCTCCGATCAGGGCGCAAAACCCGGGGCCCGTTAGTCCGTTGGGCCAAAAGGGGGAAGATCAATTCCAACATCTCCCCTAGATCTCACAAAATTTCTTTTAATTCTTCAATTCTCATTCGAGTTAAATTTTCCCAATTCTTTTCAATTCCACCCACAGTTTCAGTAATAGAGCTTGCTTCATGTCACAACAATTTTTATGTTAGACTCACAGCTATACATGCCTTTCTATTTTGGAAAAAAAGTTTTCATTATTCTGGGCCCTTCTTATTCTTCGAAAAATTTTAGGCTCCCCCTTTAAAAAACCCCCCCGGGGTATGTGCCCCCTTTTTAAACCACACTGGGCGGAAAAAACCTTTTGTGAGGGGGCCGCTGCATTTTTTTTTTTTTTCTGTTCAAAATATGCTAAGTTTTATGATATGATCCCGAAGTTTTTTCTTTCAAAAACATAGACTTTATGTAAATTTGTTTTTGGGGAGCCCCACTTGACCTTTGTTGTGAGATTTTTTTCCCGTAAATTGTTACCCACAATACAACCGAAAACGGTCTTTTTATATTTTTTCAATTTTTTTCAGTCCGGGGAAAAAAATTTTTTTTAAAAAAAATTTACCTCCCCCCGGGGGCCTCATCCAAGCTAAAAACCCCCGACTACATTGTCGAGGATGTAGCCCATGTTTGTTTCGAATTTTTCCACGATATCCCCTCCTTTAGCAAGAGTAAAGATATATCCTGATGTGGATTTTCTTTCACTCCAGCATAGTCAAATATGAATACCCCCCTATGTGCAGAAAATTTTTCATTTTTCATAGGGTCAAATGAGACCTTTCGTACCTTACAAATAACGCAAGACTTTTTTCATTTAATTTTCCAAGGGTTCAATTTCGGGATTTTTTTTGATATCTCCCAAGTAACCCGGGGAACAAAAGCTATGTCAGGGGTGTACACGTTTGAGCATATTGTAAACTTCTAATTGCCGAAGCATAGGGAAAACCGCTTTCATTTTTTTAATTTTCCCATATTGGTTTTGGGACACTGATGTTCCTCTTTATTTATCGCCCTTGACAATCGGGAGGGGATGGCCCTACACAAATGCATATAAATTTCTTTTAAAACCTTTTCAAAAGTATGCCTTCTGCGACAATCCCAAAAAACCCCCTTTTTTTCTATCTCGAGGGAATCTCAATTTCCAAGACAAACCAAGCTTCACCCGAGATCTTTCATATAAAAGGGTTGGGGGAAAAAGAATTTCTTCGCTCTAATAGTAAAATTGACACCCACTACTAAAAAAGAAAAGATTTATCTACATTTTAGGATCAAAAATATGTATTTCTTATTTTTAAAAATTTCACATAGACACAATTGTCCTGACATTTTTAAAAAACCCAAAACCCTTTATTTTTTTTATCAAACTTCAAGTACCACTGTCTGAAGCTTGTTTCAAACCATAAATTGATCTTTTTTAAAAATCCCATGTTTTTTTTTTCCTTTTTCGACAAAACCTTTCGGGTTTTGTCATATAGCTTTTCATCCAAATCCCCATTTTTGAAATGCGGTCTTTTTCATCCATTGTTAATTCTAGATCATAGTGAGCCACAAGTGCCATGATAATTCTAAAAAACTTTACAAGGGAAAATAGGAAAAAAGTTTTATTGTAATCGATCCCTTCTCTTTGGGGAAAAAACCCCTTTGCCCCCAAATGCGCTTTGTGTCTTTCAAAATTCCCCTTTGGGGGGCATATTTCGTTTTGTAGAAACCCCCCCCTTTGGGTTTCCCCCCTTTTTTTTGCTCCTTTAGGAATGTTTTTAGAACCCAAACCTTGTTGGTATTCCCCCGAAAATTTTAAACTATCTTCCATGGCCTGAAGCCACTTCGATGAGTGTTCGTTTTTCATGGTTCTTCAAAAGTTATAGGGGCATCTTCCCCTATGGAATTCTTCCGTTTCATAAATTTCATTTAAACATTTGGGAAAAGCTGACTTTTCTTTGTTCTTTGAGACCTTCTTGGGGCCTCTGGCACTTGGGCCCCTATGGGTTGTTGTTGTTCTTTTCCCCATTAGCAAAAATCGGTTTTATAGGCTTTCCCGATGGAAAAATGTTCCTCTTGTTCTTCGTTTTGTCGCTATGGAGAATTCACAACAGGCGTTGTCACCACGCGTCCCCGTACTGCTGGTTTCAAAATCGGTAGCAGGTAACGTAAAGTATGGTTCTTCAAAACCCTCGGAGTAGGTTAAAAATTTTACCCTTCTCCTCAAGCCCAATTTCACGTGTTACCTTGCCCCCCTGATCTTTTCATTCCCCCAAGAACACAGGGGTCTTGTTTCAACAAATTTTGTGTTCTTCAGGACAATAAACGATATCCTTTCGATCTTTTTGGATAGCCAATGAAATGACAGCTGACGTTTTGGAGTCTAACCCTTTTCCCTTTTTTTGGGTTAAAAAACCCTTTTCCTCAGCTGGACATGAAAAAAAACATTGCCCTAGTTGGTTTTGGTGATTAACGACAATTTGAGATTATTAAGGCTAACGTGTGTTTTTTAAAAGGCTATCGTTGCTTAGCCATTTGTGACAAAAAGAATGGGCACTTTTTTGGTCATCACTTAGCCCCCAAAATGGGTATCATTTCGATTTTCAAGGGGGACTGATTTAAACCCTAGAATGTAGGCCCAAGCGCCCTAAGGAGATGAAGGGGGACTTAGAAATAGATTTTGGGGTTCTCTTTTTATCTTTGACCGTATTTTTAAGAGGGGTTGAGCTAGTAGCTTGACTTAGGAAAACTTTATGACTTAGGTGTGGTGCACACTTGACTTTCCCTTTGCTCTAAGCAAGGGCCCACGTTGACCCTTTAAAATGCCTAGAAAAACTTCCCCCCTTCATCGCCCATGAAAAACGAAGTTGTTTTTTAAATATTTCTGGGCGTCGGAAAGCTGTCCATCGCGTCGGACAGAGGCGCCAGACGTGGGGGGTTGAGTCCACAACGTCCCTCGACCTTTTTTTTCCCGTGGGGTTTTTCTGGCTAAGTTTTTCAGGGTCCGTCGGACCTTTTTCCGTCGGCCGGCGGGACGCTGGGAAAAAGGTCCGTCGGGGTTCCAGAGAGGGTTTTTTTCAGCCCCCAGCCAGAGGTTTTACGTCGGACGCTGGGGTTTAGCGTTCATCGCCCCCGTGACTTTAAAGGGCCGTCGCTTTTGGGGCCGGGGTGTTTAGAACTAGCCGGGTTTGGGGAGGGCGTGGGCCGTCCTTTGCCTAGGGTCGGAGCGTCCCTTTGCCCAAACTAGAACGAAAAAAAAAAAACCGTTGGGGGGATGCGCGGGCCGTCGTCGCCTAGTCGAAAAGCGCCGTCCCAACTTAAATTGCCACCCGAAGGCAGTTTT